>CM019719.1:44320083-44720083 GCA_009760885.1 Achatina immaculata | reverse complement strand
GAGAAATAGCAACACCAAACTTGAAACAATCAAAATCGTGAAACTTCAGTTCGACAGCTTAATGAAACGTTAGATATTCCACTTTTCAAGGGATCGTTGACTATATTTGACACGTAGCTCTTATCACAGCTTTGGTGTCCACCGCCACCGACGCGTAATATATTCTTTTTTTCATTAAAAATGGTTTATTTATAGTTTATAAAAATGGTTATTTATCTCAAATATTCAAATTAACTACATAGGAAATGCTGGACCAGATTCAAAGCCCACTCGAACCGACACTCTGAACATGTGTAGACAGCATCGGTAACTTTAGACTAACCTGAGTAAATTTTTAAACCAACAAAATGACTCGTCAGTTCTTTATTCTGTCGAAGTGTTTTTGAAATGTAGTAAGATAGTGTTTAGTTGTGTACGCGATAAATGTCAGATTTGCTATAAGGGTTTAAAACAAATTTTAAAAAAATAAACTTGCATCGTCTCTTATCATGTTTCAGCAACTCGTGATGTTTCTTTTTTTAAAAAGCCCTATAACTTTCTAAAATGTTGTACTGCAGATCTCGTTATCTGCACACAGATTTCTTTTTATCTATAACAAACATGACTTTCGTCACGTTGGTAAATAAATGTCACAAGGCGACGAGGAAGATAAATGTAGAGGACAATCTGGACAAAGACAAAACTAACTAGATGATAACGTGTACCTAAACGCTGCTAAATTCAGTCCTGGATTACCTCAGACGAGACTCGAACCAGCAGAAAATGTATATAATGTACGTTACAGATACGAAATTTACACAGTTAGGTTTATGTTGTGTGTAATACAAGACACGGAAAGTTGTAACCACGTCAGGTTTATGTTGTGTGTAAAACAAGATACGGACAATTGTAAGCACATCAGGTTTATGTTGTGTGTAATACAAGACACGAAAAGTTGTAAGCACGTCAGGTTTATGTTGTGTGTAATACAAGACACGGAAAATTGTAAGCATGTCAGGTTTATGTTGTGTGCAATACAAGACACGGAAAGTTGTAACCACGTCAGGTTTATGTTGTGTGTAAAACAAGATACGGACAATTGTAAGCACATCAGGTTTATGTTGTGTGTAATACAAGACACGAAAAGTTGTAAGCACGTCAGGTTTATGTTGTGTGTAATACAAGACACGGAAAATTGTAACCACGTCAGGTTTATGTTGTGTGTAATACAGGACACGGAAAATTGTAACCACGTCAGGTTTATGTTGTGTGTAAAACAAGATACGGACAATTGTAAGCACGTCAGGTTTATGTTGTGTGTAATACAAGACACGGAAAGTTGTAAGCACGTCAGGTTTATGTTGTGTGTAATACAAGACACGGAAAGTTGTAAGCACGTCAGGTTTATGTTATGTGTAATACAAGAAACGGAAAATTGTAACCACGTCAGGTTTATGTTGTGTGTAGTACAAGACACGGAATGTTGTAAGCACGTCAGGTTTATGTTGTGTGTAATACAAGATACGGACAATTGTAAGCACGTCAGGTTTATGTTGTGTGTAATACAAGACACGGAAAATTGTAACCACGTCAGTTTATGTTGTGTGTAAAACAAGATACGGACAATTGTAACCACGTCAGGTTTATGTTGTGTGTAAAACAAGATACGGACAATTGTAAGCACGTCAGGTTTATGTTGTGTGTAATACAAGATACGGACAATTGTAAGCACGTCAGTTTTATGTTGTGTGTAATACAAGACACGGAAAGTTGTGAGGATATTAACATTTAACAAAAATGAAAATAAATAAATAAATAAGAAAAGAATAAATTGTGAGCATTGTTATGTGTGAACTATTTTCCTTGTGCGCAATTTTCTTGTGTGCACTTATGACTGTGAGAAGTTTGCCGAGTGCAATTTTTTGGTCATGGGAATTTTCGAGGGTGAATTTTTCTGGCCACCGATTTTATTTTTAGTTTATACTTTATTTCCCCTTTAGCTTTCCCATAGATCCTAAATGGTGATCACCACCAAACCAGGACTCCATCAGATTTATCTAAAACCGATTCTCATCCCTCTGTGTCAAGGTCTGGTTGTACAGAACAGGCAGACTTCATGAAAGTCTGCGTCGAGCCTTGATTAGTCGGATGCCTGTTGACTTTAAAAGTTTCGGCCAGAACGTTGGAAAGAAATTTTGTAAGGTGCCTGCAAAACTATGCTCTCCCACCCTCTCCAAATGATTAGCCATTCACGAATACTCTCCCTTTAAAAATAGGGGCTGGGGTACCGGTTTAACGATCTTATATTACAATTAATTAAGAAATGATCAAGTATAAACAAATAATCCCCGCATGTTATTGCTGTTTATAAGTTTGTCGCATTTTGCACCGCTGACGACTATCGACAGTCTCTGTAGTCGAATGTAATTGCTATGCAACGAAAAACTTAACATTACAAATTATAACATAAGAAAAGGAATGAAATTTTAAGGAATGGAAACAAAGTATATAGCGATAACAGCAAACAATACTCTCTCTCTCACTCACTCTCTTTCTCTTTCCCTCTGTCTCTCTCTGTCTCACGCACACACACACACACACACATGCATACAGCACCTTGTGGTCAAAAATGAACAGCTGGATATTTTGAACACTTTTCACGTCAGATCAAAGAGAAAGACATAATTAGGGCTTGTATATCGACTCAAAATATCTCACACAGATGAATGTCCATACGGCAGTGGAGTCCAGACTTCGGAGTATATCCTTCAAGAGTGTCCAGACTCTGCGAGCCTGAGGCGTGAGAAACGGCCGGGGGACACGAGAGCTTGGGTCAAAAGCTTTGGGGTTCCTGTCAGGATCCACAGAGGACTACGTGCTTTGCCATGTCGACAGCGATCAGGACCTGATGTGACCATCAACATCGAACGCAGAAGAAAAAGAAGAAGTTGCATATAAAAAGTTTTTGTGTATACGCATATAAAACTAAATATACAAATACTCTTACGGCCACTGCAATATTAATAATATAATAATACATAATATTGGATGAAGCTGAAAGTGTTCACGATTTCTATGTATTCTTAGGAAGGGTGCGCCGGGGAACTGTGAACTACATAATACACCCTCTCATCTTGTTCTTATCCTAGAGAAAAATAATATGCTCTAGATCATAATCTCCAGGTTGTGTTTAGTTAAACATTAGTTCTGACACGTGAGAGGCGTGGCTTCACAGAACAAGGTCAACGGGATTTTGCGGCCGAAAATCAGGGCGACATGACAGTTGGCCCGTTCACATCATCATCATGATGTACCTTGTCGACTGGCCTTGGCTATTATGCTTCTCCACGGCACCCGATCCTTCATTAGCCCAATTGATGATCTCCTCTCACATCATCTCAGACTGTCTTATCATTTCTCTTGGTCTTCCCCTGGCTCTTCTTCCTGTTATATTTTCAATGCCCTCTCTTCTCACTGCATGTCCTATGAAAGTACACACACTCTCTCTCTCTCTCTCTCTCTCTCTCTCTCTCTTTGACAAGATTTGTTTTATCTCCAGCTCCATTATAAGAAAATGTTATATTTTGTAATTTAAACAAATAAAAGCAAACGGACATTCTCAGCTACGTACCGGAAGAAAATAATGAAAAAAATGTATGTGTAAAATTTTGAGATTAAATGAAATTTAGGTTAGCAAAAAGAATGAATGAATGAATGAATAATCTTAATTTTTCAAGGGTAAAGAATTGGGCACGCAGGCCCGTCTTACATTCTGCCCTTCAGCCCGTCTTATATTCTGTGTAGAGGATGAAAAAGGCAAGGGCAACTCTCTCAAACAGCAGAGAGAGAAAAAAAAGCCGGAGATAAAGAGATAAGAAAACAACGTGCGACAACCGGGAATAGAGAAACACTCTTAGATCAACATCAAGGACACCAGTGGTGACATTTACACCTGGCGGCACGGCAGTTAATTAATGAGGAACCTAGAAATCGGCCGATTTACATGCGTTATGCAGTTGTTTATGCGTGTTCGTGATGTTATTTATGAGAACTTTCGTAGCCGTTTTTACTGCGCTGACCAAATAATATTCACATTTGTCCTGTCGCTTTCTTCACCGTGACTCATGAAATACAGCTGTAGCCGCGACTCTAGATTATCGTTTACCGAATAATATTCACATTTGTCCTGTCGCTTTCTTCACCGTGACTCATGAAATACAGCTGTAGCCGCGACTCTAGATTATCGTTTACCGAATAATATTCACATTTGTCCTGTCGCTTTCTTCACCGTGACTCGTGAAATACAGCTGTAGTCGCGACTCTAGATTATCGTTTACCAAATAATATTCACATTTGTCCTGTCGCTTTCTTCACCGTGACTCGTGAAATACAGCTGTAGCCGCGACTCTAGATTATCGTTTACCGAATAATATTCACATTTGTCCTGTCGCTTTCTTCACCGTGACTCATGAAATACAGCTGTAGCCGCGACTCTAGATTATCGTTTACCGAATAATATTCACATTTGTCCTGTCGCTTTCTTCACCGTGACTCATGAAATACAGCTGTAGCCGCGACTCTAGATTATCGTTTACCGAATAATGTGAGATCTTGCTTTACAGTATAGAAAGTCCTCGATTTACGTAAGTCTTACTTTACCGGAAGGAAATTAAACAATCAACATAAGGGATCCGAAGAATCAAAATACCACAATATGTAAAATTTCCCGACGAAATAACTTCACCATAAGAAAAAACACGTTCACAAACATACTAACCTCTCAATGGAAACATCCAACCGAATAAAGTCTGCCACCACATTCTTACAATCATGCACTGTCATAAAAAGGACTAAAACCAATAACTGAATCTACATTATATCGCTGCACAAACTACAAGCATGTCCTAAAAAGGACAAAAACCGAAAACTATTTCTTACATTCTAACTCTACGGTCCATTCACCCTAACACAACTAGACGAAAATTAAACAGGTCTGCTCAGGACGATAGCTCATTCACATCTCTATTCTCTCTCTCTCTCTCTCTCTCTTTCGCTGGATTCTCTTCCTCTTTTTTTCCCCTTTTGTTTTTAAAAAATCTAGCAGACCTTACATCACATCTTTTCTCGAGCGCACTTCACCGGCCTCTCTCTGAATTCCAAATTTCTACGTAAAGCTCAAAACACGAACAGCCAGTCCGTGCCTCACGAACAAGGGCGTTCACTCTATATTTACTAGAGTAACCTAGCCTAATCACTTTAGCTCCCTTGTACTGTTACAGTGCCATATCCCTGTGGGTCAGTTAGTTAAACTGGATTTCCAGCTTGCTCTGTTTTCATTAGGCACAAGGCCTTCTTGCTTTCTGCCTATCTTTTGATGCTGCCCTACCGTTTGTATTTGTCATTCTCTTTCTAAGTTTCTTTGAACTTTTCTCTCCAGTGTGTTAGAATTTTCAGTACACTGTGACGCCTGGCCACCTTCCCTTCCCCAGCTGAAGTCAGGTACCCATTTCTACAGATGAGTGACTGCAGCACTTCTAACCGTACCTGCCTGCATGAGGGGTTAGCGCACAAAACTACTACGTCACTCAGGAGCAACAAATGAATGAAGAAGCAGCATAAACATAGAAGTCACACGCTTCTGTTCACTTAGTCTCCGTTATCTATCTATCTATCTATCTATCTATCTATCTATCTATCTATCTATCTATCTATCTATCTATCTATCTATCTATCTATCTATCTATACCTCTGACCCCTCGTGGAGCATAGGCCGCCAACAAGATCTCGCCAGGCAGTTCGGTCCTGGGCCACTCTTTCCAACTGTCTCCATGTCTGGTTCATTATTTTGATGTCCGTGTCCAGACTTCGGCGCCAGGAGTTCCTTGGTCTCCCTCTCCTCCTTTTACCCTGTGGGTTCCATGTTAGGGCTTGCCTTGTGGTGCTGGATGTGGATTTCCGTAGGGTGTGTCCGATCCATCCCCATCTTCTTCGTAGGATGTCGTCTTCCACTGGTTGCTGGCCTGTTCTCTGCTGCAGTTCTTGGTTACTTATGGTATCTGGCCATCGTATTTGTAGAATCCTTCTAAGGCATGTGTTAATAAATGTCTGGATTCGTTTCATGATCGTAACAGTAGTTCTCCAAGTTCTGAACCGTATAGCAGAATGGGCTTTATCATGGTGTTAAATACTCTGATCTTCAATTTAATTGACAAGGCTGAAGTTCCCCATATTTTCTTCATCTGATGGAATTTTACTCTTGCCTTGCCCATTCTTGCTTTTACATCAGCTTCTGTTCCTCCCTGCTTGTCTATCACACTTCCCAGATAAGTAAACTTTTCAACCTCTTTCAGTTCCTCTCCTTCCAATATAATGGGCATTTCGTTGACCTCATTTACTCTAAGAACTTTACTCTTTCCCTTGTGGATGGTAAGGCCTAGTCTTGAAGAATTTTCTGCCACTAATATGGTTTTCTCTTGCATCTGTTGCTTAGTCTGGGAGAGAAGTGCCAGGTCGTCAGCAAAGTCTAGGTCGTCAAGTTGAGTCCAGAGCGTCCATTGAATACCATTTCTCCTATTTTCTGTTGATTTTCTCATAATCCAGTCTATGGCCAGGATAAATAGAAATGGTGACAGCAGGCATCCCTGTCTCACTCCGGTGTTAACTTGAAAGGCATCTGTTAGTTGTTGTCCATGGATTACCCTACATGTCATCCCTTCATAGGAGTTTTTAATGATGGTGGTAATCTTCTCCGGTACTCCGTAGTGTCTCAACAGCTTCCATAGGTCTGTCTGTCGACGCTGTCGAAAGCCTTCTCGTAGTCAATAAAACTGTCATAGAGAGGTGAGTTCCACTCCAGTGATTGTTCTGCGATGATACGTAATGTTGCTATTTGGTCTGTACAGGATCTGTTCTTCCGGAATCCTGCTTGTTGGTCCCTGAGTTGTGGATCTACCGCGTCCTTTATCCTATTTAGAAGAACTCGGTTGAGTACCTTTCCTGGTATTGATAGCAGTGTTATACCTCTGTTTATCTTATATAACAGAGGTAAATGTCACGAGGTTATCTGTTGAAACACTGGTACGAGCTGATTTGTGTCCTAGTCAAAGTTTATTCTAAAATCTCTTCCCCGTACCATTTTCATACGGTAAGGGTGTGAAGTGTTAGTGTTTCACATTTCTAGGTCATTATAGTATCTGAGTTAGGGGATGTCAGCGCCTGTCCTCGCTTCCTTTGTTTTTCCTAGAGAAACCACAGGTACCCATTTTTTTAGGCTGGGTTGATCCCAGTGCCTGTCGGTCCGAAAAAAACATTCGTCCCAGTTGAGAATTGGAACCATGGACCTTCTGCTCGGCAGGTGAGTGCACTAACCACTACACCACTGCGGCACCCAATGCTAATTAAGCTGTTTAAAACTGAGCAGCTCAAAGGTCAGCACTACGCTTCTTTGCGGTCTGCGCTGTAGACAGCTGCCTTATTGGCCTAGTGATGCAACCGATTCTGATTTGTTGGATGCATTACAATTACCGGAGGAAATTTCCAAATGTTTAAAAACTCATGCATATACAACAGCAGAAATATTCATACGTTCAAATTTGATTAGATTGTCACAACACACTCACAAATACACCCAGACTAGACGACTGATGGATGGACAAGTGAGCTAGATTATCTTGCACACTCAAATCATGAAGATTCTCTAAAAAGAACTCCTAAAACCTGTTACATCCTTTCTACAGCAACCTTTGTATGTGTTTAACCGCGGCTAGATTGTGAAAAAAAAAACAGGAACGGAACGAACATGCTGGTGTGCGTGTGTGTGCTTGCGAGAGTGTGCACATGGTTGTGTGTGTGTAACCAGCTAAACTACGATACTTGAGTGTAACCTAGACCGTCCTGAGCTGTACTCCAAAACAAACGTCCCTGTGTTTATTTGTACGCTAATTGGGAAATGTTAACCCAGTTCATTGCGTCCGTCGTTTCTAAATAAACGCACCGCTTCCTCTTAACAACGCTTAGCCCTAGTGAATGTTTACACATAATTGTATAGTCTGTACTTTCCGAGCGTTTTATTCTTTTTGTGGCTCTTTTCTATCGCTGTCCTGCATTACAAATATTCGTGTCCCATCTGTTATGGGATTGTAAAACGTAACAAAGATAAAAGAATTTGTTATAATCTATCTATCTATCTATACCTCTGACCCCTCGTGGAGCATAGGCCGCCAACAAGATCTCGCCAGGCAGTTCGGTCCTGGGCCACTCTTTCCAACTGTCTCCATGTCTGGTTCATTATTTTGATGTCCGTGTCCAGACTTCGGCGCCAGGAGTTCCTTGGTCTCCCTCTCCTCTTTTTACCCTGTGGGTTCCATGTTAGGGCTTGCCTTGTAGTGCTGGATGTGGATTTCCGTAGGGTGTGTCCGATCCATCCCCATCTTCTTCGTAGGATGTCGTCTTCCACTGGTTGCTGGCCTGTTCTCTGCTGCAGTTCTTGGTTACTTATGGTATCTGGCCATCGTATTTGTAGAATCCTTCTAAGGCATGTGTTAATAAATGTCTGGATTCGTTTCATGATCGTAACAGTAGTTCTCCAAGTTTCTGAACCGTATAGCAGAATGGGCTTTATCATGGTGTTAAATACTCTGATCTTCAATTTAACTGACAAGGTTGAAGTTCCCCATATTTCTTCATCTGATGGAATTTTACTCTTGCCTTGCCCATTCTTGCTTTTACACCAGCTTCTGTTCCTCCCTGCTTGTCTATCACACAACCCAGATAAGTAAACTTTTCAACCTCTTCCAGTTCCTCTCCTTCCAATATAATGGGCATTTCGTTGACCTCATTTACTCTAAGAACTTTACTCTTTCCCTTGTGGATGGTAAGGCCTAGTCTTGAAGAATTTTCTGCCACTAATATGGTTTTCTCTTGCATCTGTTGCTTAGTCTGGGAGAGAAGTGCCAGGTCGTCAGCAAAGTCTAGGTCGTCAAGTTGAGTCTAGAGCGTCCACTGAATACCATCTCTCCTATATTCTGTTGATTTTCTCGTAATCCAGTCTATGGCTAGGATAAATAGAAATGGTGACAGCAGGCATCCCTGTCTCACTCCGGTGTTAACTTGAAAGGCATCTGTTAGTTGTTGTCCATGGATTACCCTACATGTCATCCCTTCATAGGAGGTTTTAATGATGGTGGTAATCTTCTCCGGTACTCCGTAGTGTCTCAACAGCTTCCATAGGGTCTGTCTGTCGACGCTGTCGAAAGCCTTCTCATAGTCAATAAAATTGACATAGAGAGGTGAGTTCCACTCCAGTGATTGTTCTGCGATGATACGTAATGTTGCTATTTGGTCTGTACAGGATCTGTTCTTCCGGAATCCTGCTTGTTGGTCCCTGAGTTGTGGATCTACCGCGTCCTTTATCCTATCTAGAAGAATTCGGTTGAATACCTTTCCTGGTATTGATAGCAGTGTTATACCTCTGTAGTTGGAGCAGGAGCTCAAGTCCCCTTTCTTAGGTATCTTGACAATGTAACCTTCTTTCCACTCTGTAGGCACTTGCTCCTCTTCCCAGATCTTCCTGAAGAGGGGGTGAAGAATGTCTACGCTTGTCTCAATATCTGTTTTCAGTGCTTCTGCCGGGATGTTATCAGGTCCTGCTGCCTTGCCATGCTTCATCTGTTTTATGGCTTTACAAATCTCTTCCTTTGTTGGTATACCACAATCTATTCGTAGATCTCTATCGGCTGGTTCAATATTCGGTGGGTTATAAGGGGCTGGTCTATTCAACAATTCTTCAAAGTGCTGCATCCATCTGTCTCTCTGTCCCCAGTCATTGGGTATTGTTTTTCCGTTCTTGTCTTTCACTGGCCTCATCGGCACACTATAATTTCCAGTCATCTTCTTAATTGTGGAGTATAGATCCTGTATATTTCCCTGCCGGGCAGCTCCTTCTGCCTCTGTTGCCAGTGTTTCTATGTAGTTCCTTTTGTCTGCCCTGATGCTCCTCTTTGTTTTCCTATATGCTTCCCTTTACTCTTTTTGTACAATAATTTTACTGGCTCTTGTGCGGCTGTTGTTGAGTGCTGCTTTTTTCCTCTTCCTCTCCTTTATTCTCCTTATGGATTCTGCAGAGATCCACTCCTTGTGGCACAGCTTCCTGGGGCCAAGCACTTCTTGACATGATGAGGTAAATGCTTCTTTCACTCCTTGCCATCTCTTATCAATTGACTCTTCTTCTGGTAGATCTTGTAGAATCTGAAACTTATTGGCGAGTGCGATCTTAAATTCTTCCTGCTTAGTTCTATCTTTTAGAACTGTAGTGTTGTATCTCTGGCGTTGTCTACTGTTGCCTCCTATCCCAGTCCTCTTTAGTTTTAACTTCAATCGGGCCACAATTAGATGGTGGTCTGATGCAACATCGGCTCCTCTTTTGCCCCTCACGTCCTGAAGAGATCTTCTGTATTTCTTCCCAATGCATATATGGTCGATCTGATTCTCTGTTACCTGATCCGGAGAAACCCATGTAACCTTGTGTATCCTTTTATGATGGAAGAAACTCCCTCCAATGACCAAATTGCTTGTGGCACAAAAGTCAGCAAATCTCTCTCCGTTGTCATTCATTACACCCAATCCTTGCTGCCCCATGATATCTTCGTATCCCCTGTTGTCACTTCCGATCTTGGCATTGAAATCACCCATGGCGATAACCATGTTCCGCTCTGGACGGCTCTGCACAATACCCAACAATCTCTCATAGAATTCCTCCTTTCTACCATCGCTGCTTTCATTTGCATAACACTGAATGACATCCATATTTATCCTTCTCTTTTGGGTTTTGAAGGTGGCTATAATAATCCGTGGGCCATGCGCCTCCCATCCAATAAGCGCTCCCTGAGCTGTCTTTGACAGCATCAGGGCCACCCCATACGTGTGTGGTGCGGTGTCCTCCTCGTGTCCTGAGTACAACAAAAGCTCTCCCGTGCTAATCCTTGTTTGCCCAGTTCCAGTCCATCTTGTTTCGCTTATTCCCAGGATGGTGATGTTGTATTTCCTCATTTCCGCTGCAACCTGCATTGATTTCCCTGCTTCAAACGTAGTTCTAACGTTCCATGATCCTATAATAATGGTGGTCCTGGTGGAGATGGCGGTTATCGGTCTGACAGCTTCCTGGTTTCCCTGGCTTTCACTGTCCGGCTTCATGCTTCCTCCAGCTGGAGGCCCGTCCTCCCCCAAGGCCGAAATATTTCTTGAGTCTCTTTTTGGCGTTTCTGTAGCAAAGTTCTTTTTATAGGATAAGGTTGCTGGCCTTAAGCCAACCCTCCCCCTTTTTCCTGACTTGGGACAGGCAATGATCCATAAAATGGACCACTGGTGGGCTTCCAAACATGTTCTTTAATGATTCGTTGACATACATGATAAGCCAAACATTATGAGCCACATGCTTGTGTGTGCCAACATATTTTGATCTCATCGACTGTCAGAAAGGGCCAGATTATGTCAGATTCAATCGTCTTTGAACAAAAGGACGGATAATTATAGTCCAGACCAGGCAGAAGAGCGTACGTTCAGTCCCAGGCCAATGGGACAAGAGGAAACAAATATCAAAATAAAGTGTTTCACACTCTCAAGAGAAATTTGATGAACTGATATTTAGATAAAACTTCGTTATATTGTTTTGTTTTGCTTTCATTTGAATGCATGTGGCAATGTTTAGCTCTTGAAAAGATGGCCCCTTTGTTACCAATATTTTAGACTTCATTCTGTGAAAGTGTTGCTGTGAACTCTGCTATCCCTTTGTCGGGAGCAGTTCTTCTTCTTCTTCTTCTGCGTTCGAGGTTGTTGGTCTCTTCAGATCCTGATCCCTGTCGATAAGGCAAAGCCCGCAGTCCTCTCCAGATCCTGATAGGAACCCCAAAGCTTTTGTCCCAAGCCTGTGTCCTCTGGCCAGGTCTGCCTGGTTTGGGCATTCTTGTAGGATATGTTCTGGAGTCTGGACTCCACTGCCACATGGACACTCGTCTGTGCGAGACATTTTGAGTCGATGCAGGTGGCTTAGTAGTCTGCATGACCTGTCTTTAGGCAAAAGAGTATGGTTTTCTGATGTCTTTGTAGTTGGTGTATTGTATCTGGTTCATTGTTGCATTTCAGTTTCTTTTTCCGTTCAGATCTGCACTGGTTACGGATTATGGTTTTCGCCTCTTGGTAGTTTTGTCGGGAGCAGTGTTTTTGCAGTATTTGACCAGCAAATGAGTTTTGTTGTTTACTATTTAATCAATGACGTGGCTGCACACAAATCAGAAATCTAACTTGTCGTTTTACGGAGATATATTATGTCTTCATTATTTTAAGTATATGGATCGTGATGTCTTTTCCCACGGTTGGTTTGATAATCTAGTAATAATAATATGGTTCAGTTTTATAAAACGACAGAGGGAGCGAGTAAAGTGAGCAGTTTGGTAATCTAACAATTCGTCAAGTCACTTTTAAATTCATAACTGAAACTGGACTAACCACGTGAAAAAAAAAACAGAGCTTGAAGAACTGAGAATCATATCCACTTCACGCCCTTGTCTTCTTCGTCGTTTGCTCTCAAAGGGTGAAGTTTGCGTTGTGTCTCATGTATGTGCCCAACATATCAGACTTCGGCTCGAAGCATTTTTATGCTCGGCTTCATCTTTTCGCTGGGATCCCTATTCAGCTGACCAGATTACTGCTTGTTTCCGGGCAGGTAGAATAGGGTCTTGACCGAATATGCCTAGATAACCCTGACGCAAGCGGTCGTTGACTGCTGTCTCATTTAGCTTCGCCCCAAGTCTAAATTATTAAATAAATGGTGGTGGTGCAAAAAGCTCATAAGCAAAAAAAAAATGTTCTACTCATACAGAATGCATTTCATAGATTCTTGTTGCACAATAAAATAACAAATGTATATTATCATTTCATCTGCAATTTGTATGCAGATATTTTGTTCTTATCTGCTTAGATTCTTTAGATTTCCATGAATACTGTGCTTCTGGCAATATAAAATGTTATTTGCACTAGATCTTAACTTTGTTTAACCGTGTGCACACAGTGCAGGAGTCCTTTACACCACATTGATTCTTGTTTGTTCAGGTTGCAAAGTCACAGAAGTCTTATTCAAATGGTCACGGCCGAAAAGGCTGAGACGGGGTTTTTTTTTTAACCGACAAAATTCAGTGTTACTAATTTTCGTTCATGTGAATCACTTCCCCAATATTGACTTCTTTCTCCTCCAGAAAAAGATGGCATGCTTTTTGGTTTTGTTTGTTTGTGTGAGAGTGTGAGAGAGAGAGAGAGAAAACCTCGTCGGAAATTGTCACTCCTGCACCTTAACAGACACGATTATTGTAAAGAACTCGAATTCATTCATTTGCATGCTCCTTGCGGAACTATGCCTCTCTAACAGCACTCCTGTAGGCCTCTCGTTTGTGAGCAAGATGGCCTGCTGCTGATGCATCCATTTGCAGATCATCAACGATGTCTTGCAGCCATCTTCGCCTTGGTCTTCTTCTCTTTCTTTTTCCCATTATGTAACCCTTCCAAGACGGTCTTCTCTAGATTATCATGACATTTAATGTGTCAAAAATATTTAAGTTTCCTCTTTACTAGCCAGCCTTCTTCAATATTAAGTTATTGTAGTATGGATATATTTGTTCTTTTTTTGAGAACTCGAATATATATTAATAATAAAATGATATCTTTGCAACCATTGTATGGAAAGAATGTAATATCTGTTTACAACAGAGATTTTAAAATATAAAGATATTCCAAGAAGAGTCCCTCTTAAAATAACACATATAAACAAAGGCGCAAACAAATGTTTCTGTAAGTATAATACAACAATAACAACAAAAATATACACCTGACTGGGACAGAACTTTCAACTTGCTGTTTGCTTACCATGAAACGGTTTCCTCCATTTTCGTAGAGTATGTGAGGGTCCAGTCTGTCATCTCATACAACAGTTCTTCTTCTTCTTCTTCTTCTTCTTCTTCTTCCGAGCCATTAAGGCTCATTGCTGCAGATAAAGTTCGCCTCTATTCCTCTCTAATCCTAATCTTCTCTCTCCAGTTGGCGACATCAATTTCTTTTATATCCTCTTCTATGTTGTCTTCCCATCTCTGTCTTGGTCTACCCCTTGGTCTTGTTTCCCTCATCTCTTGTGCATACATCATTTTCGTTTGTCTGTTCTCTTCCATGCTTTCTACATGCCCTAGCCAGCGTAGTCTGTTCAGTTTTGAGACATTTATAATTTGTTGGGATTTAAATAAGCTGTTCAGTTCAGTGTTCTTTCTAGCTCTCCATTCTCTACTGTTGGTATCCTTTATCGGCCCAAAGATTCTTCTTAGGATCTTGTTCTCAAAAGATCTGCAATTATTGTTCATCTTTCTTTGTTGTACTCTATGTTTCTGATCCATACATGACGGCTGGTTTTATTATAGTGTTGTAGATTTTATTTTGGTGTTTTTGGACAGGATTTTGGATTTTAACAGGTGTTGCAAGGCAAAGTATATTTTATTCCCTATCTGTACTCTGATTTTAATTTCCTCGCTTTACTCATAAACACATACGTCATATATATATATATATATATATATATATATATATATATATATATATATATACAGATTGATAGTAATCTCCTTTGAGAAAATTTTTCTTAACCTTTTTAATAATAACTTACTTGGAAAATACAGGCTCCTCAAGTCTCATACAACAAGAAACAAAATCTTCAAGTCTTATAACAACAAGAAACAGACTTGCTTAATTCCTTATTGGACTTGCTCTCCACCGAATCTTTAAGTCTCGTGGCGACAAGAAACATAATCCTCAAGTCTTATGACAACAACCAAAAAAAAAAAAAAAAGAAAATCCTCAAGTCTTATGACAACAAGAAACAAAATCCTCAAGTTTTATGACAACAACCAAAAAAAAAAAAAAGAAAATCCTCAAGTCTTATGACAACAAGAAACAAAATCCTCAAGTTTTATGACAGCACGAAACACGGTTGCCTAATTCCCTGTTGGACTCGCTCTCCACAGAATCCTCAGCTCGTGTGACAAGACACACGCCTGATTAACTTTGTCACTCCTGAATTAACTTCCATGCTGTGCCAGAATAATGTTTGATCAGAAATTTTGGTGGAAGGAAACTGCCAGGAAGTTACTCTATAGTTTAAAAATATTGATTGTGTTGGAAATGTGCCACATTTAATTTTATTTAGACTGCCTAAATATTTCTCTAAGCATTGATTCGCACAGTCTCGTTTAAGATCTATCAACACTGCCACTGTTGTTTTGGAAGGATAGTTAATCCCCTTCGGACTTGCTATCTACAGAATCCTCAAGTCTTGTGACAGCAAGAAACAGAATCCTCAAGTCTTATGACAATAAGAAACAGAATCCTCAAGTCTTGTGACAGCAAGAAACAGAATCCTCAAGTCTTATGACAACAACAAAAAAAGAAAATCCTCAAATCTTATAACAACAAAAAAGAAAATCCTCAAATCTTATAACAACAAAAAAGAAAATCCTCAAATCTTATAACAACAAAAAGAAAATCCTCAAGTCTTATGACAACAACAAAAAAAGAAAATCCTCAAATCTTATAACAACAAAAAAGAAAATCCCCAAGTCTTATAACAACAAAAAAGAAAACCCCCAAGTCTTATAACAACAAAAAAGAAAATCCCCAAGTCTTATAACAACAAAAAAGAAAATCCTCAAGTCTTATAACAACAAAAAAGAAAATCCCCAAGTCTTATAACAACAAAAAAGAAAACCCTCAAGTCTTATAACAACAACAACAAAAAAAGAAAACCCTCAAGTCTTATAACAACAAAAAAGAAAACCCTCAAGTCTTATAACAACAAAAAAGAAAACCCTCAAGTCTTATAACAACAACAACAAAAAAAGAAAATCCTCAAGTCTTATGAGAACAAAAAAGAAAATCCTCAAGTCTTATAACAACAAAAAAGAAAACCCTCAAGTCTTATAACAACAAAAAAGAAAATCCCCAAGTCTTATAACAACAAAAAAGAAAATCCCCAAGTCTTATCACAACAAAAAAGAAAATCCCCAAGTCTTATAACAACAAAAAAGAAAATCCTCAAGTCTTATAACAACAAAAAAGAAAATCCCCAAGTCTTATAACAACAAAAAAGAAAATCCCCAAGTCTTATAACAACAAAAAAGAAAATCCCCAAGTCTTATAACAACAAAAAAGAAAACCCTCAAGTCTTATAACAACAAAAAAGAAAATCCCCAAGTCTTATAACAACAAAAAAGAAAACCCTCAAGTCTTATAACAACAAAAAAGAAAATCCCCAAGTCTTATAACAACAAAAAAGAAAACCCTCAAGTCTTATAACAACAAAAAAGAAAACCCTCAAGTCTTATAACAACAAAAAAGAAAACCCTCAAGTCTTATAACAACAAAAAAGAAAACCCTCAAGTCTTATGAGAACAAAAAAGAAAATCCTCAAGTCTTATGACAACAAAAAAGAAAACCCTCAAGTCTTATAACAACAAAAAAGAAAACCCTCAAGTCTTATAACAACTAAAAAGAAAATCCCCAAGTCTTATGACAACAAGACACAGACTTGCTTAATTCCCTATTCGACTCGCTCTCCATAGAATCCTTTAGCATCATGGCAATAAAAAACAAAATCCTCAAGTCTCATGACAAGACACACACTTGCTTAATTCCCTGATGGATTCACTCTTCACACAATCACGCAACTCTCACCTGACACTTAAACTAAAATTAATCTCTCTTCCCCCCCCCCCTCTCCCCACCCCCAATCCAAGTTTCCCTGGTCTTTTATAATGCGTCTCTGACTCTCAAGGTGCCATTTCAATGTGTCCCCTCACAATCATCGGCCTACTTTTCTAACACTATCTACTACATCATCAAAATTTCCATCATAGCTTCTAATATTAGATGAAAATTCAGACAGAAATCTTATGCAGAAAAAACAAAAACAAACACAGGAATCATGTATGCGAAAAAAAGGTGTGTTTGTTTGTTTGTTTGTTTGTTTGTTTGTTTGTTTGTTTGTTTGTTTGTTTGGGGGAGGAGGATCTGAGCTGGAAACAAAAATATTAGTGTAGTAGTTTCATAGATGTTTCCAAATGACCGCAGTACTCAGATAAACGTGTAGCCACAATGAGAGCGCAGCAAAGAATATTAGAGATTTTTTTTTTTTGGTGCATGAAACATTTGTTTATATTACTACGTGCATCATTCATTCATTCATGTGCGTGTTCCTTGATAAACTTTGCCTCCCTAGCAGCACTCCTGTAGGCCTCTCGGTTCTGAGCAAGATGGCTCAAATCTAAACTACGTGTATATACATTCGAAATATGACATATAATTTCTTCCTATATAAATTTGTTATATATATAATGAATATCCCAACACATAAATGCCTATGAATGTAAGTGCTACAGAAGAATCCTTCATATATCATCTTATATATTATCTTATATCCTTCCCGTGCCGTTAAACATCACATAGGGCTCGCAAAGTAGTTCGCCAATTTTTCCTGTCTTCAGAGAGTCTTTCAATCTCATCAAAGGATTTTATGCCTGTTATTTTGGCATGTCTTAATAATATCCTCTTCAGAGTTTCACGCGGTCTGCCTCTTTTTCTTTGGCCTGTTGTGTTCCACTTGATAGCTTGTTTTGGGATTCTCTGATCATTTCTTCTCATCAAGTGACCAACATATGTCCATCTCCTTTTCCTGATCACCCATGAGACTGGTTGTTGTTCAGTCATCTGTCTTGTCTCTGCATTGTTCTTGAATTCATTCCACTTGATGCCGAGTATTTTCCTTAAGCATTCGTTTTCAAAAGAGTCTAATTTCTTTTCTATTTCTTAGCTGTTTTCCAGCTTTCGCATGCATAAATGAGGGTGGAAATTACATTTGAATTGAATAGTCTTAACTTGGTTTTTGTGCTTATAACTTTTGAATTCCATATGTTCTCAAGATTCTTGACGATTGATGCTGCTTTTGCAATTCTGATCCTAACTTCCTTTCTAGTGTCACCATCCTGGTCATTGTAGCTGCCAAGATATGTAAATTGATTGACTTCTTCAATATCTGTCCCTTCTATGTGTATTTTT
This sequence comes from Achatina immaculata, assembly GCA_009760885.1. NCBI lineage: Eukaryota > Metazoa > Mollusca > Gastropoda > Stylommatophora > Achatinidae > Lissachatina > Lissachatina immaculata. The sequence goes on along the minus strand of CM019719.1, from coordinate 44,701,966 downwards.
CAATTTTGATTGAGAGGAATTTTCATTATTTTTGTTATGTCCTTGTTAATTTCATATCTTATTTTGCTAGCCAGTGAAGACAGGCTATCTGTTTTTTCTTGCATGGAATTCACATTGTTACTGATAAGAGTTATGTCATCAGCAAAATCAAGATCTTCTAGTTGGGTCCTATGTACCCGGTCAATACCTGTGTTACATGTGCAGCATTTTTTCATTATGAAGTCTATTGTAATCCCAAAAAGTAAAGGAGACAGTATACATCCTTGTTTCACACCTGTTTCAATCTGGAACCATTCACTCATCCCTTCTTCTGTCTTGACTGCACAACCATATCCATTGTATAAGTCCTTAATGATGTTGACAATTTTAGATGGTATTCCATATAGACATAAAAATCTCCATAATGAATCTCTGTGTATGCTATCAAATGCCTTTTTAAAATCTATGAAGTTCAGTATTAATGGTTTCTGCTTTTCAATATGTTCTTCAAGTATTATTCTGAGAGTAAAGATCTAGTCGAGACAGCTTCTCCCTTTTCGAAATCCTGCTTGTTCTTCTCTCATTGCAGTATCCACTATATCTCTGAGTCTATTCAAATATCATGGACACAAAAAAAAAGAACAAATATATCCATACTACACGAACTTAATATTGAAGAAGGCTGGTTTGTAAGGAAGATTAAACAGAGAAAACTTAAATATTTTGGATATATTACACGCCATGATAATTTATAGAAGACATTCTTGGAAGGGTCATCATCATCATCATCATGTGCCGTGCCGACTGGCGTTGGCTATTATGCTTCTCCAGAGTACGCGATCCTTCATGCAGGCCATCAGCTCAGTTGGTGATCTCCTCTCACACCATCCCGTCAGACTGTCCAGTATCATTTCTCTTGGTCTTTCTCTTGATCTTCTTCCTTCTATTTTTCCTGTTGTTATAATATTTTCAGTGCCCCCTCTTCTCATTGCATGTCTTATGAAAGTACATTGTCTCTCTCTTATCTTTTTGACAAGGTTTTTTGTCTATCCAGCTCTTCTCCTACATTCTTCATTAGTTATTTTTGCTGTCCAGGGGATTCGCAACATTCTTCTAATAAACCACGTTTCTGCTGCTTCCAATGATTTTTGTACAGACTTGCCTATTTTCCATGATTCACTTCCATATAACAAGATAGGTTCAATATAGCATTTTAGGACTCGTTTTCTAACATTCATTGATAAGGATGTGTTGGTTAATATGTTTCTCATTCTCTGAAATGCAGTCTTTGCTTGGCCTATTCTGTTCCTAATTTCTGTTCTGCATTTCCCATCTGAAGTTATTACTGCTCCGAGGTATTTGAATTTCTGCACCTGCTTTAGAATAGTTCCGTTTAATTTTATACTGCATGCTGGTGGATTCTGTTTCTTAGATATAACCATAGTCTCTGTCTTTTTGATGTTCAAAGTAAGGCCTTTCTGTTCACTTTCTTTGGCGACTTTATCCAAGAGATTTTGCAGGTCTTGTTGGTTCTCAGCTATCAGTACTGTGTTGTCAGCATACCGAAGGTTGTTAATATTGTATCCTCCAATTTTTATGCCTGGTTCTGTGATGATTGTTCTTAGAATATTCTCGCTATACAGAGAAAAAAGGTCTGGAGATAGTACACATCCTTGTCGCACCCCTTGTTTTATAGGTTGGCATTTTCCAATTCTATTTTCAACTCGAACTGCTGCTTCTTGCTGCCAGTATAGATGTTTTACAATCCTCAGGTCTTTGCCGTCTATACTGATGTCTTCAAGCATTTTAATAATTTCATTATGTTTCACCTTGTCAAATGCCTTGGTGTAATCAATGAAGCATAAGTAGAGATCTTTCTGTACTTCTAAAGCTCTTTCTGTTAGTGTTCGTAAAGCATAAATGGCATTATGTGTTCCCTTTCCTTCAACAAATCCAAACTGTTCATCTGCTATTTCCATTTTTATCTTTTTCCTTGTTCTTCTCATAATTATTCTCAGAAGTAGCTTCGTTATGTGACATGAGAGGCTGATAGTCCGGTGGCTGTCACATTCCTTTGCACCTGGTTTCTTTGGTAGTGCTATAAACGTGGATTTAAGCAGGTCACTGGGAATATAACCACTATTGTAAATGTCATTCAGTAACTTGGTTATTATTTTTATTCCTGTCTCCTCTAGTGCCTCTATTTCTTCTATTGTTATATTATCAGGCCCAGTCGCTTTTCCTTTCTTCATGTGTTTGATGGCATCTATGATTTCATCTTCAGGTATTGGTGGTCCCTCACAGTTTTCAGTATCTGATGTTAATTCTGGTCTTTCTCCTCCATATAGCTCACCGATATACTCTGTCCACAATGTCTTCTTTTCCTATTAACATTTTACCTTCTTTCGATTTCAGGCATCCTGTAGTATATTTTGTTTTCCTGTCTGTGAGTTCATTAATTCGTTTGTGCATGTTTTTGCTGTCTTTAATATGAGAGTCCTCTATCTGTCTGCACTGCTCATTTAACCACACTTCTTTTGCTTCTCTGCATTTGCGTCTTATTTTTTTATTTATCTTGTTATATTTTTCCTCGTTATTTTTACTCCTCCTCCTCTTGTCCATCAGTCCTAAGATGTCGTCTGTCATCTATTTATTTGAATTGAAGGGAAGGGTACATAATGGAAAAATAAAGAGAGGAAGACCAAGGCGAAAATGGCTGCAAAATATCGTTGTTTATCTGCAGATGGATGCATCAGCAGCAAGGCATCTTGCTTGCAACCAAGAGGCCTACAGGAGAGCTGTTAGAGAGGCAAAGCAAGGGACATGCGAATGACTAGCTGACTGTCCCAATTAAACTTCGTTTCAGATTTAATGTATTAGTTAAAGAATAAGACAAAAAGACTTGCATCTAAAGTATGCTCGTATGTCAAAACTAGAATTTTGTTCGTGTACAGAATATATGATGATTAAACTGCGCAGAGCCCTCTATGTTCACGCTTACAGCAACTCAGTCGACGAAGGCGAGTCAAAAAGTAATCTTAATTGTGCTTAAAACAAATCTAAATCAAGTAGTAGACATTTGTGATACAAGTATGTAATGCCATCCCTATCTAAATGTATACATGCACAGATACCTTGGCATCAGACTAGATCAAAGATGTCTGCTCCCTTGGAAGCATTCTCGAGAGAAGAACAGAATAGTTACTCAATTCTTTGATGTCTGATGTTTTGAAACTGACGGAGATGACTTTGAACTACGCAAATTCACCAGAAACGAATGTTGGGTACAGAGCCGGAGACAAAGCGAGACAGCAAGGAGTGGCGACATTTTTCTTCGCCAAAAGCAGAGGAGTTCCATCGAACTTGATCGGTTGGAAAAGTGATGCTCACTCTCTTCTGGGGCTGTAAAGACCTAAATTCTGAAACATTTCATGCCCAAAGAAACCACAATGAACAATGAACCATGATGTGATCTGCTTGAGAACCACCTGAGACCTGCAATCAGTTTGCTCAGTTCTGATGTGTTGTTGTTGTTGTTGTTACAGCATGATAACACGTGACGTCACACAACATTTGCAACAACTCAACAGCATATTATTAATCTGCATTTGGAATGTCTTCCACATCCATCATATTCACCCGACCTCACATCATGTGATTATCATGTATTTGGATTCATGAAGAAGGCACTTAAGTCCGAAGAAGTTCAGTAAGTATGAAGAGATTAAATAGACCGTGCATAATTGGCTACAGAGTCAGCCAGATCCTTTTTTTTTCCTCCAGGAACGCAGGCATTATTGAAACAGTGGCAGGCCCGCATTGAACGTGATGGGGACCATGTTGAAAAGTGATAAAGAGTTTTCAATTATATTTGTATAATTCACTGAAATTTTTTTTAAAAATGAAGGTTACCTTTTGACTCATCTTTATATACTGAAGATTCTTTTATCACTGTTAACAGTTTATGTTTGTTCTGTTTACAGACTGCTCACGAAAATGCCTGTGTGTTTATGTGAACGTGAGACAAGATAACGAGAGATAAGAGATATATGAAAAAAAAAAGCAGGATATCACTGAGTGTGGTCTAATCGTAGAACTGGCTTACAAAAATTAAGAAACAAAAAACAAAAGAGATTTCAAGACACGCGGTTATAGTATATATAATACATAGCAACGCAACTTTGATATACATTTTTAGTTGCCTTTAGTTTCATTTGAAATTGCTTATTTCTTGGTGAGTTACTCTCAGCAAAGATGGTAATTACGTAATATATTATTGACATTTAACACAGTTCTGGGCTGTGCCAACATTTCAAATGTGCATACGACTGATTAGGATAGCTTCCATTTTTTTAAACCATGCTCCCAATTTTCGAATTAAAAGGAGTGAATTTGTGGATTGTTTTTTTTTAACCTATAAAGTACAGTATTAGTATTTCCTTTTGAAACGTCTTGCCCCTTTACACTTGGCAACAAATATATTTTAAGGAAATGTAGGAGTTAATTAAACAAACTACAAAACTTCAAAGAAGGCCATATCATAACTGTAGAAAAACATAATTATAAGCAAATATTTTAATCCTGCATATAAAAAATGAATATACTTCACACTTTTGTGTCTTATTATCAAAACATTTGTGTGGAGAAGTTTGTGGAAAGGGCGAAGGGAAGAAAAGAGAAACTGGCATGAACATAAGAAACAAATACAAAGACAAATTCTTCTTCTACTGCGTTCGAGGTTGTTGGTCGCTTCAGATCCTGATCCCTGTCGACATGGCAAAGCCCACAGTACTCTCCAGATCCTGATCCCTGTCGACATGGCAAAGCCCACAGTACTCTCCAGATAAATGAAGATAAATGAAGCCAAATGAAGCCTGTTAGAAGCGTGTATACTACCTAGATCACTTTTCGCGCTGTAACACAATTATTCATAGTTTTCAGTATTCCAAATCCATCAATATACAAAGACAGAATGTACAATATTTCACATATCACAGAGAGAGGAATGCATGTTTGATTGCTGGTAAATTTAACTGAAAATCTCTGCAGAAATGACATTAAAATGCCAATTTTCGTTGTTATACTTCGCTTGGCTGAGCACACAATAATTAACGTAACGAAGCACTGCAGTAAAACTGTGATACCAAAATCTATAAACTAGGGGGGAAAAAAAGCAAACACTTAGCAAACACTTAGCAAACACAAAACACAAAACAGTTTTGTATTTGTTGTGCATTAAATCTGTTATTACTTTTCCCCCTAGTTTATACATTTTAAATGAGCACAATCCTTTGTGATCGCGTTGAAATGAATTTACCAGTAAATTACATATTTTAAAAAAGGCCGAAACTTTTAGAAGTCATCGGTTACTGTAACCGGTTTATATTATTTTTAAAAAAACTAGTAAAAAGCAACCAGCAAAATCAGCAGGAGGATAATCAGGCCAGCAGGCTCAATTGCGTGGAGGTTAATCAAGCCAGCAGGCTCAATTGCGTGGAGGTTAATCAAGCCAGCAGGCTCAATTGCGTGGAGGATAATCAGGCCAGCAGGTTCAATTACGTGGAGGATAATCAAGCCTTCAGGCTCAATTGGATGGAGATAATCAGCCAGTTTTGACTGTTGTTCAGCATGTGAGAATTTTACAGAGTAAATCTCACCTAAAATAACGTAAGAACAAAAATTTCCCACCAACATTTACTTGCTGCTGATCTCGGTAAAGTATTTTTCACTTTATATTTTAAAAAAAGTATAAAGAACCGAATGTTGAGTTGAGAAAACCGGTATTTAAGAAAATACTTCATGCAAACTGAAAGACTGGTGCAGTGTGTACCGGTTTAAAAAAATCCTAACGTGATCACTCTGTATGTATGTATGTTATGTTATATTATGTATGTATGTATGCTATGTATATATGTATGTATGTATGTTATGTATGTATGCATGTATATAAAATAGAACTCATAGGAAGTGCCACTAGTGGTGCTGAAATCGCAGCTGAAACTGCTGGCAAAAAAAGCAGAGAAATGTCATGGGATTACAAGAAAAAGTTGAATTGCTTGATATGTACCGTAGTTTGAGGCCTGCAGCTGTGTTTTGTAAGATCAACCCGCCATCCTCTTCCTACTACTCTTCCTCCTCCTCCTCCTCCTCAGCTTACTCATAGTGATGACGACGAGGATGAAGACCTTAATGATGGTCCACTTTCGCTTTAAATAGCCATCAAGCCATATAGTCAGTCAACTTACCTGTTGTGTGTATGTGTGTGTCTTCATGTTAGAATCAAATAACTGTACGACAAGAACTGTATGAGACGTTTTGTATCATCATCATCATCATCATCGCCTAAGTCAGTGTTTCCCAACGTGGTGAGTAGGCCCCGCAGATGGCAATTTGAACATTCTGAGAGGCAATTAAAATATATTTATACATGACACTTTTTCGGAACTTGGTTGACTATTATTATAATAGAATTTTTGTTGTCATCTTCGTCGTTCTTCTTCGTGGTGTCTGTGCCATCAATAGGGTATAAATCTGTTGGTGACACCGACTTTTCTGTGTGTATGACACTCGTTAGTTGGCCGCGTCGACATGAGTCGTGCTGATTCACGATACGCACGTGAATACCAAGGTCAACTTCTATCTTGCTTCTTTGAGAGTTGAGGTTACCAGACTAGTTACACACATAATTCCAGCTCTCAATCTCACCTTCTGGATTAGTTACACACCGTTCCAGACATACTTCTCATCCAGGCTCTTTTAAACCTCACGTTGACGACAGCTGGTACAGATACTCAAGTAAATCCTGGGTGACGGTGACTTGGAACATTTATTTTATGGGATGATGAAAATGCTGATGAAAAATAACATTACATTCGACTGCCGGCTGGTTATCCCTGCATTGTGGCCAGTCCATTCATACGTACAACTAAAATGTTCATCTGTTCCACGAAGACATCACACAGCTTGACAAAAACACGTCCACACAGTTCCACGTTCAAACCAAGACTCCTTACGACGTGCTTTGCACACGGACACCTAACGACGTGCTTTTTTTCACACGGACGTTTCTAACGACGTGCTTTGCACACGTACTTTCCTAACGACGTGCTTTGCACACGGACTTTCCTGACGACATGCTTTGCACACTGACATGAGTTGTAGTCTACGAGAACACAACTACTAGCAATACACAAATACTCTCTGTACAGAATTGCTATTCTGTTACAGAATATCTCCCCACCCCCTACAGGTAGATATTTGGCCATCAAATATCTTCAACAAAAAAATAAATGTCGAACTTTGACAGAAAACCCTCACTAAATGTGAGCTATAACCATGAATATAATGCTGCTTATTCAGCTACAAAAAAAATTTTAGGCACGCACAATGTGTACAAAATAAGTACATTAAACCTTTGTGGTGCAACCAGAATATACATATACTGACAACTGTGCAGATAACGAGTGCCATGAACGACACCAGCTATTTCGACCTAACGACATCCTTCACAAACAATAGGACGTCCGACCAATAAAAAAAAAATAATACATGACATACAACTGCAAATCACACACTATCAAACAGTAAGATATGCTACATCATAAATTATATGACATAACACCAGCCATCTGACACAGCAGCAAATATCTGACACATCATCAAAGATATGCCACATCATTAAATATCTGACACATCATCAAATATCGGACACATCATCAAATATCTGACACATCATCAAATATCGGACACATCATCAAAGATATGCCACATCATCAAATATATGACACATCATCAAGACATGAATTGGCAGAACATACAAGGTCAAGACAAACAGACAAACGGAACTCATCGCTGGCCAACCGCCCTAGAAGCAACCGACAAAAAAAAACAAAACATCGCAGCTCGGCTGTCAAACAGCATATAGATAGTATGAACACAGCATAGCTTAGCTATACGCAAGTTATGCAGGGCAATAGTACCATAGTGCTCCAAACAAAACACAACATGACCGGAAAACAGTTATTCATAAACTGAAGACTATATACAATGCAACACACAAACAGGTGTGTTCTAAATGCATAGTGAAATACAATCACGGTTGTGAAAAAGAAAAAAAAATGCATGATGAAAGAACAATCATTTGCAAAAACAAATATGATACACAAACCATTAACAATCTCAGTACCGCACAAATAAAAACAAGGGCGGTCAAGAGGTCAACTCTTACAGTCAATAGAGCAGGCCCACACTCGCATACCGTGAAAACTTTGTTCACAGTCATATACACATCAACTAGCAGGCCTCCACGTGAAACACAACACAACCACGTGGGTGCACCCAAAACAGTATAAACACGAAAACACGGGCTACGACACGGGCCATAACCTCCAACCACGCACGGAAAATATGAAGTCTCGAGTACTAGCCACAGACCAACGCAAAATAAAGGCGCCAGTACTCGAAGCACACGTAAAATACAATAAAACCCAAAAATCAACCTGGCCAAATATATAAAACAAAAAGCCAAGTTACAGAACAAGAATAAAGTGACACAAAATGTGTTGACATAGATGGCGTAGGGAGGAAAAAAAAAACACGCCAACTCCCTGACTATAAGTATCGTACACACATAAACAGTGCGAAATAAAAAAGAAAATGCAGCGTATCCATGCACACGCAACGCTCAACAAAAGCGAGCATACCATTGTGCTCAAATATTACATAATAACAATCGCCCAGTAAAAAAAAAACATATAAACGACCGAAAAGATTTGACACAATCATGGCAATGGCACAGCAAGCAAACTCAGTGCATAACCTAATGTAACTGCATTATTGTCCTATAAGTAAGGGAAGATGAACCAAACTAATCCGAAACTGTCACTACTATCCACCACAAGACCTGATGAATTCCATCAAAAGAAAAGGAAATTAGTCCAAAAATTCTAGAAAGTACCTACTCCTGGAACGAGAGAAAACGAAATAAGTTCCAAGCTCTGACTCCGACAGGCTGCAGCTGGCTCCCCGCCAGTCATGATAAGGACAGGCAGAGTCCGTGCACATTCTTCCCAGCTGTGGAGAGCCAGGGTTGGCCCCCGCCGTATGTACAGCAGACTAGAGTGCCGAATCATCACCCATGCGCCTTCAGGATGGCCTGGAAAGGCCAGTACGATTATCCCGCACAGTGACAGCATACACGAACAGATTCCTCTCACGTACTGACAGCAGACGATAATTAGGCTCATACAAACAAAGATGAATGAAAGCACAGCCCATGCCGCTCACAATTCTTGCTGGCGAAATCGAAAGAGAAAATAGCGACGACACAGCCGCAGGAGTGCGCCGTACCTTAGGGCCAGGACTTTACCTTCTGTACCAAGTGTGTGTGTCGCCCCACTGCGACCCTTCCACCGATTGTAGTTTTACGTCGCCAAGGTGGGTCTCCCCGACGGCACCAATTATAATAGAATTTTTTGTCATCTTCGTCGTTCTTCTTCGTGGTGTCTGTGCCATCAATAGGGTATAAATCTGTTGGTGACACCGACTTTTCTGTGTGTATGACACTCGTTAGTTGGCCGCGTCGACATGAGTCGTGCTGATTCACGATACGCACGTGAATACCAAGGTCGACTTCCATCTTGCTTCTTTGAGAGTTGAGGTTACCAGACTAGTTACACACATAATTCCAGCTCTCAATCTCACCTTCTGGATTAGTTACACACCGTTCCAGACATACTTCTCATCCAGGCTCTTTTAAACCTCACGTTGACGACAGCTGGTACAGATACTCAAGTAAATCCTGGGTGACGGTGACTTGGAACATTTATTTTATGGGATGATGAAAATGCTGATGAAAAATAACATTACATTCGACTGCCGGCTGGTTATCCCTGCATTGTGGCCAGCCCATTCATACGTACAACTAAAATGTTCATCTGTTCCACGAAGACATCACACAGCTTGACAAAAACACGTCCACACAGTTCCACGTTCAAACCAAGACTCCTTACGACATGCTTTGCACACGGACACATAACGACGTGCTTTTTTTCACACGGACGCTTCTAACGACGTGCTTTGCACACGTACTTTCCTAACGACGTGCTTTGCACACGGACTTTCCTAACGACATGCTTTGCACACTGACATGAGTTGTAGTCTACGAGAACACAACTACTAGCAATACACAAATACTCTCTGTACAGAATTGCTATTCTGTTACATTATGCTGCGTTTTTTTTTTGGGGGGGTGATAGAGGGGCAGAGGGACATCAAAATCTCTGAGGCGTTGAGGTGGGGCATGATCCAAAAAAGGTTGGGAAACACTGGCCTAAGTATTCATCGTGTGCAAGACTTTTATAGCAGTGGATAGTCATTTGTACATAGGCATAAGATGACTGATATACATAACATATTTCATAACTTTGCATTCAAAGAATTACACTGCCGTACAGTATGCCTCTCTATCTATCTATCTATCTATCTCTATCTATCTATCTATCTATCTATCTATCTATCTATCTATCTATCTATCTATCTATCTATCTATCTATCTATCTATCTATCTATCTATCTCTCTGTTTTTTAACAATATTTCCAGCATTGTATTATGAAAATATGAATGTTTATAATACCGTGTCCCATACAAATATTTGTAACGATTCATTCACTGGAGTATAGACTAGACTACTGTGAAGCAGATGTATCGATTACACTGAACTATCATGAAGCAGTCGTATGGATTACAATGCTGCTTCTTCGTTATAAAAGCACGAATCTGCTGTACAAGTAAATAAGCATGAATTTCTTTTTCACATTATATTTTCATTTCTAATGTCTAGTGATAGTAATACGTATACCATCTACAGTACTGACATTCGTCTTGTAAACAGACGATTTAAACTAACGTATGGTATCGATAAATACAGTATAATGCTGTAAAAGCATATTCATTTCATTATGATTTTCTTAATAATAATTTATTTTCTCTGGCCTACTTTATTGTAAGAATACTTATAACAAACATATAATGCATATAACATATAAAATATGTGCTAATCGACCGTGTGGTCTATCGGTAGGTCTTCCGGTCAACAGTAGGCTATTAGTAATTTAGTTTTTGGGTAGTTAAATGTTATACACTGATTTTCGACTGCTCGGTACCCTTATATATATATATATATATATAATCAAATGTGAATTAGAAAGTCTGTTATTTAATGGTGAATGGTGATACAAAAACTGTTTTTGTCAGCTAAGAAGGTGACCTCGACGGGCAAGTAAATGGCTTAAACAACAAACGAGGTAATTCTTCTATGAGTAATTAGGTGGCCTAAACAACAGTGAAGGTGACTCCACTAGAGGCAAGTGGGTGGCTTAAAACAATGATGGAAGTGATTCAGTTATGGATAAGTACATGGTTAATTTAAACAACACAACAATGGAGGCGACACCGTTATGGATAAGTACATGCTTTAAACAACATGATGCAGGTTGATTCCGCCACACAGGCTGAGATTCAGTTACAAGGGTCAAAATGTTATTTTTGTTTGGCAGATCTCAGGAAGAACAAAAATGAAAGTTTATTCCCCTCCAAGCCTCCAAACTCCCCCCCACCCCACTCCCCACAAATCCATCCCCCCAACCAACTGCACCCCCATCCCCACCACATCCCGGATCTATATTTTTTTTAAAAACTCACATCAACTTAAGAAAAGACGATTGCGTGGTGTAAGATTGAGTGAATGGTCTCCACGGAAAGTTTGCGAAATTTACTAGAGCAAAATGGGGGCTCCAGAAAAGCAAACTGTAACACCGTTGATTTACGGGGCCCTCAAATCGTCAGCAACCTTGTTCCAGAAAGCTTCTCTGTGCTGGACTTCACTGGGGTAGGAGATGTAGGTGCTGGTCTTGATGTATGACATCACCTGCACGGTCAACAAGCTGGAGGGGATCTCTTCCATAAAGAGAAACAGCAGCACGTTTCGTCCTGTACTGATGCTCTTCATACGAGCCATCTGTGGAAAACATTTGATGACTCTTGTGAACCACCATCGATAATGGTAAGGAAAGGTCTTCAACTAAAATTTGCACGATAACAGGTATTTCTAACCACGTCTTTTAGTGGCAGTAATTAAAAAATAAATGCCCCTCCCCCCAAGCGAGCACATAGGAGCAAACTGTAAAACGTATGTGTCCAATTTAAACAAAAAGAAGAAAATATCCAACAGCAAATTCCTCTAGATGAGTCTAATATAACGTTACTATGCATAAAATGGTGTAAAAATGGGACATTCATATGAAAACTGACTTTCAAAAAAGGTATGAGACTTAACAATAATCCCAGCACAAACCGGCCGATCGAGTCTACATTTTCACTAGAGGCAGGCAGGCAGGCGCGCACGCACACACAGACACACACACACATCACTCAAAAAGTATTGAAAAATCATACTCTAAACTCTTAACGATGATGCTGAGCTCTGTTATAGATCACGTGAACACCGCCTGTGAAAATGAATAATTCCAACACATCAAGAAAAGAGTAAAACACCCCCCACCCACTACCACCCACTCCATTCTCTCTTCTTTGCAAGAGCTGACAGATTTTATTGACTGAGTCCATTTTTTATGATCACCTTCATCTTCATGTGAATGCCCCATTATTATATAACTATACAATTTATCATTTATTATTATTATGATAATAACGCAAAATTATATAACTGCTATCTTGAACATTGGATAATAATTATCTTTAAGTAATCATGATCAGCAACTTTCCATATTACTGAACATTCGTAAGTTATATCCTCAAAATAAGTGTTTCTCCGGTCCTTATATGCTTTCCCGTCCCCTGAAATGGACCATTCTTGTAAAGCTTCATAAGTTGTCCCCATGTTGTGCTGGAGTCTCAGACTGCAACATTTTTCACTGTCTTCTGATTATCGTGACTATGTGGACTTCTGAAAGTTTATTTTGTTTATACATTTTTTACAGATTAAACAAAAATTAGTTTGTGTATATTAATATCAATTCAGATGTCTGTATTTTGTCTACGCCGTGTATAATTCAGTGGACTAAATTGTCGTTGATAATGTCAGTCAGTCATTCATTCATTTGCATGTCCCAAGCACTCTTGTAGGCCTCTAGGCTGTAAGCAAGATGCCCTGCTGCTGATGCATCCGTGTGCAGATTATCAACGATATCTTGCAGCCATCTTCGCCTTTTTTTCTTCCTCTCTTTCTTTTTCACAATTTGTAAGCTTTCAAGACGGTCTTCTCTAGAGATTTAATGTGTCAACAATATTTAAGTTTTCTCTGTTTATTCCTTTTTCCTAGCCAGCCTTCTTCAGTATTAAGTTATTGTAGTATGGATATATTTGTTCTTTTTTGTATCCATGATATTTGAAGAACTCTTCTGCAGCATTTACATTCAAAGGTATTTATGTGTTTCTCAGTTGTTTTGTTAAATGTCCAGGTCTCACAGGCATATGTTGCGATGGGAAAGGTGCATGACCTTAAAAATCTTATTTTTGTAGTTCTGTCTGTTCCTCTCCACAGATTCTTTAGTTGTTTTACTTTCTGAAGAGCGATAGATGTCCTCCTTTTAATTTCCCTCATTGTATCTATATTATTAGTTAGTAGTGATCCATTATATTCGTTGATAATGTATATAAACAAATTTCCACTCAGAGAACAAAATTAGGTCTGCGTTACTATTGGACATTTCATCATTTAACAAAATTAACAGATAACAATAGATGTAATAAAACTGAAAGGGCGCAAGTCAGATGAACCACCTGGATTGCTCTGTTTCAGAAGAACGACGCGGATTGCCTTGTTCGAGTTATGAATATACTTTCTCATAAATGTCTTAATATTTCTACGTTGCATCTCTAAAAGTGTTACTGCTGAACGCTGTCAGTCAATGATCCTTATGTGACATGCTAGCGTCACTGTCGGTAAACCACAGCCGACCTGTCTCATCTCTCCCTTGATATCCTAATAACAGGCCTTGCCTAGCTAACAGAGCAGGGATCGCCATAGTCCATACGGTGATGGAGTATGCTAAAGAAGCATTGCACAGTCCCTGCTTTTTAGATGTACTTAGGAGCTGAAAAAATAACTGCCATAACCCCCCCCCCCCCCAAATTTGACACAATGCTGTGCCTCAACATCTGTACTGCATCGGCTGCAAAGGACACCAGCTCGCAGTTACAGGTTGGCTGAAGAAGAAAAAGAAAAAGAAGAAGAAGGAGGAGGAGGAGGATGGGGGGGAGATTGGAGATTGAACCCTTGGCTGTTTATTTAATAAAATGATGAGTTAACAACCGAATGATGTGACACGGAAGTGTTTGTTCACAAGCAAGAACAAGTCAGAAGAACGTCCAAGGATTTTCCTGAGAGCAGGTGAACTGGAATATTTGGTAACAACAGGGCAAAAGAAACCGGGGAAGACAAAGACAGAAGATGATAAATGAACTGTCGGGACAGCACTGGATATGAATACGCCCCTCCTCTAAAATGTCTTACTATTTCCCACTTCACGTCACTAGATAAATTCGTGGAGTACCAACCTGCAGCTCATACGTACACCAGTGACTGCTCAACATACGTTTTGTTACAAGGACCAGCGTCTTACGAGACTTATTGACGGCAGAATAGATGTTGTCTGTGATATGCCGCCCTGCCTGGAATATCTCTCCGTGGATCAGCAACTTCAGGTTTCTGCTCCTCAGCTTTGGACAAAGCACCTGATGGTAACCAAGAGATAATGTAATAACTAAATTATTTTTTTTTCTTTAGAAAATCATTCTATCAATGGTCACATGTATTAAACACTCACTATTGTGTAAAGTTTTGCCGGCTGGTGAATAAAATCATTCTTTGCCCTTCAGGAAAAACTACAGGCGAAAAGAAAAATGGAGCTATTTATATAAAAAAAAAGAAGCACATCTGCGTAGTAGATCTTTCCAAGTTTTTTTTAATTTAACATTTTGTCAATCAATAGATAGTAATTTTCAAACCTTTTTGTAAAGAGTCAACCTCTAATTTTGTGCCGAGAGGATATTTAGGCAAAGTCTAAATTATGCATAAAATGAAAACTAGCACATTTATAATCCAATCCATATTTTTAAATTATAGAGTTACTTCCTTCCCAAATTCTTTCTGCTAAAAATTTCTCATTAAAATTTATTCTGGCAAAAGCATGGAAGTTAATTCAAGGATCAAAGAGTTTATATACTTGTTCTATTTATTTCTTTTTTTTAAAGTAAAAGTTGTTTTTTCTTTACCTGCCTTCTCCTTTCAATTAACTTGTTAAACTTAAATTTGCTAGAGCTTTCAGCTATGTTGTAAACTCCTATATTGACATTCGCACGCTGGTACTTCTGTTTTACGCGATCTGTCTCGTTGCTAGTAAACTCTCTCACCTGCAGTACGAAGTCCACATCCTCGCCAGCATAACTGATGAAAACGTCGAACTCAACGTCCTCGCCTACTGGCTGCGGATTGGAATAGATCTTCAGTTTCGCTGCGTGGTACCAATATCGAAGGGTCCACCTGAGAAGAATTAATGCGTCACTGACTTCTGCGCAAAAAAATAGCTGCAACCTTAAACACAATCTATATGACATCTATAACAGTCATTATGTCCCGTCAGACCTTTTGCAATCAATTTTCATTGCCCTACTAAAGAAAAAAGGTGCAGTTGAATGTGAAGACCATCGAGGCATTAGTATTATGAGCTATGTTACTAAAATCCTGCTTCGTATCGTCATGAGAAGAGTCAGGGGCAAAATAAAACCAGAAATCGCTGAAGAACAGTGTGCCTTCGTCGAAGGAAAAGGCACAAG
This sequence comes from Achatina immaculata, assembly GCA_009760885.1. NCBI lineage: Eukaryota > Metazoa > Mollusca > Gastropoda > Stylommatophora > Achatinidae > Lissachatina > Lissachatina immaculata. Next base: position 44,686,131 of record CM019719.1, on the reverse strand, counting down.
TAATGCCATATAAATATGGATATATATATGTATGTATGTATATATATATATATATATATATATTGAGAACAATGATGGAAAGATCAGTAGAAGTAAAGACGGACCTATACCTATGCTTCATAGACTACTGTAAAGCACTCGATAAAATGAGACATACAGAAATTATAAGAATGCTGGAAGACATCAATATAGATGGGAAAGATCTGAAACTCATCAAAAACATATACTGGCAGCAATCAGTAGCAATGAAAGCTGAGAACCAAATAAATAGGAGCATTCCAAGACATAAAATTGGGAGCGAGACAAGGATATATTCTATCAATTGACCTCTTTTCCTTGTACAGCTAAAACATAATGAGAAATACAGAGAGATTGCCAGGAATATCAATTGGGTGTACTATTTAACAACTTAAGATATGAAGACCACAAAGTTCTGACTGCTAAAAGTGAAGGGAAGCTACAGGCTCTTCTGCACATCGAGGTTCGTGTAAGTAAAAGTAAAGTCTCGTCTTGAATAAAAAGAAGACTGAAGCGATGGTCATCTCAAAGAAGAGAATACCACCAAAATGTAGCATTACCAGCGATGGCACAGAACTGAAACAAGTTGATAGATTCAAGTACTGAGAAATGATTGTAACAGCTGATGGGAAATGTTACAACGAAATAAAGAGCAGACGTGCTCAGGCCAATTCGGCATTCCAGAAAATGAGAAACATCTTGTGCAACAGATCAATATCAATGGAAACAAGATCAGAGGCAGACAAGCGAGATTTGTAAGACATTTTCTGAGAAGAATAAAATTGGATCACACTGTGGCAACTGGAAAAACTGAGGGAAGAAGAGACAGAGGAAGACCGAGAGAGAAGTTACTGGATAGGCTGTCAGTGTGGCTAGGAAGAAAGTCACCGGCGGATCTCATAATCAAGTCTAAAGACAGGGAATTGTGGAGAGAAATGATCATCTACGCTGCGGCATGGCACTTGATTGATTGATTTAAACACAATGATGGTGGGAAAAAAAAAAGAGAGAGAGAGAGAGAAATCGTGGTTTTTGCTTAGAAGTACAGTCTTGTCGAATTATAAGATATCTGATAATAATTTGTTGTCCAGTAACGACAGCTTAAAATATTCCTCCGGCGCGTGAAAAAGCTTTAGAAACTCAGCTGTACTGAAGTAGGGAAAAAAATAGGAACAGCTTTATTATTTAACGATTACGAAGTTGTGACGCTTCGGCGCGAGCCTTCATCAAACAAAAACAAACAGGACGAAGAATCAGAGAGAGGAGACAACGTATAGATTCACACCATTCGCGTTTTTTTTTATATTTTGGTATCACATCCTTACTGCAGTGCTTTGTCTATAGTTGTATACCTATACGCTAATTATTTTATATTACTAAGCTGTATTCATAAACTTGGCAATAAATTGCTTCTTTTATAATCAAGCAGAAATTTTGCAAGGGACATATATTTATTAACGGTTCGAAAGAAAAAAAATATTTAAATATAAATCAGAGATTTGAATATGTCTAAATTATGTCTGCGACTTCAACTCGAATGAATGTTGTAATATAGCGCCGTTATTAAAATAAAATCTTATGATGCGACACTAACAACGTGAACAACATAAGATAAGCGGAAGGTGAAAGTCGAAAATGAAAAAAACTTACAGGATTTATTAGATACAGGAAGTAGTAGAAGGAAAGTGAGATGAAAGGACTCGCCCTAAAAAAGCACGAAAATAGAAATAACTGTTATACCACGAAAGAAAAACTCGCCTTAATGCAAAATGTTAAAATACAAGGAACAACCTTGAGACAAGCGCATACAGTTAAATATCTGAGCAAGCAAGTAACATCAGTTAGGAAATGCACCTCTAGAATCGATAATAGAACGTCTTTCAAATAAATGAGAAACATCATATGCAATACATCTCTGTCACTGAAACTAAGAAAGAGAGTTCTAAAAAGCTACATGAGCCTATCCTATTCTATAGAAGTGATTCAAGGACGGTGAAGAGAGGCAAAAGAAATGTAGCTCTCTTGAAAAGTGGTAAAAGTACCGCGGACAGCTAAGGTGACGAACATTCATTGGACATATAAAGAGAAGGGGAGAAAAAAGAGACAAGGAAAGATCAAGATAAAAAGAAATAATGATAGTCTAACGCGATGGCACAATAAAAAGCCGCTAACTGAACTGATCAAAGACTGAAATCTGTGGAGAAGCATGATTGCAAACACCTGCCCGGACGACGACGACGACAATGATGATGATGATGATGATGGTCATGATGGTCATGATCATGATGAAAAGAAAGAAGAAGCAATTTCCAGATCGGATGAAAGACGTTAAAAAATTTTAATTTTACAGCTTTTCAGATATTATTTTCACATAAAATCGGAGACCAATATAAACTACCCGTTGGAATTTTAAAAAACACGGATAGATCTTTTCAGACTTCAAGTGTTTCCACGGCTGCACACTTTCTTTGTAAAAACGAGGAATTTACACATTTCTGGACTGCCCTGTAAATGTGTTGTTTATCTCGCCAGTGTGGGATAAAAGAATAATAAGGGAAACACACAATTACATTACAGATTTTCCTGATTTTATCTCCTTTATTCCAGCACTGGAATACAACAGAGGATACAAATATTCATGAACTACTGCTTGAGGAGGATTTTAAACATTAAATGGCGGGACAAGATCAGGAACGAGGAGGTCTGGGAAAGGGCAGGACAAGAACGTATGAACCTACAAATCATGTCTACGAAATGGAGATGGATTGGCCACACTCTGAGAAAACCCGAGACCAGCATTGCAAGACGGACACTGACATGGAATCCTCGAGGAAATAGAAAACGAGGAAGACCTAGACTTACTTGGAGGAAGAGAAATTATGACAGTGCTCAGAGACAAGGGACGTACGTGGAAGGAAGCAGAGAATAATTCTAAGAACAGGGAGGATTTTTATCTTATTTCTTATATCCTCTCCATGTGTAAGGAGGGGAAAAAGTAAGCAAGCAGTGACCCGGTTTTGATTGGAAATCCCACTGGCCAGAGACGGCCACGTGTGAATGGAAAATCCCCAGGCTTCCGGTCCGGCGATGACCAGGTATATAAGACAAAAGGGAGAAGTATAAAGGGGGATAAGTTGAGCTCGCGAAGGTAGCGACCAGTCGTGGACGAAGGTGGTCAGTTTCCGAGAGATGGAGGCTGGCGTGTGTATTTTAGTTGTGCGCCTTTGTAAGCAGTATTGAACTCATATTATTCAAGAAAATTTTATTTGTTTATGATTTTTTAGTAATACCCGTTAGAAATATATGGACATCATGTGCATCGGATTTGTGATTTGTGATGCCTTATGGATCAGAGTTATGTAAATACAAGAATCGTGATTTTATAAAAAGGATTGTTTTCGTATTCCTGTTATTTTATATGTAAGGTGTGAACGTATGGTATAGTCATCCTTCCACCACTCAGTACAACGACGGCCAGACAAAATAAAAGAATTAAATAATAATTTTCATCAATCTAGTAAAGAAATACCATTTACCACATGTGGTGACCGTGACCCAACGAATCCTCATTGCATATATATATATATGTTTCGATATGTCAGCTGACCTGGTTACAAACCATTTGGATTAATACTGGTACATAGGAGGTCACCGTTTGCACTAACAGCGCTGACAAGAGGCCAGTCAGATTTCCGTGTTTGGCGAGTGTACAGGGGAAATTCCACCACGGAAAGATCAAAGCTCAGCGCCCACGTGCGTGTTATGTAACATCCGGACAGAGGCTCCAACAAGTCTGTGCTTTGAAGAAAAGTTTCCGTATGAAGAAAGCCCTACTGAAAGTTCCAGTTAGAGTGGAGCAGTCCTAGGCGGAAGAAATTTGTGTTAGTCGCGGAACGGGCAGGCTGGACAATAAGTCAGTACGGAGAATCACGTATAGTGCTGCAGTGTGAACAAGCACACAGTATAAAGAAAAATATTTGAAAATCTCGGAAAATATTTCTACAAATATTCAACCAATAATCTTCGTCAAAAGGCCAAGTACCATGGAGACTGCAACAAATATCGAACCCAAACTAGAAGCTGACCCGGTCACCACAATGACCGAAGCTTTGAGACAATTAAAGATGACCTTCGCCACTCAAGGTTTACCCTGCCACATTGATACCTACGATGGCGATCCACAGAGATTCCAACAATGGATAGAACAGACAGAAAAATATGCGTTTGTGCATAACCTACATGATTCGCAAAAGAAAAACATATTCTTTATTACAGCCAAGGGGAGTGTTTCAGACTTTGTCTCCAGGCGAATTCAAGAGAACTCAGACGAAACATATGCGGATTTTAAGAAAGAACTAGCTAAATGTTTCAGCAAAGGCATCGATCCGCACGCAGCCTTGAGACAAATAAGCAATTTGAAGCAACACAAAGAAGAGCCAATCCAAAACATGGCAGAAACAATGATTAAACTGGCAAAACAATCCTTTTTATAAAATCACGATTCTTGTATTTACATAACTCTGATCCATAAGGCATCACAAATCACAAATCCGATGCACATGATGTCCATATATTTCTAACGGGTATTACTAAAAAATCATAAACAAATAAAATTTTCTTGAATAATATGAGTTCAATACTGCTTACAAAGGCGCACAACTAAAATACACACGCCAGCCTCCATCTCTCGGAAACTGACCACCTTCGTCCACGACTGGTCGCTACCTTCGCGAGCTCAACTTATCCCCCTTTATACTTCTCCCTTTTGTCTTATATACCTGGTCATCGCCGGACCGGAAGCCTGGGGATTTTCCATTCACACGTGGCCGTCTCTGGCCAGTGGGATTTCCAATCAAAACCGGGTCACTGCTTGCTTACTTTTTCCCCTCCTTACATACTAGGCAGAGACTTTCTATCTCACACAAAAGCAACGGTGGATTTCGGAAGCATGCAGCTATCGATTGGAAATACCAAAGTACCTATGAAAAACGAATACGAGATTTGCTCAACGATCAGAGCTACTTGTGACGTCGCAATTAAACCCCAAACAATAATCATCGTACCAGCAAAATTGCAAAGACTTTTACCTGCATTTAAAGACACGGAGTTAATGATCACTATTCACCAGAACAGTGTATTACTTCACGAACCTTGTGCTGAAACTATAGACAGTATCGTTAACCCTGATAAACAAGGAAAATGCCTCGTGACTATAGCCAACAACTCCAACAGGCATTTTAGAATAAAAAAAGGACAAATCATAGCAAGGGCAGAGTTCGGCCTCGACGTAAATAATATAACTAAACAACAAACTCAGAACAACGCAAATACCACCAGATCTACTGATAGAATCCAACAACTGCTTGCAGAAATACAGGTACATCCAGAACACGAGGCCGCCATCAAAACGATAATATACAAGAATCAAGACATTTTCGCAAATAACGACTTAGAATTGGGCAGAACTAATACCGTCCAGCTGCACATAGACACTGGATCCAACCCACCAGCATACGCAAAACCATACCCTACGCCACTCAAACACAGAGGCATTATAGAGAAAGCAATTAAGGATATGCTAGAGGCAAAGATCATAGAACGAGCACCACTGTCCAAATGGAACTCACCGATAGTTATAGTAAGAAAAAAGGACGGAACACATCGCTTTTGCTGCGATTTTAGAGGACTAAACAAAATCACGACTCCCATCACATACCAGATGCCCAACGTGGAAGAAATTATGTCAGTGCTCAACGGCGCAAAATACTTTACCACACTAGACGCTAAATCAGGATATTGGAGTATCCCCCTAACAGAGGACTCTAAAGTGAAGACCAGTTTCACGTCCAGTTTTGGAAAGTTCATGTTTACCAGAACTCCGTTTGGCGTCGCCAACGCTGCAGCAGCATTCATGGCATTAATGGATGAAGTACTGTACGGATTATCAGACCACGCCATAGCGTACATAGATGACATACTGATTTTCACTAAGACGACAATTCAGGACCACATCAAACACATACAATCTGTGTTTGACAGGCTAAGACAACATGACGTCAAGTTGAAAATGGCCAAGTGCAACTTCGCACAGAACAAAATCAATTATTTAGGCTTTACCATGAGTAGCCAAGGCATCACACCAGATAAAGAGAAAGTAAAGGCAATGGCAGAGATAGTCACACCAAGGACAATAAAACAAATACGAAGTTTTATAGGAACAATATCATACTACAGAAGGTTTATAGACAATTTTTCCCATAAGGCAGAGCCCTTAATCGCACTCACAAGAAAATATAGCCGATTCTCCTGGTCGCCAGAATGTCAAAGGGCATTCGACACACTAAAAAACGACCTCATGCGACAGACCATGCTCGCATTCCCAGATTTAAATAAACCGATGATACTTTACACAGACGCATCAGCAACAACAGTAAGCGCCGTGTTGCTACAAGACAACAGCACAAGACAGAGAGAGGAAAACCTAAAACCAATCTACTTTCTATCCCATAGACTAAGTGAGTCACAAAGCAAATGGCACATCAACGAGAAGGAGGCATACGCCATAGTGTACGCGTTACAGAAACTCCACAAATATGTGTTACACTGCCAGTTAAGCATCCGAACAGACAGTATCGGACTTATAAACCTAATGAACGCCAAGCACAAGAACTTCAAAATACAACGATGGAGTCATTTCATCCAAGCCTACACTACAGACATTCGTCATATCGCAGGAGCACGGAACCTCGCCGACCAGTTTTCTCGGCCAGGAACAGAACAGTGTAAGGACAACAATCACCAGACAGCAGAAACTGTCAACAAGCAGGATAACATGCTTGAAATAAACACCATCAACTCGTCATCCTTTCTGCCAACCGATTTCCCCATATACGATCCCTTCCCACAACCACAACCAATATCCGAAGTCCTACCAGCCCCCACCGAACAGTTACCCACCCCTCCCATCATGGCAGATGAGCAAGACCTGGACGAGGAGATAAGACAATTAAAAGCAGATATGAAGCACAACCGATTACCAAGAAAAACCAGTGAAAAGTTCAGAATAGTGAATAACGTGCTATACAAAGTAAAAGAAGACGACGACGACTATAGGTTGAGAACCGTCACGCCCCAACATCTACAACAACAGGTGTTATCACAATACCACGATAATAACGGGCATATGGGGACGGAAAAAACGTTGAAAGCCATACAAATAGGATACTATTGGAAGAACATGAGAGAGGACGTAAACCAGCACATAGAGCAGTGCCAAACGTGCAAAACAAGAAACTTGTTACCTATAAAAAATCCGCTAGAAATATCCGATACCCCACCGGCATGCATGCTGAAATTAAGTATCGACTGTTCAGGACCTTATCCAGTCACCACATCAGGCAACAAGTACATCGTGCATGTAACAGACGAATATTCCGCATGGACGGAGTGTTTTCCAACGCCAAACATACAAAGTAAAACAGTAGCTGACTTGGTAATCGAAAATATCGTCCCAAGACATGGAGTACCAATTACTATAGTCACAGACAACGGTCCCGAGTTTCGCGGAGAACAATTCCAGACTATGGTGAAACGCTATAACATTCACCATATCTTCACAACACCATACCATCCTCAAGCCAACGGGACAAACGAGAGACAGCATCGCACACTAAATGATATTGTTGCCAAGCTGGTAAACACGGAGGTCAGTAAATGGGACGAGTACTTGACACAGGCAGTGGCAGCGATGAATATGAACATTTCTAAACGAACAGGATACTCCCCATTTTTCCTCATGTACGGGAGACACCCCATTCTACCCCTGGACGCCATCCTGAGACTACGAACACACTGCTACAGTGAAAATGATTCTATAGAACACACGCTAATGAAACAACATAAGGCTTTTATACAAGTGATTAACCACATAAACAGAACCAAAGACGCACGAAAGCAAAAGTACGATGAACAAAGCACAACTGAGGACATTTCTATAGGTGATCCAGTATACTTATTAAACCACCATATGACATCAAAACACGACAGCAAATGGAAAACGGGATTCTTTGTTCTAAAAAAGTTATCTCCAGTATCATTTATAATAAAGAACCAACTGACAGGAAAAATACAACGAGTCCACGCAAACCATTTGAGAAAGGCCAAACAAGATTGGAATATCCCTACAGACGACAGAAACAATCAGCGCAGACAGGCTACACTCAGTATAGCACCCAACAACGACGACGACACCGACGATGAGATAGTAGTAGACTCGTCGGAATCAGAGACCGAACCTGACAGTACCCAGGTAGAAATAACGGAGGAAGAAGTCGCATCCACCCCACAGATAGCAGTAGACAGCGATGACAGTACCACTCGAACAAGTACATCCTTACTAGTACATGAAAACCAACCATCCGCCGAATCAGAAGACAGAGCTACAGAGCAGAGCGTCGAACAACGAGTAGCAGCCTTGCCCACATTACACGACCAAATACAGTATATGAGAAATAATGCAAGGCACACAAAATTACAAAAATAGGCCAGACTAACACAACAACAGGCTAACCGGAGGAAGACGACACGCAACTACAGCAACATGTGTGCTGGTTCCAAAAGAAGGACATAAAGACTTTGAGTTCAGGATATGTAACTATTCTACAATGCATATATAAAATTTATTGTATTCCATACAAAAATTTTGTAAACAAAACCAGGGGGAGTATGTAAGGAGGGGAAAAAGTAAGCAAGCAGTGACCCGGTTTTGATTGGAAATCCCACTGGCCAGAGACGGCCACGTGTGAATGGAAAATCCCCAGGCTTCCGGTCCGGCGATGACCAGGTATATAAGACAAAAGGGAGAAGTATAAAGGGGGATAAGTTGAGCTCGCGAAGGTAGCGACCAGTCGTGGACGAAGGTGGTCAGTTTCCGAGAGATGGAGGCTGGCGTGTGTATTTTAGTTGTGCGCCTTTGTAAGCAGTATTGAACTCATATTATTCAAGAAAATTTTATTTGTTTATGATTTTTTAGTAATACCCGTTAGAAATATATGGACATCATGTGCATCGGATTTGTGATTTGTGATGCCTTATGGATCAGAGTTATGTAAATACAAGAATCGTGATTTTATAAAAAGGATTGTTTTCGTATTCCTGTTATTTTATATGTAAGGTGTGAACGTATGGTATAGTCATCCTTCCACCACTCAGTACAACGACGGCCAGACAAAATAAAAGAATTAAATAATAATTTTCATCAATCTAGTAAAGAAATACCATTTACCACACATGCAGTTAAACTTCACATAGGGCTCGCAAGTTAGTTCGCCAATTTTTCCTGTTTTCGGTGAGCTTTTCAACTTCATCAAGGGATTTTATGCCTGTTAATTTGGCCTCTTTTAACAATGTACTTTTTAGAGTTTTACGTGGTCTGCCTCTTTTTCTTCGGCCTGTTGTGTTCCATTTTATAGCTTGTTTTGGGATTCTCTGATAATTTCTTCTCATCACGTGACCAACATGTCCATCTCCTTTTCCTGATCACCCATGAGAATGGTTGTTGTTCAGTCATCTGTCTTATCTCTGCATTTTTTCTAGAATTCATTCCACTTGATGCCGAGTATTTTCCTTAGGCATTTGTTTTTTTTTAAAAAGTCTAATTTCTTGTGTATTTCTTTGGTTGTTTTCCAGCTTTCGCATGCATCAATGAGGGTGGATTTGAATTGAATGGCCTTAACTTGTTTTTTTTTTTGCTTATAACTTTTGAATTCCATATGTTCTCAAGATTCTTGAAAATCGATGCTGCTTTTGCAATTCTAACTTCCTTTCTAGTGTCACCATCCTGGTCTATGTAGCTGCTAAGGTATGCAAATTGATTGACTTCTTCAATATCTGTCCCTACTACGTGTATTTTTCCATTTTGATTAATGGGAAGTTTCATTATTTTTGTTTTGACCTTGTTAATTTCAAGTCCTATTTTTCTAGCCAGTGAAGACAGGATATCTGGTTTTCTTGCACGGAATTCAAATTGTTACTGATAAGGGTTATGTCATTAACAAAATCAAGATCTTCTAGTGGGGTCCCATGTACCCATTCAATACCTGTATTACCTCTGTAGCATTTTTTCATTATAAAGTCTACTGTAATTTTAAAAACCAAAGGCGACAGTATACATCCTTGTTTCACACCTGTTTCAATCTGGAACCATTCGCTTATCCCTTCTGCTTTGACTGCACAAACATATCCATTGTAGAGGTCCTTAATGATGTTGACAATTTTAGATGATATTCCATATAGACTTAAAATTCTCCATAATGAATCTCTGTGTATGCTATCAAATGCCTTTTTAAATTCTATGAAGTTCAGTATTAATGGTTTCTGCTTTTCAATATGTTCTTCAAGTATTACTCTTAGAGTAAAGATCTGGTCGAGAGAGCATCTCCCTTTTCGAAACCCTGCTTGTTCTTCTCTCATTGCGGTATCCACTATATCTTTAAGTCTATTCAAAATGACCCTGCAAAATACTTTTGACACAACTGATATTAAGGTTACTTCTCTCCAATTGTTACAATTACTAAGGTTGCCTTTTTTTTTGGGAGGGGGGTATTTTAACAATGATTCCCTTTTTCCATTTAGACGGGACCTTTTCTTCTTTCCAAATCTTATTAAACATTATCTGTAGTTGTATCATGTTGATAGCTTTTAACATTTCGGGTGTTATTTCATCTTCACCTGCAGTTTTGTTGTTAGCCTTTAAAGTCACTGCTGTTTCAGTTTCATGCAATGTAATTTCATTTAGGTTGACATTTAGTTGCGGGGTTGGTAAGTCGGTTTCAATTTTTATCAGTTCTTTTGGGTGTATTAATTATTTCTTGGAAGTGTTCAGCCCATCTTTGCTTTTGGTTTTTACTTGATGTTAATAGGGTTCCAGTTTTGCTAAGGATTGGTCTTTCTTTAGATGTAATAGTACCTGTCAGCCTCTTTTCAGTAGGTTATATAAAGTTTTGCTGTCTCCTGTTTTTGCTGCTTTCTCTGCCTCTTTCGCCATGTTGTCTTTGTATTCTTTTTATCCATTCTAGCTGAACTTTTTACTTTCTTGTCCATTTCTTTGTATGTTGCTTTCACCAGATCTTTTTCAAGATCTGTTTCACATTCAGCAATGTAATGTGACTGCTCGTCTTTCATATATGTACTTTCATGTGTTTTCTGATATCCATGGTTTTCTATTTGGTTTTTTTTCAGTCCAGCGCTTGCTTTTGCTGGTGTGATTATGGCTGTGCTATAAGAATCCGTAATTCATCTATACTTATCTCCTCTACTTCACTGAATGTTGTGGAATGATTGGCAAGTTCCTGATTGAAATTACTTTTAGTATTTTCTTCTTGTAGATTGTGGCTGTTTATCTGTCTGTATATTGATTTCTTGTGTTGGCTATTCAATTTTAGTTTTATTTTACCTATACACAGATTGTGATCACTTTTGGCATCTGCACCCCTATATGCCTTTACATATATCAGAGATGTTCTGTATTGCTTTCTAATGCAAAAATGATGTATCTGGTTTCTAGTTCTATCATCTGGAGATATTCACGTTGTTTTATGTATCTGTTTGTGTGGAAATATTATGCCTCCAATAACCATGACATATTTCAATTACTCTCTCCAGGGAGGACTGGAGAGCCTTTATTCGTGGCCTTTACTCTCAAGGAAGTGAAAGGCGATGATGATGATGATGATGATGATGATGATGATGATGATTCCAGCACTAATCATGTGTAAGAATTCAAAATTGACAAAGTCCATTCAATCCGTCCATCCATTCATCCATAAATATATAAACAGACAGACAGACGGACGGACAAACAGACAGACAAAAAGACAGACGGACAGACAGACAGACAAATTAGATAAATAGATGGACAGACAGATAGATAGATTCAACCAATTCAATGAAAATGTGGGCACTAACATCAAATTTCCTGGGTGCCTCTGTGGCATGACAGCTTTTGCTTTTGGGAAGTGTCAGAGTGATACATGCAGAAGTAGGAAGACCAGAGCATATCACTGCATCAGCTTATGAATTATGAGTGCTACTTAGTGCTAGAGGAGAGCAAAGAAAAGAAATGAAGTATAAATTCTACTCTAGCTGACGATTGGAGAAACAGATATATATATAAAGCGTATATTTGGAGAACTCCAGAACTGTTAACTGCATAGATAAGAGGTAAAGAAAAACTGAAGAGAAGCTATGAGGTGTAACGTGTTTGAATTTCGATCGTCTCTTTTAACATTTTCTTATCTGGTCGTCTGAAAGGAAACTGTCTCGTCTGCTCTAACACCCTTCCCTTCCCCTCCTCCTCAGATTTATACTAACCTGAAACGGTACAGCAGCATTCCTAAAATGACGAGGACCAAAACCAAAGTCCCACCAACCACTCCCAGAAACAATCCGACGTTGGTGGCACACTGTTTCCTGAGTATAGTCACTGTTTCCTCGTACCCATCGGGCATCTCCACAGCGTTCTCATTCTCAACAGGGTATTTGCAGTAGTAGAGTGTGTAATTGTTTCCGAACACTTTGGTACTGACCACCCATTCTAAAAAATCCAGGTTCGTGCAGTCACAGTGTATGGGGTTCTGTCGCATATCGATCGTGACATTGTGCACCCGTAGCAGATCGCTGATGTGCTCTCTGAAAGCTGGCCAAAGCTCGGAGATATCATTCTTATGAAGATCGATAAACTTTAAATTTTTCATGTGCTTAGTGGTAAAGTTAATGTGGCTCAGTCTGTTGGTGGAAAGATCTAGTGTTTCTAGATTATTCAGGTCCTTGAAAGCATTCTCTGTTAACACGTATAAATTATTGAATGACAGGCTCAAATATGTCAGGCTATCGAGTTTGTCGAACACGTTGCCCTCACCATCTGAACCTAAACAATCCCCTAGTAAGTTTTGGAACAAGTTTAGATATTCCAGTGTTGTTAAGTTGTCAAAAAATGAGGCCTGGATTGTTTCTATGAAACAACTAGATAAGTTCAAAATCTTGATTTTGTTCAGTCCCAAGACAGGCCCTTCCAGGTGAGGAAACATGTTGTCACTAAGATCAACGTTCAGTAGACTGTTGTTTGAACAAAATGTTAAATTCTTGATACTGTAGGCAAGAGAGTTCCCATGCATCGAAAAGTTGATCAGTTTTGGAGGGAGAGGTAAAACAAACTCATTTTTATCTGAGCAAGCTTCGGACCCACCTATCCATTGTCCATCTGACGCTTCAGCACTGGTCGATCTAAAGAAATCTTGTTTCTTCTTCGGTTCCGGACAGTAGAAGTTCGAGACCGGAAAATGATTCGGGAAATCAACAGGATGTAGATATCCGTCAAGATATAAAGTCTCAAGTCCTGCTAACGCTTGCATATCTTGCCAGTAAGCACCAAACATGATTCTATTGTTCGTGAGATTTACTGTTCTCAGAGTACTTGGCAGCATCTTCAGTGCCCCCATTTCAATCATTTCAATTTCATTATTCATGGCTTCAATCACTTCCAGTGTGGTGTCCCGAAAATATCTTAGAGTGTCATTAAATATGACAGTACAAGGAACGAAGCGATGTACAACATGATGCATTACGAGGTGTCGAAGTTTACTGCCCCTTAGTCCGTGCATGAAATATCCGATACCTTCTAAACCAAGGTATGTATTGCTGGATACATCGAGTAACCGCAGGTCTGTCAAAGGAGCAAATGCATCAGCTTCAATCAGAGGACCATCAAGATTGCAGTCCGATATGTTCAAATACTGCAGGTTGGTTAAATATTGGAAGGTCTCATTTCTAATGACGCGCATATTGCAGTAACCGTCAGTGTAGCCAGCTAGAGACAGGTTTGTTAATTTCTGCAGAAGTCTGAAACCCTCTCCAAACGTGTTGTTAAAAAGTCCATCAATACGAAGAGAGGAAAGATTCTTCAACACAGACAACGCCTGGTCGGGATACATTAAGATCTCGCCTCTCACGTCATTGGTATTTCTGTTGATGATGAGTGTGCTTAAAGTGTTGTTCAATGGATGAAATACGGTAGAAGTACGAAGTCCTTGGTTCAAAGTGATATGGTTATTATATAAACTCAAATTTAGCAAATTGTCTAGACCTTTGAAAACGCCATCTGGAAGATACGTTATATTATTTGTGTCTAGCTCTAAAAGAACCAGCTGTTTGTAGTTTTGGAAAACACCTTCATATAACGCTTCGCTGCTAATCTTATTATTGGCCAGATAAAGCTGCGTTATGCTCTCATTTAAATTTGTGGGCACACATGTAAGATTACATCCTCTGAAGTCAGCGGTTGTGTTTACAACTTTGCAGCGTGCACCGTTCTGATTGGCTTTTTCTGACCAGATGTCTACAGAGCAATTGTGACCATTTTCAGTCGCTGGACTCTGCTGACCAGGCTGAGAGTTCGCATCGTTTATATCATTTCTTAACTCACCTGCAAAATTAAGACGATGAATTGTTTCTCCAATCTCGTCCGACCGTTTATCACCATCAGCATGTTTAGTTATCAATTCATCTGTACCACGTTCTTTACCAAGATCGTCAAAGTTTATTTGCTCTGTATGGATAAACCTCGGGTTGGTGCGGATGTTTTGCACTTTCTCTGACTTTTCAGATGATGTTACCGTAATGTTATCGATGTCTGGCCGGGGCTGATATCTAAGAACTGAACTTTCAGGTCTCTTCAGCTCGACTTTTTGCTTAGGCTGAGTAAAAATAACCAGTGGTGTTGAACTTTCCTTACGACTGACGTTATAACCATCAAAAGTAGCATCTAAATTCCTGAAGTCACTTCCGTGTGTGTGACCTGCACTAGTGTTACCGTTACTTTCAGTATTCGCTACACCCGGGTTTCCAAGTGGTGATGCTGAGGTCAGTAGCATGAAAGACAGTAACATTGCAACGCCACAGGTGGAGAGCATTCTCATCTTCAACACGGCTTAACTTTCACCAGAGCCTGAAACTGTAAGGAAGAAGAAGTGAGAAACATGTCTGTACATGATAAATCATTCAGTAAATGATAAATTATTCAGTAACTGAGTTAACATTTTTCTTAAAAACCACACAAAAGAGGATAATGAGATTCAAGAATGCCAGTAGGCAAAGAGTAAACAAATTATACTGATAACACAGGAATTGTGGCGGCCTGCCTAGCTCAGTGGTTAGGCGCTCCGTTTACTAAGCCGGTGGTACCGGGTTTAGTCCCAGTAATGGGATTTTTTTTTCTGGTACACACCAAAATCAACATAAGTAATTTCATTTGCCACAACCAATACCAGTCCTCCGTAGCTAAATCGCTAAAGACGGACTTCAAAAGTGCAGTGCCAACTGGAAGATCACGGGTTCAATCCCGGGACCGGGAAAAAAAAGCAAAAACTCACAGGCCCAACCCCCCCCCCCCAGAGTGTCAGGAGTTTAATGGGGCCGAAACACTTGTCTGAAAGGGGGGAGGTACTTCCTCTGATAATCTGGGGGAGTTGTGATGTTGTTCCGCTTTCTACAGTAGAGAGTTTCCTGCATTTAGGAATGAATGAAGTTAGATGGGCAGGTGCAGGGAATAAAAATATACAATAAATAAATATACAATAATATATGAACGAGGAGTAGGAATAATATTTGACGAAGAAACAGCAAGGATAGGATATTTTCTCGGACCGAGTCCTGCTAGCCCAACTGAAAAGACAACCAATAAACATAAATATTATACAAGTGTACGCTCCAACATCTGAAAGTTCTGAAGAAGATGTACAGCTATTTTATAATGACCTAAAGACAGCCACATGAAGTTACCATGGTTATGGGTACCAAAGTTGGTAAAGGAAGAACTAGGAAGAACTTAAGACATCGTTGGTGACTATGGACTGGGGAAGAGGAATGACAGAGGCAGTAAATTAATTGAATGGGCCATAGCATGGTTCTAGGAAACACCTGGTTTAAACAACATCCCCGAAGACTGGCAACGTGGTGAAGCCCAGACAAAAAAACATCAGTATAGACGGCAAAGATCTGAGGATTGTAAAATATCTATACTGGCAGCAAGAAGCAGCAATTCGAGTTGAAAATAGAACTGGAAAATATCAACCTATAAAACAAGGGGTGCGACAAGGATGTGTACTATCTCCAGACCTTTTTTTCTCTGTACAGTGAGAATATTCTAAGAACGATTATCACAGAACCATGCATAAAAATTGGAGGATACAATATTAACAACCTTCGGTATGCTGACGACACAGTACTGATAGCTGAGAACCAACAAGATCTGCAAAATCTCTTGGATACAGTCGCCAAAGAAAGTGAACAGAAAGGCCTTACTTTGAACATCAAAAGGACAGAGACTATGGTTATATCTAAGAAACAGAATCCACCAGCATGCAGTATAAAATTAAACGGAACTATTCTAAAGCAGGTGCAAAAATTCAAATACCTTGGAGCAATAATAACTTCAGATGGAAATGCAGAACAGAAATTAGGAGCAAAATAGGCCAAGCAAAGACAGCATTTCAGAGAATGAGAAACATATTAGCCAACACATCCTTATCAATGAATTTTAGAAAACGGGTCCTAAAATGCTATACTGAACCTACCTTATTATATGGAAGTGAATCATGGACAATATACTGGTCTGCACAAAAATCATTGGAAGCAGCAGAAATGTGGTTTATTAGAAGAATGTTGCGAATCCCCTGGACAGCAAAAATAACTAATGAAGAATGTATAAGAAGAGCTGGAGAGACAAAAAACCTTGTCAAAAAGATAAGAGAGAGACAATGTACTTTCATAGGACATGCAATGAGAAGAGGGGGCATTGAAAATATTATAACAACAGGAAAAATAGAAGGAAGAAGATCAAGAGGAAGACCAAGAGAAATGATACTGGACAGTCTGACGGGATGGTGTGAGAAGAGATCACCAACTGAACGTCAGGCCTGCATGAAGGATCGCGTACTCTGGAGAAGCATAATAGCCAACGCCAGTCGGCACGGCACCTGATGATGATGATGATATATCCAAAAAAAAAAACCGGGGTCAACCGGCCTCTAAAAATGGGTACCAGGGAAATCTAGGTAAGGAGGCCAGGCGTGATACTGATCACATCAGACTTTCATGTGCCGAAGCTCTTGGAAATACGGGCCTAACAACTTATCTCCAATATGCCTTAATGGAATGGAAAGCGGAATTATATTTTAAAAAGTTGTTATCATAAATATTTAGCTTTTTAAACAACATTTACATGGATGTCTAAGCAAAGTTGCCCATATCCCCCCCCCCCCCATTTTGCAGATCCGGAGTAAAGCTTAAAAACACTGAAAGATACAATGCTTCTTTAGCGACTGCCGTGGGGACAATAGTGTTCCCCGCCCAGATAGCCATGCTAGGGTTACTGGGGTCACCAACGGAGAGTCGGGACAAGTCTTGGTGGTTATACATTAAAGTCTCACTACACTTTCTATGAAAAAAAAAATTGAAAAATGAAGTAAATCGCGTCATCATAAAATGTGCTAAAAAGTCATTTAATCAGTTACAATAGTGACTGCAATGATACAACGCTGTTTTGGGTTAGCTGGAATGTACCACTGAAATATTCATTATAACAGATGTTGGAAATGTCCACCACGGGCTTCAAGACATGACTGTACACATCTCTTCATATTGTCAAATACCTTGTGTAACATGTCTGTTGTTATTTCTTGAATGGTAATTCTGATTGCTTCTTTCAGGTCCTCAATTGTTTGTACACTATTTTTGTAAACATTACCTTTCAAGAAACCCCATAGATAATAATCTAATGGATTTAGATATGGAGAACGAGCAGGCCAAATTCCACGAGATATTATGCGATTTGCGAAAATTTCTTCCAAAAAACAGTGTGTTGCTCTAGCTGTGTGTGCAGTTGCACCATCTTGCTGGAACCACGCTTCTCCAATTTCACGTTCATTCAGCTGTTCTAAAAAAGATTCCAGAATGCCAGTATGATACCGATCGGCATTTATTGTGTTGTTGAAGAAAATTGGTCCAATTAAACGTTTTCTACTGACCATACCCCAGTTTTCCCATCGTGTAGCGGTGCTTCATGAAATGCATTGGGATTAACACTGCTCCAAATACAATTATTTTGGCTATTAACGTATCCAGAAAGATGAAACCATGCCACATCAGATAAGAATATTAAATCGAGAATTGACTCGTCTTCTTCAGCTAAAAATACTTGAAACCAAGTGGAGTAGTTGACTCTGGATTGATTGTCACACTCTTTTAGTTCAGGCACAACAAAAATCTTGTATGGATAAAAATTTAACCGATGTTTAAAAAGTTTGTGCACTGTGCTCAGTGATATCTAGACATTTTTCTTCTGACACAGCAGCCCCACCAGATCGCGGAGCATCTTCCACAGTTCCCGTATCGGGAAACTTATTCAACAAATTTCTAACCGCAGTGCGATGAGGAGGTTGTTTATCAGGAAATTTTGCTTTAAATCTTTGAACAACCATCCGTGTGTATCGACCGCCATTTCGAAACACTTGTTCAACCAAAAAAATTATTTCTTCCGTTGAGTGCAAACAATTACTCCGGCAGATGACAAGCATTCACTGCATTTTTCTTCACGATTGACTGTGCAGCATATTTTTATGACGTCATTTTCTTCATTTTTACGTATAAAGTGTAGTGAGACTTTAAAAACACCCTGTAGTTCCGCTGTGATATCACCTGTCATCTTCACTATTTTTCCTGCAGCGAAATAGACACTCAACATTTTCTTGTCCTTTTGTTATCACCGCTCGGTCTATTAATCTGGTGGTACCGGGCTCAAATCCCAGCAGTGGGACTTTTTTTTATAGTATCACTGCACCGGCTAGCGTAGTGGTTAGAGCACTCGTCTAGCAACCAAATGGTCGAGGGTTCGAATCCCCAGCTGAGCGGGATTTTTTTTCCGACCAATACGGCCCTGAGGTCGACCCAGCCTCGTAAAATGGGTACCAGAGAAAATCTGGGAAGTAAAGGCAGCGAGGAAAGGAACTGGTCACCCTACCTCATACGCTGATGACCCAGCATAATGAGGTCTCTAACGCTTCACCCCCTACGGCATTTGAAATGCTATGGGACTATCTTTACTTTATCACTGCACCAAAAAAGTCCCAGGGTCCACCCAGCCTCTTAATGTAGGTAGCAGAGAAATCTGGGAAGGTGAATGCGGCCAGGCGTGATACTGACCCCATCAGACTTTCTTGTGCCGAAGCTCTTGGAAATACGGGCCTAACAATGTATCTCCAATATGCCCTAATGGCACGGAAAGGGGACTTTTTCTTTTAAAATTTGTTATAACTATTTAGTTTTTTAAACAACATTTAGATGGATGTCTAAGCAACGTTGCCCATACGTTTTCTGGAGACATCATGTTTTATCTTCATGTAACTAAAGTGTCACATATTCGACTATTTGAATCTCCCTTCCCTTGTCATATTTACTAGCAAGGTTTATTCCGACAGATACATGTGTTGACACTTTCAAGTTACCGCCAGTGCAGTTGCTTACACAGACACAAGCGGGGCATCGTCTGACGCAAGAGACTAACCGGCGAAACTCATCTAACAACTGTTTACGAAATAAACCCTTATAAGTCAGTGCATCTATCAATTGTGTGTGCGTGTGTGTCAGGCCTGATGAGAGGGGGCTGCAGCCGGTACATTGTTCTGGGCCCCATAAGGGGCTCATGAAGAGGAAATTTTATTTTAATTATTACAAAACCAAATTTTAAAAAAAAGAAAAACAATATTCGTTATATACTTCATAATCTATACTTTGTGTGTATAGCAAAACCGCCTTGCAGCCTTGTTAAACATAACCTTTATTAATCTGAACACTCAGTGAACAGTTATTTGTGTAATTTATTGAATTTTAATTTCATTACTTATTTATTTATGTTTGCAAGTTTAGTTTCACTTCGTTTATGAATATATTTTATATTTCATTTCAGTTTATGAATGGTTATGAAATGTCATCTAAAAAATCTGGAGCTCAAAAAGGCAAGGAAAAACACAAACGTGATGAGATTAATATAAAAAAAAGAGGCGACAAACGTTTTTTCAGTTTGATGTTAAATGCAAAACAAGCGAAACTAACCAAAACTTTAAATTCGGAAAAATGTGAGAAAAGTGCAGAGCTGAAACAAAAGTCAGAATCTCATGAGGCCAGTTTGGATTTTCAGGAAACATCAGATCAACTAAATTCTCAATTTCAAGATTTAGAGAAACAATTGAATGTTAGTAATGAGAGTACTTCACTGTCTACAGAATCTGGGCATGGTAGACATAGTGAAGAGAAGAGAAGGTCAAATACTGGAATTGATATTGGACTTCTTGTAACGGAGGTGTCTTCTCAACCGGATATAAAAACTATGTTATTAAAGGCCATACTGGATTTCCTAAAACATTTCACAAAAGATTTAGATAACCAGGTTTTTCCTGAAACTATTCTAACATTTCAAAGTTTAAATGGTGAAAAACATGACCGAGATTGGCTTGTCTGGAGCGAAGTTAAACAAGCATTACTTTGGTTTCCTTGACGATTATTTTGGAACAAGATCGGTTGCAGTATTAGCTCACCATCTAAGTCTATGCTTGCATCAATAGTAGGAAAGTGGCGACAATTATGTATTCGCATCCCAGAACACGAGAGAATCGATAGTCAAAGGCAGTGCTATCTGACTTGGCGAGAACTAGAAAGACGCCTGTCATCTGACTAAGGCATTGATTGGAGGCATCAAACTGAAACAGAATCTGTCAACTGGTACAACATTATGAAACGAATCATTGATGGTGTACTATTCCTTGATGAACGGTTGCTTGCCTTGCCTAGCAGTTCCCAGAGCATAGGTGAAAAAGACAATGGAAATTTTCTGTGGGTCACAGAGTTGCCTCATTGGGACCCAGTTCTAAAAGAATATGTGTTGCAAGTTAAAGAGTCACAAGAAAAGAGAGAACGACTTCAAGTACATTATCTTCCGATTCCCAAAACGAGTTAATTGCTCAGTGTTCCTCACTTGTAAACCAATACATGTTGGAGGACAGGAAAACTGCAAAGTACGAGGGGTGATTGATAAGTTCTCGGCATAAGGTACAAATATTTGAAACACACAGTTGATATTAGGTGCATTTGTAGATCAGGTTAATATAAGATTAAACACCATCTTTCAAGAAACTAACTGCAACCAATTTTTTTGTACAGGCTACTGAAGTGGTAAGGGGTTTCAGAAATTGAGAAAATGGATAAAATTTCTCGCTACCTCTGCATCAAGGGCTTATCATCGAAGGAGATCCATGAGGACATGGTGGAGACTCTAGGAGGGAGTGCCCCTTCTTACAGCACAGTGAAGAAATGGGCAGGTCATTTCAAACATGGAAGGGAGAGTCTGGAAGATGATCCCTGTCCAGGAAGACCATGAACGGTAACCACCGATGAAACCATCGGCAGAATCCATGACATGATAATGGAAGATCGACGACTAACTAAGCGGTACATTGCTACTGAATTGAACATCCTCCAGTAACGTGTTCATGCCATTATTCACAATGATCTTCAAATGACAAAGGTCTCTGCTCGATGGGTCCCGAAACTTCTTGGAGCTGATCACAAACGACAGTGTCTCAACATGTCAAGAGATAATCTTGGCCATTTTTCTGCAGATCCTGAAAAGTTTCTTCAGCA
Organism: Achatina immaculata; assembly: GCA_009760885.1. Taxonomy (NCBI): domain Eukaryota; kingdom Metazoa; phylum Mollusca; class Gastropoda; order Stylommatophora; family Achatinidae; genus Lissachatina; species Lissachatina immaculata. The sequence continues at coordinate 44,664,366 of CM019719.1, read as the reverse complement.
ATTTGTGACTGTGGATGAGACTTAGGTTCATCATTTTCAACCAGAAACCAAAGAACAATCAAAGCAGTGGAAACATCATGGATCCCCACCTCCAAAGAAAGCAAGGGCGGTTCTGTCTGCAGGCAAAGTGATGGCTTCCATCTTTTGGGATTCAGAAGGTGTGCTATTGGTAGACTATCTTCAAAAGGCCGGAAGGGTCACCTGAGCCTATTACGCTAATCTTGTGAAGTAACAGCGGGTCAAATTGAAATTAAAGCGTCTAGGGAAATTGACAAGAGGAGTCATCATTCATCAAGACAATGCTCCAGTTTACAAGTTGGCGGTGGCAATAGCTGCCATTCATGAATGTGGCTTCCAGCTTCTTGGACATCCTCCTTATTCCTCAGATATGGACCTTTTCAGACTATTACCTGTTTACCAAACTCAAAAAAGGAGCTCAGTGGTCGCAAATTTGCTTCAGATGATGACATAATTCATGATGTAGATCCCTTTCTACTAGCACAAGATACTGACTTTTTTAAAAAAGGGATCCGTATGCTTCAAGATCGCTGGACTAAGTGCATAAACTTGCAAGGGGACTATGTTGAGAAATAATCCAAAAAAGTTTTCCACAAATAATCCGTTGTACCTTATGCCGAGAACTTATCAACCACCCCTAGTACATTGCTGTTATTGTTGATTCCGCCCCCAAATTCATCCTATGTTGAACAAACAACATTCCTTTTGCGTTGTGTACTACCATATGAAAACCAGTATGAAACTGTAGAAAAATGTTTACAATTTGTTGACACAAGCCATAAAACAGGATATGACATAGCACAGGTGATAGTAGAAACATTGAAGGAACACGATATTCCACTGCCGGATTGTCGTACACAGGGATATGACAATGCAGCCATCATGGCAGGAAAATATAAAGGTGCACAAGCAAGATTACTTCATCAATGTGAAACAGATTTATTTTCGCCATGTGAATGCCACACACTTAATCTGTGTGGAAATGATTCCGCAGAATGCATTCCTGTAGCCATAACATACTTTGAAACTGTACAAACTGTTTACAACTTGTTTAGTTATAGTCCACAAGGATGGGAAATCTTGTTGTTCTCTTCACGGCATGTCTAACGCACGATGGTCAGACCGTGTTGAAAGTATAAAGCCCTTTGTAAGCCATCTGCCAGGCATCACATTAGCATTAGAAAACCCTCTGGAGTTGAATCTAACTGCCAAAACAAGAACAGAGATTAATGGAGCTTTGTCTTATGTCACATCCTTCATTTGTGTAATAATGTCTGGCTGTATGCTACAGAGTATTAGTTCCAGCTGATATCTGTAACAAGGTTATTCAGCCCAGAAATGCAACGCTGGATATCGTAGTGTCAAACTTAAAAAGCTTGATCTCAGAACTGACAAATCTTCGGAACAGCTGGAGAAGTATGCGGAGCGAAGCTAAGCATGTTGAATCTAATTTGTGCATAGAAGAGAAACTCTCTGGAACTCGGGGTGATGCAAAACGCAAAAGAAAGAGGTTCCATGATGAAGGTGCTACAGAAGAAGCAGATTTGTCAAAACAAGATGAAATGGACGAATCCCCTGAGGAAGTATATTTCAGAAAGTCTGTCTTCCATGTAATATTGGATAATGTTATTGGTGGACTGACTGCTCGTTTCAATGCTGCAGTGAACATTTCTGAGAACGTCATCTTCCTCTGGAAGTACCTATCAATTCCTCAAGATGAACTGAAAGAAAAATCAAAATTACTGGGAGATCAATAACCCGCTGATATCAGTGAAGATCTTGTAATGGGGACAAGTCATTTGCCATCTGTTCATCAAGCAAATTTTGGAGAGGGCCAATTGAGTGCATTGGAGCTACTGAATTGCTTGAAAAGATAGAAGCTGGAAGGACTCTTTCCAAATATATATGTCTATCTCCGTATTCTGTAAACAATTCCTGCCACTGTCGCCCCTGCAAAACGCTCATTCAGCAAACTAAAGCTGATATAAAAAGATTATCTAAGATCGACTACGTCACAGGGGCGACTGGTAGATTTGGCAAGACTCAGTACTGAGTTTGATCTTGCAAAAACTATTGATTTTGAAGATGTGATTCGCAATTTTGCCAAGAAAAAGGCTAGTAGAATATAAATGCCATTACATCTCAACTATAATAGCTGTTATGAGCTTGTAACCAATCTAGTATTAAATTCAGTGCTTATGTATATTATTTCATTATTGTTTATATACTAATGTGTATTATTGTTTTTATTATCTTCTACAGAAGTACCTGTCCTCTTTTAACTATTTTTGCAAGTATGTTCGAATGTAATTAAAAAATGTACAATTATGACATTGATTTATGTGTCTATGTGTATTTGATGGGGCCAGTATTGGCCTTGTTCCAGAAATCTGGAGTAATCCTCTCGGCGGCCCTATATATATCTATATATATACCCTGTCACTTATATACCTGTAAAACTGCTTACCTTGTGTCGAATAATATGAAAAGCACAACAAATACTATTTCTGAAACTAATCCCAGTACACAGTTCACTATAATGCAGATTTCTTTTGCGACAAGACAGACAAACACTTCAAAAACCCCCAAGACTAATTTATCACAAGTTCTAGTATCTAGTTCAGTTCCTTGCTAACTGTGTAGTATCTCTCCTGCAGATATTACACCTAGCTTACGTAACTTGTATCGGACTGTAGAAAGTAGTCATATTTATCGTTGTCACACAGCGGCAACATTCCTATTTTTGGAAGCACTCCCGAAAAAGTACACACGTAACACGTCGAAAAACCCCATACTTTATACATCCCGGTCAGATGTGTGCTAGAAAACGAGTGTTAAGCTCGGTAGTTTGTAAGTAGTTAGGGGTGAAACATATACTGCAGTAAAGAAAAATCCGGGAAATTCCCTGTCTGTTGAAGGCTTCTAAACATATCCCATAAACAAAAAAAGCAACGGTAAACATGGTTTTAATGTTACTTTTTAAAAAATTCTCTAACCCTCTCTCTTTACTATTTCTCAGTTGTAATCAAATACAACATTTTTATTTGTAAAGAAAATTAATATAAACTTTGATCCAAAAAATAATGTAGATTCAGTTGCTAAATTAATCCTGATTAAGGATTCATTCATTTCATTTATTTGCATGTCCCTTAAGGAACTTTGCCTCCCTAACAGCACTCTTGTAGGCCTCTTGGTTGTGAGCAAGATGTCCTGCTGCTGCTGCATCCATTTGCAGATCGTCAACGATGTCTTGTAGCCATCTTCGTTTTGGTCTTCCTCTCTTTCTTTTTCCCATAATGTATTCATTAAAATTAAAAACAGACGAGTTCATTTACAATAAGTGAAGGGTTGATTATGGTTTATGGTCTGGGTCATCATCATTGCGCTCCGGACATGTCCATGGGTGCTCAGATCTCCCCACCTAAACATATCCATCAGCGTCCTGCGGCTGATAGTGCCTGTCCTGTGTTGGGTGACCAGTCGTTTCGCATGTTCAGTGTGCCGTTCGTTCCTGGCCATGCCGATCTGTATTCCCAGCTCTTTAGTCTAAGCAGTGATGTAGATTCACTCCCCTCGAAGTCCTCCACTTTGCCTATCTCTCTGAGTGCCTTAACAATATCAGCTCGATCCAGTGATTGTCCAATTGCAATGATTGCAGACCCAGTCTGTCTATTAGCTCTCTTATTTCCCTGGATGCTCACGTTCCCAGGAACATAGAAGAAGGTGACTGCAAATCGTTGATTTCTGCAATGACTCTAGCCACTGTATGCGTACAGAACCTGCCTCGACCTTCTGGGTCATACTCATTCAATCACTTAGTATGCAGACATGGGTGTAATCTTGTGACTCCAACCATTCGAATGCTTTCGTTACTGACATCACCTCTGTCGTCATACTACTTGTGGTCATAGCGAAGACACTACTGGCTTCCTGGATTGCTCTGCCCGCCGAAAGTGCTGTGAATGCCCATGCACTCCTTTGATATCCTACAACGGACCCATTTGTGTAAATCACAACATCTGCCTCACTGGAGTGTTCACTAATGAAGGTTTTGACCTCAGCATTCACAGCAAGTGAATTCTGCTTCCTGCTTCACTTGGGCACATGTACCTATTCCTTGCCATGTTTGATGTTGTTAGGTTCACAGACCTGCTTGATGACATCTTCTGCACGACCCATCCATGATTTGTCCATCTTTGGCCTGTCATCCTTTTCTCTGAGGCGTTCTTGATGCAGTGGGTGCTTTTTGTGTGCACTTATCTTGAGGTAAGCACGCGGCCTCCAGGTCTGGATCCTGTGAATCATGGAGGAGAAATCAAGTAGGTATCTCATCGCCACACTCTCGTACACCCCCAAGATAATGTGCATGGCTTCATTTTGCACCTTTTCGAGGTTTTTCGATCTAAGCAGGGCTGACAGTGAGGATGGCTAGGGCGTACTCGATGGGTGTGAGGACCAGCCCCTGGTACAGAAGTAATAATAGCCTCTGCTCGATGTTGGCAGCTATCTGACCTTCACTGCCGATAGACCTTTGTGAGCTTTTGTTATCACGTGGTCAAATGTTCATTGAGACATAGACTGCGATCAAAGTTCGCTCTGCAATGCATTGGCGGTCTCCTGTCTGTCTTTTCCCTGTCGATACACTAGAATATCATCAGAAATTAACAGAGTCCTTCCCCTCCCAACAAATTGTTCAGTGATTATCACCGTATACACACTGAATAAGATTGGCAATAACGGAGAGCCTGAAGGGTTGAGAAAGAATTCAATTCAATTCAAGTGCCGTGCCGCGTGGCGTGGCGTAGGCGATCATTTCTGTCCACAATTCCCTGTCTTTAGACTTGATTATGAGATCTGCCGGTGACTTTCTTCCTATCCACACTGACAGCCCATCCTGTAACTTCTCTCTCTCTGTCTTCTTCTGTTTCTTCTTCCTTCAGTTTTTCCAGTTGCCACAGTGTGTTCCAATTTTCTTCTTCTCAAGAAATGTCCTATAAATCTCACTTGTCTGCCTCTGATCTTTGCTTTTTAACTCCAGCCTCTCTTAAGACTTCTTCATTGGTTTTCTTGGCTGTTCACGGTACCTTCAACATACTCCTTATAAACCACATCTCCATGGCTTCCATTTCTCGCTATATTCTCTTATTCATGGACCATGCTTCACACCCATAAAACAAAATTGGCTCGATGTAACATTTAAGTACTCGGAATCTTGTAAGAAAGAAAGAAAGCAACCAAGAAAGAAAGGTGAGACATCCGGATTGCGGCTTTTAGCACATTATCCTCCATCCGACGCCACCTCGAGCCAAATATTGATTTGCCCTCCCTTTGGCAGGACTCCGAGATCCAACAAGACGTTTGTTTGTTTGTTTGTTTGGTTGAATGGTGTACTGACGTAAAATTGAATGAACTGTTTTGCTGGCATTTGTTAATCACGACCCTTCATCCTAAAGAAATACCAAAACGATAAACTACATTTAACTATAAATGTTTTCAAGAATTCGTATTCACTGTTAAAAGAAGAAAAGATGGCCTTAATGCTTTTGTACACTATGAGAAACGTGTAAGAAACCAGGAACAGCTTACAAAATCATCATGGTGTTTATTATCGTTCACTCTGCCCCGTAGGCCCTGGAGTTATATCGTTTAGTAAAACAGGTATTATAATGTGTGTCTTTCAAATGGCGATTTAGAATCAATATCAAAACAATTACAACATGAACCAGAAACTATGGGTGATAATACTGAACTGACCATCTGGTTGAGAGAGGTATTAACTCAGTACTTGTTATTTTCACATAGATTCATTCATTTGCATGTCCCTTAAGGAACTTTGCCTCCCTAACAGCACTCCTGTAGGCATCTAGGTTGTGAGCAAGATGCAGATCATCAACGATGTCTTGCAGCCATCTTCGCATTGGTCTTCCTCTCTTTCTTTTTCCCATTATGTACCCTTCCCTTCCAAGACGGTTTTCTCCAGATTATCATGACGTTTAATGTGTCCAAAATATTTAAGTGTTCTCTTTTTTAATACTCTTTACTAGCCAGCCTTCTTAAATATTAAGTTCTTGTAGTATGGATATATTTGTTCTTTTTTGTGTCCATGATATTTGAAGAACTCTTCTGTAGCATTTACATTCAAAGGCATTTGTGTGTTTCTCAGCTGTTTTGTTAACTGTCCAGGTCTCACAGGCATATGTTGCGATGGGAAAAATGCATGCCCTTAAAAATCTTATTTTTATAGTTCTGTTCGCTCCTCTCCACAGATTCTTTAGTTGTTTTACTTTCTGAAGAGCGATAGATGTCCTCCTTTTAATTTTCCTCATTGTATCTCCATTATTAGTTAGCAGTGATCCAAGATATTCAAAACTCTCCACTTATTCCAGTTTTTCACATAGATGGGTTTGCGATTTCTCGCTTGGCTGCCCAATAGTGAACTGTACTCAACTTCTTACAACAATTTTTCACCCCTGGTTTGCCGCTCAAAACTAATAACCCAGTTTAATTGGTGGCTTAGATCAAAAAGAGGTTAGCTGCCCAATCATGTTAAATCCAGGTTATTCGTCTACTACTACTACTACTACTACTATTGCTGCTGCTGCTTCTTCTATCGCTGATGTTCAAAAAATACATGCAAAGTTTTTCTTCTCATAAGTAAAATACTTCCTACGGTCTTGCTATGACTTTAGTTAAAAACTATGATTTTTAGATTCCTCATCTTTATTGCAGGGGTGGTGGAGCCTGCTAAAGAAGCATTGCACACTTCCTGCTTAAGTACTGAAAAAAAAAAGCCGCCGTAATCCGTTCCTAGTCTGACACGATGCTGTGTCACAACATCTTCATCGCATCGGCTACAAAGAACATCAGGTCACAGTTTCAAGGAGACAGAATAAGAAGAAGTAGGTACTGTGACACGTCTGTCTTCTTTAATTAATGATGTCGACAACCCTTTCCACGTTGCGTTAGTGGTTCGAGGTGACCGCTGCGAGGCATATTTTTGAAATGTTTCACCCACCTCCTAACACTGCTAGCACCCATACACACATCTCTATAAACAAGTTGAATTCTTTGGTGAATTTCAGCAGCGATGATTTCCTCTTTAACGAGCAACTCAATAATAACACGTTGACGAAACGAAACTTCAGCACCTGCCATTTTGTTTATGCTCCGCGTGGTCACGTGACACATGATGGTGACGTCATGTAACCTCTACATGGAGTGCAAAAATGCGTAAAGGTGATACATTTATATTTTCTATATCTATAAATTCTGATTTAAAAACATTTTGCTCATGACTTTCAGTATGACCCTCATAACTATTAATATATAAAATAAAACAAAGCTTATGTTACAGTGCACAGATTAAGAACCCCTGCTACGACCTAATGTTTACGAAGAGCGAGTTATCGATAACAGGAAGTTTACAGAATAAAGTAAAGAAGTATCGATAACATTTATCTAAATGAGGCTCAGATGAAACTGATTTGGTACTGACGATAAAGTTGTTTGTCCCTTTTAGCATAAGTTTAAAAATCAAGCGAAAGTTGATAAATTCTACTAGTTTTGAGTTAATTTATGTGCTGCATGCACGAACGCCGATGTAAAAGTTTTAGAATGGAGGTCTGTTTAATAGAATGTTCGTGTCAGTCAGTGACACAATCAGAGAGACCAATAAACTAACAAACAAACAAAAAATCTGTCAGTGTGGAGATATGAAACGTGGCAGTGGCTTTCAGTACAAAAAAAAAGGTGTAATACCAGAGTTAAGCAGGGTCCCTTTGATCTGTGTAAAGGCAGGAGTATATTCAGTAAAAGTGCAGAAGAACGTTAAAAATATATTTGAATCTTATATTTTTGTGAGTGACTCCTTGTGCACATGTGTGCGTGCGCTTATTTTGGTTTGTTTGGTAGATTTGATATTCTTTCTTATAATAATGCAACCAAGTCATGTCTTGTCCATCGCACACTTCACATCTTGTCACCTTTGGTTGTCATGCTGGTCCTCCAGAAGGAAGCAGAAACACAAACCACTCTTGCCGCTTATTGAGCTTGCCGCTTATTGAGATGCTACAAGAAGGTATTGTTGGTAGTATGGAGTATAAGAAGGCGTCGTTGGTACACTCATCATCATCAGGTGCTGTGCCAACTGGCGTTGGCTATTTTATGCTTCTTCAGAGTTCACGATCTTTCATGCATGCCATTAGCTTAGTTGGTGATCTCTTCTCACACCATCTTGTCAGACTGTCCAGTACCATTGTTGGTAGACTGGAGTATAGTTGAAATAGTTGTGGAATACATCTTTAGTGTGTCTTAAGAAATCAGTTACTAAATTATAAGTATGATTAATAGAGTGTTTTGGAGAAATGCAGCATATGAAATAATAGTAAAATGGTTTATGTGCATCAGAGTTATAGACTAGTTGTTTTGAAAACTGTTCTTATTCGTCTTGAAAGGTGAAGAGTAGAAACGCAGTTTGACTTGTGACTTGAAATTTTTAGCCAGTCAACTTTATGAATCTACCACATTGCAGTAGTTGTAATACCATTTGAAAATTCAGCTGTCTTTTTTTTTCCATACAAATCATCTGTAAATTGTCAGTGTTGTTTTAACATCTGGGTAAAGCTGGGGCGACCATCCTCAACCCAGCGCGTCACAGGTGGCGGATGGTGAAAGTCCTCCAGATATGGAGGATCCCTGTGAATAAGAAATTGTCCAAATAAGCAGGCGCGGACCAACTGGCGGTAGACCTTGTTTAATTCTGTCTTATAACTTTCCCTTGTTTAATTCTGTCTTATAACTGTCTCCCTGATAGACTTTGATAAAGTGACCAACTGTCCCGTATTATACGGGACAGTTTAGTATTTTACGGATTTGTCCTGGGAATCGTTTTACTGGAGTCTGGACGCCTGAATGTCCCCTACTGTAAAGACATGTGTCTCATACTGTCCCGTATTTTCATCTTTGATCGCTGCGTGCTCTGAAATACCCAGAATTTTTAGATTATCTTAGTGGTAATGTTGGTATTTTGAAAAAAAAAATGTTGCTCTGTAGAGATGCACAGGAAGTAAGTCTGACTGGAATATTTGTAAGTAAAGTTATAAACTTAACCTACTGATTAAACTTTTGGGTTTAAAATTCAGCTTAATCCCCGCCCCCGCCCCAACTCAGTGACTGAGCGTCCCGTATTTGAAAACAGTAGATAGGGGTGTATGGTTCAGTTTTATAAAACAGATAGAAAGAGTGAGGAATGTGGGTAGGAACAAGAATGCCAGAAAGTAAGATGAGCACGTATAAACGAAGAGCATACAACAATCCAATATTTTGGCAAACACCTTTTTCAAGGATCACATACGAAAGCAACACAACAAATAAAACACGAAAAATAGATGAAAAAATTAAACAGTTAGCTTTTTTTTTTTTGTATCCTTGTAAGATATATACAAGAACAAATATATCCATACTACAAGAACTTGGTATTGAAGAAGGCTTGCTAATAAAGAGGATTAAACAGAAAAAACTTAAATATTTTGCATGCCCTTAAAAATCTTATTTTTATAGTTCTGTCCGCTCCTCTCCACAGATTCTTTAGTTGTTTTACTTTCTGAAGAGCGATAGATGTCCTCCTTTTAATTTTCCTCATTATATCTCCATTATTAGTTAGCAGTGATCCAAGATATTCAAAAGATAAAGATAAAAGATATTCAAAACTCTCCACTTATTCCAGTTTTTCACATAGATGGGTTTGCGATTTCTCGCTTGGCTGCCCAGTAGTGAACTGTACTCAACTTCTTACAACAATTTTTCACCCCTCGTTTGCCACTCAAAACTAATAACCCAGTTTAATTGGTGGCCTAGATCAAAAAGAGGTTAGCTGCCCAATCATGTTAAATCCAGGTTATTCGTCTACTACTACTACTACTACTACTACTACTATTGCTGCTGCTGCTTCTTCTATCGCTGATGTTCAAAAAAATATATGCAAGGTTTTTCTTCTCATAAGTAAAATACTTCCTACGGTCTTGCTACGACTTTAGCTAAAAACTATGATTTTTAGATTCCTCATCTTTATTGCAGGGATGATGGAGCCTGCTAAAGAAGCATTGCACACTTCCTGCTTAGGTACTGAAAAAAAAAAAGCCGCCGTAATCCGTTCCTAGTCTGACACGATGCTGTGTCACAACATCTTCATCGCATCGGCTACAAAGAACATCAGGTCACAGTTTCAAGGAGACAGAATAAGAAGAAGTAGGTACTGTGACAAGTCTGTCTTCTTTAATTAATGATGTCGACAACTCTTTCCACGTTGCGTTAGTGGTGAAGGTGACCGCTGCGAGGCATATTTTGGATGCTCGTGTTTCCATCTTTGAAATGTTTCACCCACCTCCTAACACTGCTAGCACCCATCTCTATAAACAAGTTGAATTCTTTGGTGAATTTCAGCAGCGATGATTTCCTCTTTAACGAGCAACTCAATAATAACACGTTGACGAAACGAAACTTCAGCACCTGCCATTTTGTTTATGCTCCGCGTGGTCACGTGACATATGATGGTGACGTCATGTAACCTCTACATGGAGTGCAAAGATGCGTAAAGGTGATACATTTATATTTTCTATATCTATAAATTCTGATTTTAAAAAATTTTGCTCATGACTTTCAGTATGACCCTCATAACTATTAATATATAAAATAAAACAAAGCTTATGTTACAGTGCACAGATTAAGAACCCTTGCTACGACCTAATGTTTACGAAGAGCGAGTTATCGATAACAGGAAGTTTACAGAATAAAGTAAAGAAGTATCGATAACATTTATCTAAATGAGGCTCAGATGAAACTGATTTGGTACTGACGGTAAAGTTGTTTGTCCCTTTTAGCATAAGTTTAAAAATCAAGCGGAAGTTGATAAATTCTACTAGTTTTGAGTTAATTTATGTGCTGCATGCACGAACGCCGATGTAAAAGTTTTAGAATGGAGGTCTGTTTAATAGAATGTTCATGTCAGTCAGTGACACAATCAGAGAGACCAATAAACTAAAAAAAAAAATCTGTCAGTGTGAAGATATGAAACGTGGCAGTGGCTTTCAGTACAAAAAAAAGGTGTAATACCAGAGTTAAGCAGGGTCCCTTTGATCTGTGTAAAGGCAGGAGTATATTCAGTAAAAGTGCAGAGGAACGTTAAAAATATATTTGAATCTTATATTTTTGTGAGTGACTCCTTGTGCACATGTGTGCGTGCGCTTATTTTGGTTTGTTTGGTAGATTTTATATTCTTTCTTATAATAATGCAACCAAGTCATGTCTTGTCCATCGCACACTTCACATCTTGTCACCTTTGGTTGTCATGCTGGTCCTCCAGAGGGAAGCAGAAACACAAACCACTCTTGCCGCTTATTGAGATGCTACAGGAAGGTATTGTTGGTAGTATGGAGTATAAGAAGGCGTCGTTGGTACACTCATCATCATCAGGTGCTGTGCCAACTGGCGTTGGCTATTTTATGCTTCTTCAGAGTTCACGATCCTTCATGCATACCATTAGCTTAGTTGGTGATCTCTTCTCACACCATCTTGTCAGACTGTCCAGTATCATTGTTGGTAGACTGGAGTATAGTTGAAATAGTTGTGGAATACATCATTAGTGTGTCTTAAGAAATCAGTTACTAAATTATAAGTATGATTAATAGAGTGTTTTGGAGAAATGCAGCATATGAAATAATAGTAAAATGGTTTATGTGCATCAAAGTTATAGACTAGTTGTTTTGAAAACTGTTCTTATTCGTCTTGAAAGGTGAAGAGTAGAAACTCAGTTTGACTTGTGACTTGAAATTTTTAGCCAGTCAACTTTATGAATCTACCACACTGCAGTAGTTGTGATACCATTTGAAAATTCAGCTGTCTTTTTTTTTCCATACAAACCATCTATAAATTGTCAGTGTTGTTTTAACATCTGGGTAAAGCTGGGGCAACCATCCCCAACCCAGCGCGTCACAGGTGGCGGATGGTGAAAGTCCTCCAGATATGGAGGATCCCTGTGAATAAGAAATTGTCAGAATAAGCAGGTGCGGACCAACTGGCGGTAGACTCAGAGAGCGAGGTAGGGTAGTAGGTGGCTCTACTACTCCTATAAAGTATCTCAGGTGCTCAGTGAAGGGAATACCAGGCGGGTCAGAGGCGCCTTAAAACCTCTCGCTCCCGCTGCCTTGCGGGTAGGACAGGGAGTCCAAAGGCTAGCAGAGAGTCCGTACACAAACCGACAGAAGGCAATGGGAAACCACTGTTGTAGTTCCCAAGAATAGTTATGCTTGAACAGAATAATCGGTTCATCATGAACAACGTTAATGGATGTTCCTCTGGAACAGCCTCGTCCGGTAGGGCAGCTCACGAGCCACAGGTGAGGCCAGATCATCATCAAGCTACTGGTGGCAAAACTAACAAGTTCAAAATAGCAACATGGAATGTTAGAACTTTATTCCAGGCTGGAAAATTAGAAAATGTAAAGATGGAAATGGAAAGGATGAAGATCAACATATTAGGAATGAGTGAAGTTAGATGGACAGGTGCAGTGAAGATAAAATCAGATAAATATACAATAATATATTCAGGAAGTGAGAAACATGAACGAGGAGTAGGAATTATATTTATGAACAAACGGCAAGGACAATTGTAGGATATTTGAACATCTCAGACCGAGTCCTGCTAGCCCAACTGAAAGGACAGCCAATAAACATAATTATACAAGTGTACGCTCCAACATCTGAAAGCTCTGAAGAAGATGTACAGCTATTTTATAATGACATAGAGACAGCACTAAAACACACAAAGTCACATGAAGTTACCATAGTTATGGGAGATTTTAATGCCAGAGTTGGTAAAGGAAGAACTTCAGACATCGTTGGTGACTATGGACTGGGGGAGAGGAATGATAGAGGCTATAAATTAATTGAATGGGCAAGAATATACAGCATGGTTGTAGGAAACACCTGGTTTAAACAACATCCTCGAAGACTGGCAACGTGGTGCAGCCCAGACAAAAAGACTTTTAACCAGATAGACTACATATTAATCAACAAACGATTCTGCAATGCATTACTGACAACAAAAACCATGCCAGGAGCTGACTGCAATAGTGACCATGATCCACTCTGTGGAAAAGTTAGAATAAAACTAAAGAAAGCAGGCAGAAAAGTGAGAAACATCAAACTGAATACAGAACTTCTTAAAAATGACCAAGAACTGCGAGAACAATACAAAGTTATTATAACAAATAGATACAATGCAATAGCAAAGATAAATAGTATAGATGAACAGTGGGAAATGTTAAGAGATTCTATCCACCAAACTGTTAAGGAGATAATACCACCAAAAAAAGAACCCCCTAAAAATAAATGGATGACAGACAACATCTTAGAACTGATGAACAAGAGGAGGAGGAGTAAAAATAACAAGGAAAAATATAGCAAGATAAATAAAGAAATAAGACGCAAATGCAGAGAAGCAAAATAAGTGTGGTTAAATGAGCAGTGCAGACAGATAGAGGGCTCTCATATTAAAGACAGCAAAAACATACACAAACGAATTAGTGAACTCACAGGCAGGAAAACAAAATATACCACAGGATGCCTGAAATCGAAAGAAGGTAAAATGTTAATGGGAAAAGAAGACATTGTGGACAGAGTATATCGGTGAGCTATATGGAGGAGAAAGACCAGAATTAACACCAGATACTGAAAACTGTGAGGGACCACCAGTACTTGAAGATGAAATCATAGATGCCATCAAACACATGAAGAAAGGAAAAGCGACTGGGCCTGATAATATAACAATAGAAGAAGTAGAGCCACTAGAGGAGACAGGAATAAAAATAATAACCAAGTTACTGAATGACATTTACAGTAGTGGTTATATTCCCAGTGACCTGATTAAATCCACGTTTATAGCACTACTAAAGAAACCAGGTGCAAAGGAATGTGATGACCACCGGACTATCAGCCTCTCATGTCACATAACGAAGCTACTTCTGAGAATAATTATGAGAAGAACAAGGAAAAAGATAAAAATGGAAATAGCAGATGAACAGTTTGGATTTGTTGAAGGAAAGGGAACACACAATGCCATTTATGCTTTACGAACACTAACAGAAAGAGCTTTAGAAGTACAGAAAGATCTCTACTTATGCTTCATTGATTACACCAAGGCATTTGACAAGGTGAAACATAATGAAATTATTAAAATGCTTGAAGACATCAGTATAGACGGCAAAGACCTGAGAATTGTAAAACATCTATACTGGCAGCAAGAAGCAGCAGTTCGAGTTGAAAATAGAATTGGAAAATATCAACCTATAAAACAAGGGGTGCGACAAGGATGTGTACTATCTCCAGACCTTTTTTCTCTGTATAGCGAGAATATTCTAAGAACAATCATCACAGAACCAGGCATAAAAATTGGAGGATACAATATTAACAACCTTCGCTATGCTGGTGACACAGTACTGATAGCTGAGAACCAACAAGACCTGCAAAATCTCTTGGATAAAGTTGCCAAAGAAAGTGAACAGAAAGGCCTTACTTTGAACATCAAAAAGACAGAGACTATGGTTATATCTAAGAAACAGAATCCACTAGCATGCAGTATTAAATTAAACGGAACTATTCTAAAGCAGGTGCAGAAATTCAAATACCTTGAAGCAGTAATAACTTCAGATGGGAAATGCAGAACAGAAATTAGGAACAGAATAGGCCAAGCAAAATCTGCATTTCAGAGAATGAGAAACATATTAGCTAACACATCTTTATCAATGAATGTTAGAAAATGAGTCCTAAAATGCTATATTGAACCTATCTTGTTATATAGAAGTGAATCATGGACAATAGGCAAGTCTGCACAAAAATCATTGGAAGCAGCAGAAATGTGGTTTATTAGAAGAATGTTGCAAATCCCCTGGACAGCAAAAATAACCGATGAAGAATGTATGAGAAGAGCTGGAGAGACAAAAATCCTTGTCAAAAAGATAAGAGAGAGACAATGTACTTTCATAGGACATGCAATGAGAAGAGAGGGCATTGAAAATATTATAACAACAGGAAAAATAGAAGGAAGAAGATCAAGAGGAAGACCAAGAGAAATGATACTGGACAGTCTGACGGGATGGTGTGAGAGGAGATCACCAACTGAACTAATGGCCTGCATGAAGGATCAGGTACTCTGGAGAAGCATGATGGCCAACGCCAGTCGCACGGCACATGATGATGATGTTTTAACATAAAAATAATTTTTTACCATATGGTGCCAATTCTTTAGAGCTCTTAAAAAAGTATTATTTGACATTTTATTCCTGGGTGTGGCAAATAATCCTTTCAGAGGAAAATATAAAATATGTTCAATATCATGGTTGACCACACGGCAACCTGACATGTGTTAGGCGAATGCATGGTGTGTACTGATAGTGGACAGATACTAATCTTAGGAGATCTTCTGGAAGCAGCTTTTACATCAGATTTTTATCTAGACATTCAGTGGTATTTAAATAACATCCAGGTTCTTGACACATATCAAAACACACCCTGAAAAGCATTAGGAACTTACAAGGAAACTGATCCTGGCTGCTGATTGAAGCTCAGATTTTGTGACTGATTGCACATCAGATTTTAGAGTTAATGTGTTTAGGTTATATTAATCTAAAACAGGAAAGGATCTAAAGCTTGATTACATGTGACTTAACAATCTTGTGCTTGTTGCCAGTTTCTTTTGTTAACTAACCACAGTTTTGTAATTTTTGTACAGTGTTAGACACAAAATCCATTACATGAAGTGATCAGTTGAACAGAGTTGAATGAACTTTATTACAGAGTTACAGTAGAATTGCAAGCCCTTGTAGAGGAGGCACAGTTGTTTCAGCACTAGACATTTGGCCAGGCAAAAAAATGAAAGGATTCAAAGATGATTGCATATACACTATTAAAAAAAAAAGAAACACATAGCTTATATAAGCTTCATTTTTTATATGTTATGACAAAAATTTTTTTCCCTGGTATCTCAAATCAAACCAAAAATTATCACCGAATATCAGGTCCCTGATTTAGCGTGAATTTTGCTATTCTCATGTATAGTCAGCAGAATGCAGTAGCTGCCCACACATTTTTTTTTTACTATAACTCATGTCAGAATGCAGTAGCTGCCCACGCATTTTTTTTTTTACTATAACTCACATTGTATTTATGGAAAAGTTGTGATTTTTGTGGTAAGCACAACTCACTTCCCACGCAAATGAAACCCTATAAAAAGATGAGGTTACACAAACAAATTCAGTTTATTTTCAAGCAGACAATTATGGCATGTCTGTTGCAGAATTTACCAAACATTGCTATTGGTCGCCTGCAAGCAGGTGAAAGTCAAAGTCAGGTTGCCAGGCATTTAAACATGCAGCAGACTACCATCAGTCGACTTTGGCACCGTTTCCAAGCCACTGGCTCAGCTGAAGACTGGCACTGCAGTGGATGACCCAGGGTGTCAACAGCAGCTGATGATCACTTTCTTCTGCTTTAATTCAACATCTGATATGCAAACCATTACTGATAACTTCTCAGAGGCATGTGACAACTTTGGCCTTACAATCAGCATTTGAAAAATAGAAGTTGTATATCAACCAACCCCCAACAAAGAGTATACTGACCTGGAAATTGTGATAAAAGGACAAAAGCTAAAATCCATAGAAAATTTCACTTATCTTGGCAGTACCCTTTCCAGGGCAGTCAGTCTTGATGCTGAAATCAGCAACAGAATAGCTAAAACCAGCGCAGCATTTGGGAGGCTAGGAAAAAATATATGGGAAAGAAGAGGACTCACCGTTACCACCAAGTTAAAGGTCTATAAAGCTGTCGTTCTGACCACACTAATGTATGCAGCCGAAACATGGACAGTCCACAATAGACATGCAAGACAACTAAATCACTTCCACTGTGGCTGTCTCAGAAAAATACTGAACATCAAATGGCAGCAAATGGTACCTGATACTAAAGTCCTCACAAGAGCTAATATTCCAAGCATCTACACAATGCTTCAAAAGCCACAAATTCGATGGACAGGGCACGTAGTCAGAATGAGTAACACTTGACTGCCTAAACAACTCCTTTATGGGGAACTACTGAACGGAAAACGGAAAGCTGGAGGGCAAAAAAAAAGCGTTACAAGGATATGTTCAAAACCTCACTCAAAGCCTTTGGGATAGACATAAACCCTTGGGAGGCCATAGCACAAGTCCTCCCATCATGGAGGGCTTTAACCACCCTGGGTGCTCAGAGAGCAGAGCGCTCAAAAATTGAAAGTGCCCAGCACAAACATGCAATGTGAAAAGTCAAGGCAGCACAAGCACCCACAACTGAATCTGGACATGTATGTTTCGTGTGTGGCAAAACATTTAGAGCTCATATGGGGCTAGTTGGTCATGCACAGCCACATCTCTCCTTACTTTGACTAAGATGAATCAGTGGTCATCATCGAAGACAATGGACGAACAGCAACAACATTCTGGTTCATCACCTCAGAAACAGGTTTACAACAGCTTCCTGAAGTGCCCAGTCATTACTTGCAGGACGTTGTGTGTCTGATCAAACTCCGGACTAGACTGCATGAAGCTGGACTGGTGGCACAACAACTTCACCGAGTTCCTGTCTTAATGAGATGCCGCCAAATTGACTTGTTTGGGCCAACCAACATCGGCCATGGACAACTGACAATGGAAACAAGTCTGGTTTAGTGACAAATCTTTCTTTTTGTTGCGCCGCCATGATATGCGGAGAAGGGACTACCGTAGGCCAAATGAACGTTTTGCCCAAAATTGCGTTGATGAAGCTCCCCCGTGCTTTGGTGGAGGTGTAATGGTTTGGGGAATGATCAGTTTCAAATTAAGGAGTCCATTGGTGCAGATTGAAGGAGGCTTGAATGCGCAAAGATATGTCAGTGAAATTCTTCGACCCCATGTCCTTCCATTTTGGCTGCACAGAGGTCTTTGTTTCAACAGGACAATACCAGACCCCATTCTGCATGGTTCACCACACGGTTCCTGATTGCCAACAACATTCTCACCCTTCCCTGGCCATCCCTGTCTCCATGGGATGAGCTGCAAAGACGTGATTGTTGCTGAAATGTTTCTCCAGCCAGTCATTGTAATCTGTGGCAGGCACTCCAGGAAGAGTGGGCAGCCATCCCACATGCGCACATCAGACATCTGATCACATCTATGCCCAGGAGATGCCAGTCGCTGATCGATGCAAGCAGAGGCCACACATCATACTAACTTGAGAACCCCTGGGGCTAACAAATTCTCGTCACACAAATGTAAGAAACTGTCAAATGAGTGTTTAAACCCTTAGGTATTATTGTATGAAATTTGAACATTTTATTCATTCAATTTAAAAAGCTATAGAATATCAAAGTTGTGGCTAAAATTGGGTCATCAGTAGTATGCGTTTCTTTTATTGGACAGTATATATAATTATACAAATACAAACTCAAGACAGGACTAGATTCTCAGCATGCAAAGGATTTGATGGTCATCACAGTTATGATTAGATCTTTTGAATTTCAATAAATATGTATTCATGTTTTGAAACATGAAATATTTTATTTTCTTTCTGAAGTTCTCGTTTGTTTTGCAACTTACAGATCTAACAAATGTCTGGCTTATCTGTTGACAAAGATTTAATAGAAGTCATGGAAGAATTGGAGGGCGATGTGGATTTGAGTGAGTGGACAGCAAATGGCAGCGAAGGTGGTGAAAAGAGACATGGGAAAGCACAACAAGGAAATGCAAGTCATCCTTCCAAGTTGTCCAGTGATAAAAAGGTTGAGAAAAACTCTGAAGTTTCTTCTGATTCAAAAAATGTTAAAAAAACCACAAATGATTCATCTGGAAATGTGTCACAGAATGGAAGTTCAGAGCCACATTCAAAGCCAGAGAAGAAATTGGCCACAAAAACACCCGCAGGGGACTCAACAAAAACCACAGAGCTGACAAAAAAAAGTGGTTTGGGCAGGGCTTCCTCTGATGTTGGAGACTTGGCTGGTGTGATTGGCAGCCTTGATTCCAGCAGGCGCACAAGCATGAATGCACATAAAGAAGAAAAGAAAACACGCTCAGATGCCAAGACTGCTGTGAAGCCTGTTAACCCACCATCAGCAGTGACCGCAAGAAAGCGTGTGTCATCTTTTAAAGATGTTGAAACTAGCAAAGTGAGGAAGACTGATGAAAGCTGCAAAAGAGATGAAGTTTCACAAAATGTAGAACATAAAGATGAGAATACAGTATCAGCACAAGCAGCTGAAAAGGATGCAAAGAAGGCGCCCATTTGCTCAGAGGAAGACTGTAAAAATATAGACACAGAACTTATAGAGGAGATGATAGATGAAGTCAAGAAAGACTTGATGCCCAAATATGGTGAGTATAGCTTATGTGTTGTGGTCATTTGTTTCACAGAAGATCAATACTTGGTGTCTGTCTTTAAAAGTTTGCCATGTAATTCAGTTTATCTACATTTTTGTTCCCAATTTTTTTTTCCTTTAAAATTAATATATACATTCTTTGTATTCTCCTTTACCATTGTTTTTATGGTCAGCTGATAAACATAAGTGATCATGCTTCCCTGTCTGTGGTCCTAGTTGTTTCTAATCAGATCTGTTGCCTCTCCTTCCTTCCCCCCTTCCCTCCCCCTAAAATCATCTCAGCCTCTTGATAGGTCTGTCCAGATACTTCTTTGTTTTCTTATTAATTTCAGTTTTGTAGTGTTTGTTAGATTCCCTGACTGCATTCTGTTTATGACTTGTACAAATAAAAAACTTTGTTATTGATTTCATTAGTTTGCAGTGTTCTGTAATATCTGAGGCCTGCTTTTGTGGTTCTGCTGTCCTGAGTCTATGTTTCATTTGTTTGCTGGCAGTTTATTTCATTTGTTTATTGAAAAGTTTTATATGTGTGGATTTTGTTATCTTGTTAATTTTTTTCTACTCCTATTCTTGACTTGATGTCAGTGGCACATTTGCCACGGCTGTTGCTGTTCTGAGATAGTAGATTTTGTACATGTGTGTGTTGTGCCTTTCTGTGTACATGGACTTTGTGCTTTGATGTTTATACATTAATTGGTCATTTTTGGAGGCCCACAGACTAGAAAATGGATTGATTTGATTAAAAAAAACGAGGTTTGCATCATCTAGGTTCAGTTTATTGCTTTATTTTTAATGAGGGATCCTCAGCTGTTCTTGGATCAGGAAGGGGGTCCACAGCCTAAAAAAAGTTTCAGAATCACTGTGATAATACTGTTTGTTCTGTCATCTGACTTAATCTTCTTTTATGAGCTGTGATGAAACTTTTCAGCATCTTCTAGAATCTTCTTTCACTTTTTGATCACAATTTGTAATTCATGCTAAAGAAATGTAACTTATGCCAGGTAAATCATGACTTTCAGTTTTGTCCACTCCTATATATTTCTAAGTTCTGTTTTGCCTGTCTTTTCTTGTACCACTTAAATTATTTTGTTATATATAATTAATAGTAATATTGCTTCTGGAAAAGCCACTTGTGTGAAGAAAACTTAACACAAGATTGAAATAGCTAAGCTGGTTTCTTTTAAGGTATTTTTGACAAGTAAAGAGTTACAAAATAATCACCAGTGTTATGCAGTGCTCTTCATTTAAGCCTTCATGATAGGTAAAAGGTAAATTCCCATTTCCATGCCATTAAGGCATATTGGGGAATTAGGCCCGTATTTTCCATGACCTTCGGCACATGAAAGTGTGATGTGGTCAGTATCACACGTGGCCGTTTCCTAGATTTTTCTGGTACCCATTTTCCGAGGCTGGGTGGACCCCGGGGCCATATTGGTCAGAAAAAAAAATCCCGTTCACCTGGGGATTCAAACCATGATAAGTACAAAGAAATAAATATTTTCAGTAAATTTGCATGTAGTCAGCCTGTGATTAAACATCAGATCCAGTAACATTAAAGAACTCCAGCCTGCTCTGTCATGTTTGAAAATGTGAAATCTTATTCATATTTTCAGTTTGTTGTTGTGACATTTGCATACATTTTCAACAAGGCATACATCTTAAATTAGTCACTTGATGATCATAGATATGCCTGCACTGTGACAGTTACTTTTTTCAAACACATATTTCAGGTGACAAATACATAGTGAGATTTTCTCCAGTAGAGCTTGCAGATCTTGCTGACACAACAGTTCAAGGACTAGTCACATCACAGCCAAACCTGGCATTTTACTTCAGACGCCAAGGAAAATTCAAGAAGAAGAAAGGGTGAGTTAGTAATCACACAAGGTTATAATAGAAATGGTTTTTATTTTGCTACATATTAATCTTGTTATGATTCACACTCATTGCTTCTTACTAACATAAATATTGTTGATGCTGTCTGTAAAAACAGTTGTTTCAGAACCTTGTTTTCTATAAAATTTGATCCTAGAGTGTCTGCAGCTTTTCTCC
Organism: Achatina immaculata; assembly: GCA_009760885.1. Lineage (NCBI taxonomy): Eukaryota > Metazoa > Mollusca > Gastropoda > Stylommatophora > Achatinidae > Lissachatina > Lissachatina immaculata. The sequence continues at coordinate 44,642,856 of CM019719.1, read as the reverse complement.
CATCTTTTCATGTGAATCAGTAAATTCATAATATCTTTTCTTCACTCAAACATCCGTAGATCTGCTATCTCCTTTGATTTCATTCTGCGCTCTAGACTAGCAAAATCTGTACATCAGATGTTGGTCTCTTAAAAATTATCAGCAAATTCTCTTTCATGTACCCTTTACCTTCCCATGGTCACCAGAATCACTGGCTCATTAATTGTTTCTGCCAGTAAAATATTTTTTTATTGATTTAGAGCAGTGGTTTCCAAAATGGGCAGTGCCATCCTCTTTAGGGGTGGTGAGTGGATGGGAGGGGCAGTGAGGGTGAAAGGGAGTGGCAAGAAATGTAAGGGCCATCAGAACTAACTGAATGAAAAAGTTTTGAGGATGCTATGGATATAGCCTGGGTATCAGCCCAAAAAAGTTTGGGAACCACTGATTTAGAAGCTGGAGAACAAATATTTTAGAGCATTTAATACACAAAAAGGCCCCAAGGTCCACCCAGCCTCTAAAAAATGGGTACCAGAGATGTCGAGGAAGGTAAAAGATACTGACCACATCACACTGATAGTCTTGGATGTGCTGATGGTCTTGGAAATACAGAGTTAACACTGTATCCCCAATATGGCTTAATGGCATGGAAACAAGGAGTTTACCTTATTTAATTAAAAAAAGAGACTTATTTTGGTGTAAGTAGGTCCCTTCTTACCTCCAGTTTGAGTCCATGTTTCATGTTATGCAGGTAAAGCACCAGATATCCCATGGTTTGAGTTGAAATCAGAGGAGTTACTTGTATTAGCAGAAGTTTAATCAGTTTATTAGCTTCTATTACAGTGGTTTAATATTCTGCATGAATTGCTTTTTTTTTTAAAATAAACAATACTTTTCAAAATTTTGGCAAAATTGTACAAATTTCTACTGTTTGGAAAATGAAGGTATGCTGAAGTGTATCTGTCCCAAGTACAAGATGCACGAGTCTTCATTCAGAAACTTCTTCAGATAAAGCTGGTTGAGCACCGCATAGAAGTAAAAGTAACAGTTTTAAGAGGCAGCAAAAGTGATGAAGCTGGTGAGTGGTTAGCTTTATTTTCCAGATTGATTTTAATGGATATGAGACCATCTGGTTTGCGGGTCTGACTGCAGAGTCTACAAGACAATTATTTATTTCATGATTGTTTTTGTAATAGCAAGCATTTAATCTTTATTTTAATTTTCTCTCACTCACTCACTCTACACACACAAACACACATACACATGCACACATCTCTGTGCAGTTTTTTTTTTCATTCACTATTTTATATGTTGGTATATGTAAATCATACTGGACCTACAGCTTAAAAGCACATACTAAAATAATGCATGTAATACTAGCAACAGCTTACAGCTATGCCCGAAAAAGTAAACAGTGATACTTTTGCTTGTCATAGAAATATCTCTCTCTCTCTCTTTCTCACACACATGCATACTCATTCACTCACTCACTTTCACACCCACACTCTCTCCATCCTCTCTCTCCCCACCCCCTTTTTTAACTGGAACTCCCCAGTATATAGACATTGTGCTGTGTCCACAAACTAGGAACTTACTGACTTCCTAGCTGTGATTAATGTTTACATGCTCTGTGTCTGTGCTCAGGCAACTTAGCTTGAATGGGGAAAAAAAAAAAAAACATGAAATGGTAGTTTGGTTTCAAATGTATTGTTGACTTATATTATCTTACTTGCTGCTGAGTCATTGAGAGCTGACTGGACTGTTATATGCTGCAAACTTGTGATGTGCGCCATGAGTCATCCGTCAGTAAGTGGAAAAAGAAGGGAAGATAGAAGGAGCAAATCCTGTTATATGAAGGATCACACAAGTTGAAGAAGCTTGATCACCAGTGCTGTCCATTACAGCAGTGGTTCCCAGTTGGTGCTCTGGGGGGGTCCGTGACAAAAACTCAAGGTCATTTTTAAAAAAAATCTCATTGTGAAATGAATGTTTAACAGTCGATGTTTTGGTGAATCTTGTGTGGAGGAAAGATTTTTAAAAAAAATATAAGTCAGGTTTAAAAAATAGGGAGTACTGAACTAGATGTGGCAGCGATTGTTCAGAATAAAGAGACATAATTTCTCTCACTATAATTAGGTTGGTTAGCTGTCACACATTTCATATTCTGTTCATTTGTCAGAACAAGTAGAAATGTTAGCTGCTATCTATTTTTTCTTAACTACATTATTGTCATTTTCAAAATTCACCAAGTTTGTACTGTGTTTTTTTTTAGTTTAGTATAGCCTTTACTCAATAAGGGTTAGCCACATTTTAAAAAAAAATTCTTTTACATTTAAAGCACATAGCTACCATACAGATATGAAGCTTTTCCAAAGTGTGGGGGTTTGCATTCTAGATTTTGAAACACATGGGGTCCGTGGCCTGGATTTTGAAACAGCAGGGAGTTTGTGGCCTGGATTTTAAAACAGCAGAAGAGCAGAATTTTATTAAATGGGAACCACCGGACTACACTACAGTATGCAATGAGTGAAAGAAATATCAAATAGGATCACTGAACAGATGGTTTAGATATACAGAAGGTGACAAAGAAAGAAATTGATTCAGTTTAAAGAAATGAATATGTTTATTTTGTCCTGTATTTGTGATACATGTCAGTTATCTTGCATTACTGTTTAAATTGTCATTTACTTTTCACTCATGTATGTTGTAGTTAGATGCAGAGGCTGAAAACTAGCGCCACTCTGATTTTACTTCAACACAATTATCTTCAATTCAAAGGGAAATAACCATGAAATTATGCTTTATGTGGTTTTAACTATAGTAAGTTCTATTTATCAAACAGTAGGTACTGTATTTTCTTATTCTAGATTTGCACTTTCATTTTCTTTCACTTTTACACTCTTTAAATGTTTAAATTTTTATGTCTAAAATTTCTGTTTCAACTTTCATCCATGAACAAAGAACTTTGCAAAGCACTTAGCATAGGGATGTCGGCAGCTGTTTGCAAGGTCAATCCAGAGCTGGTATATTTTTAAAAATTGTGTTTTTTTTAACCCGCATAGGCTTGCTAGATAATTTTACCACGTATCTGGTGAAGGTTTGTAGATTAAAATCTACTTAGCCTGGGTGGAAGGACCTATTTGTCAATAGGGCGAGCATTGGAAAGTGCCTTCCCGTGCATAAAAATTATGTTAATACAGCTCATATTTTCATTTCTTCTCCTATCATTTCTTACAGGTTGTAGATAACTAATATATTGTTACAATACAATTGTTACATTGTCATGCAGTTTTTAAATTTACTCACAGTATCACTGATCATTTGGCTGAACAAAAATGGCAAGGTGCTGGAACTTATCAAAACTACAGAAGGTAGCCATTTCATCTTTTTTTCTGTCAGCATTTATTCTTTCATGATTTTTGTAATGAGTTTTTTAAAAAGTTAGATGCTGTGGGCACATGTAAAGAGTTATTATATCCCTTTAATCATTCAGACTCTTAATCCTGAATATATAGCAACACTCTTTGCTCTTTGAAATACAGTGGTACCTCGGTATACGTCAATAATCCATTCCATTCAAACTCATAATCCTGAATATATAGCAACACTCTTTACTCTTGGAAATACCGTGGTACCTCGGTATACGTCAGTAATCCGTTCCAGATCCTTGGACTTATACAAAGCTGAACGTTTACCAAATGAACTTTTCCAATAAGACGTAAAGGGAAAATAATTAATCCGTTCATATAAACAAATCCTATTGTTATTATTATAATACTGTTTAATACTAAAATACAAATGCAGTGGGTGAAATATTCATTCATTCATTTGCATGTCCCTTGTAGAACTTTGTCTTCCTAACAGCACACCTGTAGGGCTCTCAATTGTAAGCAAGATGGCCTGCTGCTGAAGCATCCATTTTCAGATCATCAACGATGTCTTGCAGCCATTTTCGCCTTAGTTTTCCTCTCTTTCTTTTTTCCCATTATGTACCCTTCCAAATTTGTCGTCTCTAGATTATCATGACGTATAATGTGTCCAAAATATTGAAGTTTGTTTAATCCTCTTTACTAGCCAGCCTTCTTCAATATTAAGTTCTTGTAGTATGGATATACTTGTTCTTTTTTATGTCCATGATATTTGAAGAACTCTTCTGTAGCATTTACATTCAAAGGCATTTATGTGTTTCTCAGATGTTTTGTTAAGATGAAATATATACTGTACATAAATGAAAATTTACCAGATTTATTTATCTTTTTCTTCGATGCTTGACTTTTCTCATTAACTTTCTTAAAGCTCATTGTTAACGAATTTATAAAAAATGTACGCGAAAAAACACAAAATCACGTGAAAATTCCGAGTTATAGCATGAGTTGTTTACTGAATAGTAGCAACAGGCATGCTGACACTCATGGGCAGTTGTAACATTGAAGAGGTAAACAAGGTTAGTGCACGCAGTCGTGACTCGTCGAACTTGGGTCGTATTCCAAACAAATATTGTATACCAAACAAAATTTTTTGCATCCAAACAGAACGTATATCACGTTTGACTTATTTTAAAGCGGATGTGTATCGAAGTACCACTGTTTCTTGATGAGACCAAATTCCTTTTAGTGACAGATTTATTCTAAGTGAGCATAGTAATTCACAGATCATTTTTTATGTAACCATGTAATCTAGATAGCTCACCTTTGTTCTAAGCAAGTCATTTCCTGCCATAGCAGTTTCCATTATATTTGCGGAGAATATAGAGAATATCATAAATTGGTTACCCAGCTTTTACAGGAATTTGGATCTTCTGTGTAAGACAGTCACCAGATAACTAATATGCTGCCTTTTCTTATAAAGACTTCTGTTTCCACAGGATTGATAATCAAAATAATACATATGACTGTAACAGAAGACTTCACCTTTAATATTTTTTTTTAGTTATTTCAAATCTTATAGATAAAATTATCTTACAGATAATCATATGTAGTGTTTTTTTTTTTTAAAAACAAAAAAAACTGAATCATGAACCTTATTTTTAACAGCAAAGTGGCAAGGACAATAAAATCCTGAATTTTATGTCACCACTATATGTCTTTTTTGCTTGAATGTTATTGAATTGGTATTGTTTTGCTTGAATGTTATTGAATTGGTATTGTTTCTGTAAATTAACTCTTCCCGTGCCACAGGAAGAAACTTGGACGTTCAGTTGGGTGCCGGAGTAAAAGCGTGGGTCATGATCTGTATAGGGGATACAGTTGTAAAATTAAATGTAATAACGTATTTTGACATTATAAGTATACATATTATGCATATTATTTCCAATTTGAGAATGGTTCCATTTACAAGGGCTGATTATCAGGTGAATTTGCTGTTTTTTCCTATTTGGTACAGACAACTGTGTGGAGATTGTGCAGTGGTACTTTTTGGCATGTAGGACAGATATTTCCGTTTTCTGAGGCATTTTCATGAAATAAACATTGGGTACATACTTTGAGAAGAGAAATTATGACAGTGCTCAGAGACAAGGGATGCACATGGAAGGAAGCAGAAAATAATTCCAAGAACAGGGATGACTGGAGAGCCTTTATCCGTGGCCTATGCTCTCAAGGGAGTGAAAGGTGATGATGATGATGATGATGACGACATACTTTAACAGCAGGACTGATTGGAAATGGCTGGAGCCTGAGTAGAACTCGTGTGCTTCATCTTCAAAGATCAACTTATTTGTCTGTATTGCTGTTTTTGTTAGTAACTTTCTTCTTCTGTGTTCCAGGCATCTATATTTATTATCCAGATAAATTGTGCTGTCTATTGGAGGTCATTTTTTGCATTCCATAGTTCATCTTCCAGTGTAGCTCCTTATGGGCAGAGCTGAGTTTGAGCTTCTTGGCAGCTTTCTGAAACTGAGGATTGTATTTTACCTACTCCTTAATTCCCATATGTCCTGGGAAATGGGAAGTGTTCTCTGAAGTCAACCAGTACCTCTGAAGTCTTGATTAAATGTGACCATTAGTATTAATGGAGTATGACAATTTAAATTTTGATATAGCTGGTGCAATCCAAGCAACCCATGTTGCAGATGGCATTTGGCAGTATTTTGGGGAAATATGATTTTTTTTTTCCTTCTTACAGATCCTGCAAGAATACCTCTGAATGCGACAAAGGAACAGCTTCAGATAGAGAAAGTGCCTCAGTCTGTTAATACATTACTACTGAGAGCTTTATTTCCATTTGCTGCAGAAGTTAATTTTCCTACAGGACAAGGAAAGGCTGAGTCAGGATACAGAGGGTGAGAGAATTCAGGAAAATAAAGATTTGGATTTTAATTTTCCTATTTGTTTTTTTCCTGTGCTAATATTTTTGGAAACTTTTGATAGGTTGATGAATTAGAAGTTATGCCTTGTCTTGGTAAGGCATATTCTTTGTTGTATTTCCATAATACAAAAGACTTGAGGGTTTTGGTAACTGAATCCGTTGTGAAGATTTTGAGACACGAGCGTCACATTAGATATGACATGTGCTAGAGTATTTCTGTTTTAGTTCCCAAAGTGTGCCTGAATTTCAGGCTTCTCAGCAGGAACTCAAGGATTTCTGCCTCACTGACCAGGCTATGGTTTCACAACAACAAGGAATGTGGCCTTGGCCGGTTGTGGTTCACTTAAACATATGAAAGCTTTTATCTCTCAACTCTCTTCATTCTCTTTTGTACATGTTTTTGTTATATTACAGCACGTGTAAAGAAAAAAAAAATAAACAAAAGCTATAAGGTTCTAACAGTCCTAATAATAACCACTGACACAAATTTGTTTATTATTTATCACGTTTCTTTGATTTTTGTCTTGATTGTATTTATAATGTAGTTATATGTACAATCAAGACAGTCTACTTGTTTCATTTATTTAATTTCCATCGTATTTGCTCTTTAATATTTCAAATTCTGTCAATATTCCTCATTTCAGACCAGTAAACCTCTATTATATCGATGCCACGTGGATGGAGGCTGTCCTCAACTGTTGTTCAGATTTTACTTACAATGGATGCTCCCTTTCTGTTCAGTACACAAGCAAGAAACAAGGTATGACTGGTACAGGAACTAGTCTGTACATGTAACATCATCTACACAGCTTCTTTGATCTCCCTGTATGTATGCAAATGTGTGTTTCTCTGCAGCCAATACTGTGGTGATCTAGAAGCACAGACTGAGGAGTTGGATGTGGAGTGAGTTGCAGGACTTGCTTTAAGTCCTAGAGCAGGCATAATGCATAAACTGATCACTAGGCTGCAGCATCATGGGAGCTGATTTTCTAGGCGAAAAATGTAGTGGTAATCTGTTTGCTAGGAGCAGTTTGAGGAGGTGGAATGGAGTCTTGGCCAGGCCTGACACCAACACCATCCCCATCCCCTCCAGCACCGACAACTTTGCTGCCGAGATCCGCTTATCAAAATGAGGGGCTAATTAGGATAAGTTAAATAGATGAAAATAAAATTTTCCAAATAATGTATCAAATTTTAATATATTTCAAAATATCATTTTATTGTATGAGACCATGATGATGGGAGTATGGGACAGTAGTAGGAGAGATTTATTAGTTCTGGTAATAGAGATGTTTGTCAAACTGCTGTATTTGCTAACCAGGGTACATGATACCAAAAGAATGTAAACAGAGGCAGTAGTACATGAAAATCTTGCCTTACAGTGTCCAAGTGCAGCATTATGGTGTTTAAATTCAGGATATTTTAGCCTGACAGATCACACATTTACAGATTAAATATTTGGTCCCCACAGAAACCAAACTTAAACCAGCCAGTGAAAGTAAGAAGGATGCAGCAGCGGTGCTGGAAAGGAGGAGCTCAGTACAAGACAAGGTCAAACAAAGTGGCCCTAGCAAGGATGATGGTACTAAGGTTGGGAAAGACAACAGTAGCTCTGCAGGAAGCCACAAGTAAGTTGATAAGCTTAATGAAGGTAAAGTAAGGTAGCCCTGTCATGCTTTAGAGGCACATAGGGATATGGTGCTAGTGCCCATATTTTCCTTGACCCATCAGCACACTAGAGGGTGATGTAAGAATCACACCTGCCTGCCTGCCTTTCTTTCCCCAGTTCCAGGAGAAGTTGGGTGACCAGGGCACATCCGGCTTGATTCGAACCTCCAACCTTCGCCATAAGAGATTAGTGCACTAACCACTCTGCCACTCAGATGCCTTAATGAAAGTGATTGGAAGCAAAATATGGTTTTAAAGTGCATCATTTTGTTCATATGTGAACTTTTGTTTGTTTTTGAGAATCTGAATTTTAATTTTAGTGTGACAGTGATAAAGGTGACTATGAGAAGTCTTCTTATCTTATATCCTTCCCGTGCCGTTAGACGTCACATAGGGCTCGCAAAGTAGTTCGCCAATTTTTCCTGTCTTCAGCGAGTCTTTCAACCTCATCAAAGGATTTTATGCCTGTTAACTTGGCCTCTCTTAATAATGTCCTCTTCAGAGTTTCACGCGGTCTGCCTCTTTTTCTTCGGCCTGTTGTGTTCCACTTGATAGCTTGTTTTGGGATTCTCTGATCATTTCTTCTCATCAAGTGACCAACATATATCCATCTCCTTTTCCTGATCACCCATGAGACTGGTTGTTGTTCAGTCATCTGTCTTATCTCTGCATTGTTCTTGAATTCATTCCACTTGATGCCGAGTATTTTCCTTAGGCATTTGTTTTCAAAAGAGTCTAATTTCTTGTCTATTTCTTTAGTTGTTTTCCAGCTTTCGCATGCATAAATGAGGGTGGATATTACATTTGAATTGAATAGTCTTAACTTGGTTTTTGTGCTTATAACTTTTGAATTCCATATATTCTCAAGATTCTTGAAGATTGATGCTGCTTTTGCAATTCTGATCCTAACTTCCTTTCTAGTGTCACCTTCCTGGTCTATGTAGCTGCCAAGGTATGCAAATTGATTGACTTCTTCAATATCTGTCCCTTCTATGTGTATTTTTCCATTTTGATTGATGGGAATTTTCATTATTTTTGTTTTGTCCTTGTTAATTTCAAGTCCTATTTTGCTAGCCAGTGAAGATAGGCTATCTGTTTTTTCTTGCATGGAATTCACATTATTACTGATAAGAGTTATGTCATCAGCAAAATCAAGATCTTCTAGTTGGGTCCCATGTACCCAGTCAATACCTGTGTTACCTGTGCAGCATTTTGTCATTATGAAGTCTATTGTAATCCCAAAAAGTAAAGGAGACAGTATACATCCTTGTTTCACGCCTGTTTCAATCTGGAACCATTCACTCATCCCTTCTTCTGTCTTGACTGCACAACCATATCCATTGTATAAGTCCTTAATGATGTTGACAATTTTAGATGGTATTCCATATAGACATAAAATTCTCCATAATGAATCTCTGTGTATGCTATCAAATGCCTTCTTAAAATCTATGAAATTCAGTATTAATGGTTTTTGCTTTTCAATATGTTCTTCAAGTATTATTCTGAGAGTAAAGATCTGGTCGAGACAGCTTCTCCCTTTTCGAAATCCTGCTTGTTCTTCTCTCATTGCAGTATCCACTATATCTTTGAGTCTATTGAAAATGACCTTGCAAAATACTTTTGACACAACTGATATTAAGGTTACTCCTCTCCAGTTGTTACAGTCACTAAGGTTGCCCTTTTTTGGTATTTTAACAATGATTCCCTTTTTCCAATTAGAAGGGACCTTTTCTTCTTTCCAAATCTTGTTAAACATTCTCTGTAGTTGTCTCATGTTGTCACTATTGATAGCTTTTAGCATCTCAGCTGTTATTTCATCTTCACCTGCAGCTTTGTTGTTAGCCATTAAATTCACTGCTGCTTCAATTTCATGCAATTTAATTTCATCTAGATTGACATTTAGTTGTGGGGCTGATAAGTCAGTTTCAAGGTTTAACAATTCTTTTGGGTGTGGTCGATTGAGTATTTCTTGGAAGTGTTCAGCCCATCTTTGCTTTTGGTCTTTATTTGATGTTAATAGTGTTCCAGTTTTGCTAAGGATTGGTCTTTCTTTAGATGTAATAGTACCTGTTAGCCTCTTTTGTATGTTATATAAAGTTTTGCTGTCTCCTGTTTTTGCTGCTTTTTCTGCCTCTTTCGCCATATTGTCTATGTATTCTCTTTTATCCCTTCTAGCTGAACTTTTTACTTTCTTGTCTATGTCTTTGTATTTTGCTTTTGACGAATCTCTTTCATGATCTGCTTTTGCATTCAACATGTTTAATTTGGCTGCTCGTCTTTCATGTATATACTTCCATGTTTTATCTGATATCCATGCTTTTCTATTTGGTTTTTCCAATCCAGCGCTTACTTTTGCTGCTGTGATTATGGCTGTGCTGTAAGAATTCCATAACTCATCTATACCTATCTCCTCAACTTCACTGGGTGTTTTGGAATGATTGGCAAGTTCCTGATTGAAATTAATGTTAGTATTTTCTTCTTGTAGGCTGTGGATGTTTATCTTTCTGTGTACTGATTTCTTGTGTTGACTTTTCAATTTTAGTTTTATTTTCCCTATGCACAGGTTGTGATCACTGTTGACATCTGCACCCCTATAAGCCCTTACATCCATGAGAGATGTTCTGTATTGCTTTCTAATACAAAAATGGTCTATCTGGTTTCTAGTTCTATCATCTGGAGATATCCATGTTGTTTTATGTATCTCTTTGTGTGGGAATATTGTGCCTCCAATGACCATGCCCTCTGTTAGACACATTTCAATTAATCTTTCTCCATTCTGATTAACCATGTCAATTCCTTCTTTCCCCATCACTTTTTCAACGTCGGTATTATCCTTCCCTACCTTAGCATTGAAGTCCCCCATAGCAATTAGGATGTCGTGTTTAGGGACTTTGTTGATGATTTGTTGTAGTTGGTGATAGAAGTCGTCTTTCACATCATCATCTGCATCATTCGTGGGTGCATAACACTGTATTATTGTCATTCTTCCGTGTCGTAGGTTGTATCGTGCTCTTATTATACGACTTTTCACTGAGAAGTCTAGTGAGAAGTCTAGTTTCACTGAGAAGTCTAGTGTTGGAGAATTGCACATTTATCATGAGTGTTGAATTCAGGGTTTTCAAAAACTCCTGAATCTGTATTTCTAATATGCATATTTTAGCAGAGAAACATACATTCTCTAAATGTGAGAAACTACAGTTGTTAATTTTTTTTCCCATAGTCATTGCAGCTCACTTCAAGCAGATATCATCATGAAATTCTGCCTCTGTATGCTCAGTACTAAGACATGCAGTACTTACAATTTAACTCTTTCATCGCCTTGGGTCACTGTAGTGAATTTTCCAGTTTCCCGATTTGTTCGTAGGGTCGATGTAGCGATTTGGTTTGTTTCTATGAAACAACCGGTGTAACATTTAGATTGTACATATTTCGTCCGCATTTCCGGTGACACTTTTCAAAATGGTGAAAGAGTGCTTAGTTACGAGCGATGCCGATCGAGAAAAAGGAAGCGAAACATCAATTTTTGATGATGTAGATAAGGGTATGGACATGGTCTGTGACCACCCCACTGCTCTTGAATGTATCCCAAGTAAATCTAGACATATTAGACAACTGAAGAAGTATGTAGGAGGTTATTTTAGACATTAATTTAGCGAGAATGCAACATAGAATCACAGTACGAGATGACAAGTAGATCTAGACATCTCAGATGGTAAGTAGTGCAGATCTAGACCTAGCCAATGGTGAGCTGGGCACAATCATTGTCTAAAAACATCACATTACTTCTTTTTTCCTAAAAAACTGCATTTATGAAATTTCCATACATTTAGTTATACTTTGAAACATAATAAGTATACAGAAGTACATGTAAATACTGTTTTCCATTCCATTTTACAACTATACACCCTAAACATATCAAGACCCACAATTTTTGTCTGGCACAGATTGGAACGTCCGCATTTTTACCTCCGGCGTGGAAAGAGTTAATCACATGGAGTTACCCCAGTCTGTATCTCGGTTGACTTCTTGCTCCAAATCTCTTCAGTCACTATCTGTCATGTCTTTGCTTTAAGCTGCCTGCCACAGTATTCCATCTCATGTCACTGAATGAATAGCTCCATCTCTCTTCAGTTTTCACCATCCAAAAGTCCTAATCTTTGTCCACGGCTTAGCGCTGAGAGTTCTCACCATATGACACATAGAATTAGCATATTCAGAGGCACTGCAGCATAGTCTTCTTGTGGAGGAACCCATGATGTAGTTCAGTATATTTGCCATAAATATTTATCTTGAGGGTGTTATGGACAAGCTTCAGATTGTATTTGATGACTGATATTGAGTGGAAATGCTGCCTCTTTTCACAGTCGTGGTGGATTTCATTATTGCACACTACAAGAATCAGTGTTCCCTTTTCACATGGCAGTGGCCATTAACTCTTTCCGTGCTGGAGGAAGAAACACGGACTTGTCGTGGCGTGCAGGAGTAAAACGCGGGTCTTGTCTGTAAGGGGGTCTAGTTGTTTGCTGGCAAATATTTCAGAGTGGAACATGAAAATGGGAGACTTATTTTTAATGCCTGCAGTGAGGTCCTGTGTTAAAATTTATGATAAATATTTACAGCCTGAACCCTGAAGTTCTTTGTGGATACACAAGCATTTTGCAGTGCTGTCAGCATTGTGTGTATAGGCAAGCCTTCTTTTATGTTTATGACACCATTGCACATGCACACTGGCTCCTTGTGCAGTAATGAAAAGCTGAGTATATAATGGAAACAGTAATCTCTTTTCAACTGTTTTTCCTTAATGACAGGTTATAGTTTTAAACATTCTGAACATGGGAACCCCACCCCCCCCCCCCCCCCAAATTCTGTTTATCATTGTTGACTTCGGCTACTTTGTTCTTTTTTTTTTTCTGTATGAGTTATTCATATATAAGTTTCATGAGTATACATGCTGGAATTGAATTTTATATGTATAGAATTTTTTGTCCTCATGTTGCAAGATGTGGCAGAGTTAGTTATTGAGCGATGAATACCAAAGACCTCCATATTGAATATGGTGTTGTCTTGCACTTTGGGAATATTTTTGAAATTCCTTCACATAAAGAATATAAAATCCTTTAAAAAAAATTGGATGAATATTTATAAAATAGAAACAGATTTTGTGTTAAAGAAAAAAAAACTATTTTTAATTATATTTCTGCATTAAATATTAATTTCTAGATCAGAAAGTGTACCATCACTGAGTACTCCACAAGATACCAGCATAGATGATGACATCTCAAATATGACTTTAGATGTGTGCACTGGCATGATTGAGTCCTTAAACAAGCTGCGGCAGCTGGGAACCGACAACCCTGGCATCTTAAAGATACTCCAGGTGAGTTTTGTATTTGACCTTTAATTGTTTGTTCTGTTAACTAGTTAGGAGTTGTGTCTTTGTTTATCTGTGAGTTGTGAAACAAGTTACCAGTGAGCTTTTTAATGTAGCTTTACGTTTATACAATCGGCATATTGAGTTTTGCTAGTTGTTTTGTTTGTCATTTGTTTTTATATGATATTAATATCACGTTTGAACTTCAGAAAATCATAATGGCAAAACCTAATTTTTTAAAAAAAATAATTTGATGCCTCATCATCATCGTTGACTTTGATTTCGCTGAAAGTACAAGCTTAGTTCTTTTTTGTTAGAAAGCTCTTTCTTTGTGTATCTTGAAGAACAGATGGCATAGCCACTTGAAGAACAGATGGCATAGCCACTTGAAGAAGAGATGGCATAGCCACGTGAAGAACAGATGGCATAGCCACTTGAAGAACAGATGGCATAGCCACTTGTAAGAACAGATGGCATAGCCACTTGAAGAACAGATGGCATAGCCACTTGTAAGAACAGATGGCATAGCCACTTGAAGAACAGATGGCATAGCCACTTGAAGAACAGATGGCATAGCCACTTGTAAGAACAGATGGCATAGCCACTTGAAGAACAGATGGCATAGCCACTTGAAGAACAGGTGGCATAGCCACTTGAAGAACAGATGGCATAGCCACTTGAAGAACAGATGGCATAGCCACTTGTAAGAACAGATGGCATAGCCACTTGTAAGGGTTTACATGAAGCCTCAGAGTAGATGTAAGAAGCAAATTTCTCAGCACATTTTACCGCCATAATGGATCTCACTGAGTCATGTCATTTTAAGATAACACCATGAAGAGCTCTAGTTCTTCAGCTTTGTTTGATCATTATGGGGCATTTCAGAGCAGTTAAAGAAGAGTTGACCCTGTGGCATTGGTCAGATGTTAAGAAGTTATTTAGCACTATGGTATTTGTCAGAATTGTTATCCATGACCCAATGGGTCAGATGAGTATTTTTAAGAGTATTGTTGATGGTGTTGTTTCCTTAGTGACAGGTTATAGTTTTTAACATTCTGAACATGGGAACCCCCCCCCCCCCCCAAATCTGTTTATCATTGTTGACTTAGGCTACTTAGTTCACTTTTTTTCCTGTATGAGTTATTCATATATAAGTTTCATGAGTATACATGCTGGAATTGAGTTTTATATGTGTAGATTGTGTAGAAGACATCATTGATGATCTGCAAATGGATGGATGCATCAGCAGCAGGGCTTCTTGCTTACAATTGAGAGGCCTACAGGAGTGCTGTTAGGGAGGCAAAGTTCTGCAAGGGACATGCAAATGAATGAATGAATGTGTAGAATTATTATTGTTTCATAGTTCTGCTAAACTGCCAAATTTTTGCACTACTTATCCACTTATTCTTTTTATGAAAAAGAAATTGGCCTATTCTTGCTCTGAATTCTCACACTTGCCTTAGTGGAGGAAGCAACAGATGGAAAATCTGCTAATACAGATGTCTTAACTGTCACAGATTAATATGAAAAGTTCAGGAGCTGCACATTAATTAGAGAGAGCTGACTTTTCATGTGGGGGGGGGGGGGGGTTCAAGACCAATTCTCCATGTGCTCGAGTCAACTAAGATAAAATTAGGTACATGGCTTTTATGTTAGGAAAAAGGGGTAGAAGGACAGAGAGAGCGGGATATCTTATTTATAGAATGCTTGAATGCTGAAAGCTCTAATACTTCCACATCTTATGGCACATGGTGTTCCATGGGACTTATTCTATCACCTTTTAAATGACTGTGGATGCTGGCATTGTCAACTGGTTTTAAATGGGTCTGTTTCTTTTACATATATTTCTAGATGCAGAATGAACTAGCTGCACTCCAGAAGTCACTGTCAGATTCAAGAGCTCAAAGCCATAACAAGACAGTCAGTGAGCAGACTGATCCTTGGACTGTAAGTGCTACAGAGGATGTAGGTGACAAGCAGCAAGAGCAGACTGATATTGAGAAGGAACAGGAGAAGCTGCATTCAAAAGAACCAAAAAAGAAACAGAACAAGGAAACTAGAGCTGAGAAACAGAGAAAAGAAATGGAAGATTTACAAAAACTGATTGAAGAGGAAGATGAAGCTAAAAGACAAAGAGAGGAAAGGGCAAAGAGACAAATAGAAATAGAGAAGCAAAAAGTGAAAGAACTGGAGGAGAGGAGGAAAGCCAGTTGGGCCAGGAAAATGATAGATGATGCAAAACAGAGTGGCACACAAATTGTAGGAAAGAATGTTTTGGCCAAAGAAGAGATCCAACACCTGCTCAAAATGATGGAAGTTCGGCATAAAGATGCAGAAAATGCAAAGAAAGCAGAGGAAGAAGCAAAAGAGAAAAATCAGGAAAAGGTTACAATTGGAGATGAGAATCCACACAGTCAGGAAGGATCATTTCAGGCTGGCTCTATCAAAACTGAAACTCGTTTGGATTTGGCTCAGGCTAAGCAAGACAGTCCTGCTGATCAGGATGATCTCGGTGAAGATTTCAAATCAGAAACTGAAGTGGATGATCAGGCAGGTCTTCACACACTGGACAATGTAAGTATGCGCATATTTTATTTTCATGAATATTTTGAACAAAGAAATTGGTCATCACAGTTTAGTTTATTTCAGTCAGTTTTTTATATGGAATGATAAGCCTTTGAAGTAATGTCATTTGGGCCTGTTCATTTCTGGCCTTATTCCTTTTTTCTTTCCAAGCCTTTTTTTTTCTCAGCCTGACTCGGTGGAGTTTCTCTTCATTCTTTTTTTTTTTATGTGATAATTTCTTGATGCATTACTGCAAGGAGCTGTCAGCAGCATAGACCAGCAAAGATTTTGATCTGTGCCATATCTCGTGTGCATGGTCTTTGAACCACAATTGCTGGCATCCAGAAAGTCTTTTGCAGTTTGCCATTCAGCAGTAATTTGTGATTGCTGTTTTGCTGTACGTGTTAAATGAACAGTACTGTCAAACTGTACAGTTTTTCTGTGTATGTTAATCTTACATCATGCTTTTGTTGTGCTTCAGATGTTTCATTTCATACCACTTTGTCATTGATGTCAGATTTTACTTTTTATTTTATTTTGACAAGAAAATGGTGTCTCAGAAAACATAATTTTAAGAGACATGAAGGAAATTATGACATAAAACAGTCATTAGAAAACAGGATCTTACAAAAAAATATTGACTGTTTAAAGAGGTAGGAGGAGAGTATTTTGGCCACTTCATTAACATATAATCATGCCTGCTGCCAGATGTGGTCTTCAGCATTTAGCAGCAGAAGATTGTAGTTTAGGGCTAAGAGTGGGGGAATGCCTCGAATATAAAGATAAATGCTATCAGAGGCATCCATAAGGATCCACGATAACCTTGCACACATTAGGAGCTGATATCACCATTTGTCAGCTCATTGTGATTATAAGAAAAAAAAAACTATTGGGATGAGGTGGGGGGAGGTAAAATTCCTGTTTCCATGTCATTAAGGCATACTGGGGATATAGTGTTAGGTCTGTATTTCCATGACATGTGGCACATGAAAGTCTGATGTGCTCAGTTTAACACCTGGTTGCATTTACCTTCCCAGATTTCTCTGCTACCCATTTTTCTAGAGGATGGGTGAACCCCGTGGCCTTTTTGCTGTGTACCAGAAAAAAATCCCACTGCTAGGACTTGAACCTGGCACCACTCTGTTAGTAAACTGAGTGCCTAACCTCTCAGCTAACCAGGCTGTCAGTGGGGAAAGAAGCAGATAGAAAATTAAGCAGACTGAAGACATAGAACTGTTAGGTTATTGAAAACCATATTTTATTAAAAATACAGAGATGTTGAAGAAAGTAGAAAAAATGAAGGGAAATAATAATAAGCGGAAGAAATAATCTTCATTGTAAGTGGATCAAACACGACAGAATTATTACTCTTGTGATTAGATCTCACTTTTTTTTTTTTTTTAAATGAAATTCATTGTTTATGAGATGAGATGCT
This sequence comes from Achatina immaculata, assembly GCA_009760885.1. Classification (NCBI taxonomy): domain Eukaryota; kingdom Metazoa; phylum Mollusca; class Gastropoda; order Stylommatophora; family Achatinidae; genus Lissachatina; species Lissachatina immaculata. The sequence goes on along the minus strand of CM019719.1, from coordinate 44,625,535 downwards.
GGTACTGAGCTGCTGTTTCTCTTTTACAGAGGAGTGACCCTTGGAGTCCAAATAGGTATGTTCAGATAGCGGTGTTCTTGTTACCCCTTCTGTCATTTATAAAAACTTAAAATGTGTGGATTTTGTAAAGCAAGAAAAGTTGTTACAATGCATGTGAAACCAATGCAGAAATTAAAAAATGTGGCAGGACTGAATCTAACCAGTAAGAGTATTCAGTATCAGGATTAACTGGTCGAAACATACCCTGTACCTGACTCGGTTTGATATGCCAAAGATTCACAGTAAGTCGGTCAGTCATTTGCATGTCTCTTGCGGAACTGTGCCACCCTAACAGCTCACTTGTAGGCCTTTCGGTTGTAAGCAAGATGCCCTATTGCTGATGCGTCCATTTGCGGACCATCAACTATGTCTTGCAGCCATCTTCACCTGGGTCTTCCTCTCTTTCTTTTCCCATTATGCACCCTTCCAAGACTGTCTTCCGTAATTTGTAATGACTAATACGTCCAAAATATTTAAGTTTTCTCTGTTTAATCTTATTTACTAGCAAACCTTCTTCAATATTAAATTCTTGTAGTATGGATATATTTACAAGGATACTCAAATTTCACATGAAGTTCAGTGTAATGATAACTGCTATTAATTTCATTTGCCAAGTTCTGTAATGAGCACTTGTGTTTGTTTAAGCCAATTTCTTCTGTTTTCCACAAATCCTGCATGTGAAACTCAAACAGCTTGTCTCAGACTATAGACTAAGCCTCAGTTGTTCTTCTTTGCCTTTGTATTTGTTTCACCCTAGTTTGTGTTTCAGGAAGGCTAATCTTTGTGATGTTTTGACCATGGGCAAAATATGAGTTAAATTTCTGAATAATTTGAAGGCTTTTGTTATTTCAGTCTGAGGAGAAAAAAAAAACCATTCATATTGTGCAATGATGGCACTTAGATGATTTGGTGTTGGTATCCATATTTTCCTTGACCTGTTGGTACACAGCAGGTGATGTGGTGAGTGTCAGGCCACCTTTCCTTCCACAGCTCCAAATAAGGCAGGAACCCTTTTCTACAGCTGAGTAACCAGGGCGCCTCTGGTCAGACTTGAACCAGCAACTTTGCTGTGAGAAATGAGAACACTAACCACTTAACCAAGTTTCAGTCTGAGAACTGAATGAAAACCTGTGCAGCTGAATTTTATGCTGGTCCTGTAATGTGGTTTTAGGTCTATATCTGTGAAGATTGTTTTTTTTTTTTTTATTAATGAATTCCATTTTTGTATGAATGCTTTCTTTTACTTATAGACTCAGTATATTGTGTTTGTAGTTGATGTCAGGTTCTCCTAATCTGAGGGTTAAAGTTCACCAAGTTCTAGATCTCGTGACAGATTGTTTATAAGCTGGCAGTTTTTGAATTTTATATCTCAGTAGTCTTTTTTTTTTTTTGTTCTTTGTGGGGGTTTGTTTAAAACAAACAAACAAAATTGTTAAGTATTTTGTTAATTGTAGTTCATAATGTAACATTGTATGATGGGAGATTTGAAATGTCAGGTGGTTAAGTGTCCATTTTCATAGCCTAGGGGTAAGGGTTTGAAACCAGTTGCTGGAATTTTTCCAGAAAATTTTTGTACCATATTCTTACCTGATCTCTTTATTAATGAGATTGTATACGAGACTTTGACGAGACTTTGAAACTAGAGAATTTCTGTCTGCAAAGTGAAGCACACTAGGAACACCGCATATACAACTGGCAGCATACAAAGTGTGTTTAAAAAAAAAAAAGTTAACTTATGCTATAAAGACATAAGTGCTCATTTGACATTTTAAGCACTGTCCCCTTCAAAGTAATCTTCTCTGCCGGTGATGGCACCATTTCCAGCATTTTTTTCATTGTTGGAATGCTTCCAGGAAAGCACTTTCTATAATTGCACACAGTTCTCTTAACACATTTTCCTGAATCCCCCCTGTGGTTTTAAGTTTGGGAAACGAAAAATGCTGTTGGGGCTAAGTTCAGAAAATGGGGTAGATGCAGCACAGTAGATATCTTATGTTATACCAGATAACTACGGATGAGGAGCAAAATGTGAACCGAAGCAGTGTCATAGTGCAACATCCGAGTCTGGTTTTTCCACAGTTCAGGCCTCTTCACAACATCCCATAGACACACTACAACTTTCTGATGCAACTGTTTGCTTACCATCTGACCATATAGTACAAATTCTTTGCAATAAAAATACACAACTAACAACGCCTTGATCCTTGATTGTTTGCACCACATCTTCTGTGCTGGTTGATGCACTGTTTAAAAAGTTTTGTTTTTGTGTGTGTGTGTTTTACACATTTCATTTTAAAAGTTATTTTTAAAAAGTTATTTTAATATTATTTCATTTCTGATAGTTATGTAAAAAAAAATCAGTCTTGAGTTTAGGGGTCATTGCATGAATTGAAGGTGTACAGATGAAAAACAGAGGTTTTGTTTTCAATCGTTTTCACATCATTAGACCTGATGTTCATTGTAATTTGTCGCATTTTGTAACTTTACAAATCTTACAATGCAGAGCTCTGTTCAATGGGGCACCAGTTTACACAGAACAAGAGTACAACATAATCTGCTCCAGGAATGCACTTGGTACACTTCCATTACAACACTACATTCAGGTCGAATATTATACTAACCGTCGATGTCCGGTGGGGCTTTGCCAGTCTGACAAGTTCTTTAAAACAGCTGCAGCTTTTGATGTCCACTGGGATGTTTTCCACAAAGCACAAGTAAGTTTATAAAACATGTTTGCTTTTAGATTTCATTTCAGCTGATTTTTTAAAGCACATTTTAATTTAAAATTTATATTTTTAATTATTGGTTACTGATTGTTGTAATTTTTGTTTTATTTTTTGTTTCACTGTTATGTTTATTTTTATATGCATCTAAACAATTTGGGTCTGAGACAACTTCTTTACTTTGGGGGTAGAAAATTATAGCTGGTCAAGACACTATTTATCTTCCTTTCATTGCTTTCAAGAAACAGACTATCACAACACCCTAACAACAAGCTCTGGATAGATCTCAACATGATCTTGGTGGAGTCTTTTGAAAAAAAAACTTGACATTATAATTTACAGGGAAACATCATAGCATCATTTTTATGCCTATACCTGCACCATTTTCCATTCAGCCTGCCATCCATGTGTATTTGTGGTCTTTTGTTTGTTTAATTGTGTGTGAGAGAGAGAAACTTTTGTTATTGCATATTACATGCAAATATATCCCAAGGGTGTATGTTTCTTTGCTACATTTCATTTTTTCATTTCTTTACATCTTTACATTTTAACATTTGAAACAAATGTTTAAACTTTTTATTTTCAAGACAAATCACAGTGAATTCCAAACAGTACCATTTCACTGTGTGCTGTATAAGTAACTGGCCTTCAAGAATCTTGAGAACATATGGCTTTCAAAAGTTATAAGCACAAAAACCAAGTTAAGATTATTCAACTCAAATGTAATATCCACCCTCATTTATGCATGCAAAGGCTGGAAATCAACTAAAGAAATAGACAAGAAATTAGACTCTTTTGAAAACAAATGGCTCAGGAAAATACTTGGTATAAAGTGGAATGAATTTAAGAACAACACAGAGATAAGACAGATGAGCAAACAACAACCTGTCTCATTTGTGATCAGAAAAAGAAGATAGACATATGTAGGCCATGTGATGAGAAGAAACAATCAGGGAATACCAAAACAAGCTATCAAGTGGAGCACAGCAGGCCGAAGAAAAAGAGGTCAGCCACATGAAACTCTAAAGAGGACATTGTTAAGAGAAGCCAGTTTAGTGGGCATAACATCCGTTGATGAAGTTGAAAAACTTGCCGAAAACAGGAAAACTTGTCAAACAGCTATGCGAGCCCTATGTGACGTTTAACGGCATGGGAAGGATGTAAGAAGATGTATAGGTCAGTGTTGTTACAAAATGCATTTTTAGGTCCATGCCATTGTTGAAGATGTGGAGTATAATTTTTCAAGTTTATGCTGTTGTGGAAAATGAATTTTCAAGTCTATGCTGTTGTACAGGGTGTTTTTTAAACTCTCACTACACTTTCTATGAAAAAAAAAAAAATTGCAGAATGTGCTAAAAAAAGTCATTTAATTAGTTGCAATAGTAACTGCAATGATACAACGCTGTTTTGGGTTAGCTGGAATGTACCACTGAAATATTCATTATAACAGGTGTTGGAAATGTTCACCACGGGCTTCAAGACATGACTGTACATGTCTCTTCATATTGTCAAATACCTTGTGCAACATGTCTGTTGTTATTTCTTGAATGGTAATTCTGATTGCTTCTTTCAGGTCCTCAATTGTTTGTACATTATTTGTGTAAACATTTCCTTTCAAGAAAGTGATACGTTCACTTCTTGCAACATTTTCCTTAAGGACTTGCAAGGATTCTGTCTTGGATATCTAGACATTTTTCCTCAGCTGGCATACCAGATTGCGGAGCATCTTCCACAGTTGCTGTATCACAAAACTTATTCAACAAATTTCTTACCGTAGTGTGATAAGGAGATTGTTTATCAGGAAATTTTGCTATAAATCTTTGAACAACCATCCATGTATATCGACCGCCATTTCAAAACAGTTGTTCAACCAAAAAAATTCTTTCTTCCGTTGATAACACCATTCTGTTTTGAGTGCAAAAAATTACTCCAGCAGATGGCAACCGTTCACTGCATTTTTCTTCATGATTGACGTGTGCAGCACTTTTTTTTAATGACGTCATTTTCTTCATTTTTACATAGAAAGTGTAGTGAGACTTTAAAAACACCCTGTAGAATGTTCTCTATTGTGACAGTATATGCTGTTGTGGAATGTTCTCTACGGGTATTTGTTGTTGTGGAATATTCTCTATAGGTATATGTTGTTGTGGAATGTTCTCTATAGGTATATGTTGTTGTGGAATGTTCTCTATAGGTATATGCTGTTGTGGAATGTTCTCTATAGGTATATGTTGTTGTGGAATGTTCTCTATAGGTATATGTTGTTGTGGAATGTTCTCTATAGGTATATGTTGTTGTGGAATGTTCTCTATAGGTATATGTTGTTGTGGAATGTTCTCTATAGGTATATGCTGTTGTGGAATGTTCTCTCTAGTTATATGCTGTTGTGGAATTACCTGCCTTGGCCTGTTCTGTTAAACATTTATTATTAACCTCTTGAAGGTGACAGTAAAGTTCTGCCAAAAGTGCAGTGCATACTTCATGAGTGCTGTAGAGCTGAAAACTCACTTAACCACCCGCCACTCAATCAGCAACCCCCAGACTGTAAAGAAGATGGTGGAGGAGGCTAGAGAGAAGACAGTCTCAAATCCTAGCTACAGAGATCCAGGAGTGTTCTTGCCTCCTGTGGTTTGATTGTCCATGTTCTGGAAGATATTTTTGTTAAAAATTACAGTTGAGTAAATTGTATTGTCTTTGACTTTATTAAAGCTGTGTTTATTGCTTTGTATAAAGTTTCTTGGATGTCTGGTTTTTGTTTAATCATTTCTTCATATTGTTTCTGACTTTATTAAAAGTGTTTTTATTACTTTGTGTAATGTTTCTTGGATATCCAGCTTTTGTTTACTCCTTTCTTCATATTGTTTTATTAAAGGGCAACAGACAAAATAACTGAATTTTTTTTTGTCCCTTGTTTCTTTGCATATTTACTTTCTGTATGAAAGGAGATGTACTATTTTATCTTCATGTGATAGATTTTAGAATTGTATACTGACACCATTGAGGCACACTGAACACTAGCAGTTATGGTGCTGGGGACTCAGTAAAGTTACAAAATCAAATTGATGCCAGTTTCGCTTATGTTGTTTCTGAAGTTATGAATAAAATGATACAATTTTCCAGTCTTAACAAGATAATCTTTCACCTAAATCCTAAGCTGGGGGCCTACATGAGGATCACATTTTGGTTAATAACTACCTACATACATTTAGAATGGAAGGGGGCACCCACAAATTGTATAAAATCTGTTCAGCTGTAACAAGACTCGAGGCTACCATGTTTGCAAGATTTTTCCATCATCAGTCTTAGCTGCAGAATAAATACCGTCCAGATACACCAGTACAAGAATACGGCTTTCTGCAAATGTGCTTCGTGTTCAGTTAACCCTTGGCGTAGTAATATAATGGGTGTCTTAGTGGCGAAGTGGTTAGTGCACTGGTCTCTCATGGCGAAGGTCGTGGGTTTGAACCCAGCCGTAGGCACCCCAGTCGCCCAGCTGTAGAAATGGATACTCAACTTCTGGAGCTGGGCAAGGAAAGGCGGCCAGGCATGATAATGACCATATCACCCTCTAGTATGCTGACAAGTCAAGGGAAAATATGGGCGCTAACACCATATCCCTATGTGCCTCTAAGGCATGACAGGATTACCTTTACCTTAGTGATATAATATGCTGATTTCCAGTAGCTCATTATTTGTGAGCTCAGTGCAGGGTTAGCAAACTTCTGGCAGACTAGTGATACAGGGGAAACTGGCTTGTGATATTTAAAAAATGTTGGAAGCCACTGATTAGTACAGTGCAGCTGAATGTGCATTTTTTCACAGTAGTGTCCCTTTACCCATGCTCATTTTAGAAAATGACATCGCTTAGTTTATTATTAAAAACTAAATTATCACTGCCATTGAACTCTAATCAGAAGCATTGGCATGTTAGTCAGTTTAACTGCATACTAACAGTTTAAAAGAATAAGTAAACACCATTGTTAATTTTATCCGTAAATGTTCGTATGGCTTTTTCGTCACTTCAGACCGAAGTGAGTTGGTCTGGTATATTAACTGCTCTGCTAGACAAGTAACCTGGATTAAGTGTCTTTTTTCATACATGGGGTGGTTTTAATTCCTCTAAGTGTAATCCAAGAATTGATGAGGATTTATTTCCGAAACTTGAACCCCTAGACCATCATAACCAGCTGGTCTAATACCGCTCATAATCAACTGCTAATGCCATATGACAGAACTGGAAGAGACAGTTCTGAAGCAAGACTTCTACTCTGTCGTACCTGAGTTCTGATAGATGAGTGAAAATTTCCTGCTGCTCTTAAATCTTGATATTATTCATTTGGTTGCTAATTCAGGAGCCACATAATATTGGCAATCCTGATTCTCTCAGAGCTGGCATCCTACCTGACAAACATATTATTTATTTCTAGTTGGTACTTCTTTTGGGACAACTACCTTCCTTTCTCATGGCAAGATTTAGATCATGAATAAAAACAGCACCAAAGAAATAAATAATCAGTTGCACAACTCTCAAAATATGCCCCTGGAGTCTACAAAGAACTCCGTACTACAGATGTATGTACAGTATGAGCTCGATTTCTGTAGCACAGTCGGCGTTGTCAGTCTGGGATATACTAGCTTCGCCGCCACACACAATACAGTCTGTCGGCACATGTTTATCTATCTGAGCATATTACTTTATAATAAAAAGTCTTTTCTGTTATATATCAGATGCAATCCCAATAGTCATTGTTAACCACGCAACACTGTTATTTTTTTAAGATCTATTTTATTCCTGTATTTTCTGTGAGTGGTAAAGAGATCCACTGCCGACTTGCTGGGCCAGTTGCGGAGAGAGGAAATTACAGAAGCACCCCATTATATAAAGCAAATCGCCGTCAAGATGTCTGTTTGTCCCCTCAACATCAAGAGATGGATGAGGGAGGAGACAATACAGTACAGTCTCTGTTATTTATGATACAATCCATTGGGTTTAACTATTCTTATGCCCATCCATGTTCAACCCATCCAGAATTTCTTTCTTGGTCACATTGTGCATGCATTTTCTCAAACTATGGATTTCCTTGGTTCTTTATAGGTCATTCACTTCCTGCTATCAGCACTGTTTCTGTGCATTCATGTGGCCTGTAATACATAGAACTTTGCTGTCTAAATAACCAATCAGAAAAAACATCTCGTTGGACAGCCAAGATGCCTGATTCAGTTAGTGATATTCTAGTCTCATCGCCATCTTACACTGTCCCTGCTGATTCAGGTTACTTCTTCTTCTTCATTCACAATTCAGGTTACTGATCATGTTGAACTTTTTCAGAAATTTCTTTTTCAAGTTTTAATACCCTCTGTGATATTTTTCCACGGCATAAGGAAAATGGGTCATGATAATGTTTTAAAATTACAAAATGCAAACACAGTGTATCATTGTCATAATGTAAAATAAAATGCAGGCTTGAAAACTGACTTACGGTTGTTTACTGCTTACTCAGATTGTCTCCTCATCATCTTGCATTCTTTACCCCTATCTGGGGTATAGACCATCAACAGGGACTCTCTATTTATTCCTATCCCAGGCTGTTTCTTCTATCCGTTTCCAGTGTAGTCGATTTTTTTTTTTTTTTTATCCGTTTCCAGACTCCTTTGCCACATGTTTCTAGATCTTCCTTGCTTCCTCTTTCCATGAGGATTCTAGAGGCTTGTCTAGTTATGTAGGATTACGAAATGTATGTCATATCCATCTTCTCATTATCATTTCTTTCTCTGTGGGTCAGTTCGTCTTCTGCCACAGCTCGTCATAACTGATGGTATCGGGCCATGTAATCTGAAGGAGCTTCCTTAGGCAGATGTTAACAAGGTCTGAAGTCTCTTGGTACTTATGGCTGATGCTGTTCATGTTTCAGATCCATGCAACAGGACCAATTTAACGTTTGTTCTGAACAGTCTTAAGTTTTGTTGTTAGAGATATTCCCTTGGCCTTCCAGATGTTTCTCAGCTGTAGAAATGCTACTCTAGCCTTCCTAGCTTATGCTGTAATATCTGCATCTGTACAGCCCTCTCGCAAAGACAGTCTGCATGACAATAAATGTCTCCCCCAGCTTAATAACAAAATACTTTTTGTTGTTGTTTAGTGTCCCTTTAGCAAGTCACAGAATCAGTAACAAAGAAGGCTTTCAAACAGAAACTTTTTTTTTAATGCCCGCATGGGCTTGCTAGATAATTTTACCACGTGTGTGGTGAGGGTTTGTTGATTAAAATGGCCAAAGGACCGAGAGGGCCCTGGACGGGGAGGTGACCCTACAGACACTAACTATGAAGGAAAATAAGGGAATATATTTATTTATTAAAGATTAGACAACATAGAAAAGGATATAAAAGAAACTGGTATCACCAACTGGAGAGAGAAGATTAGGAATGGAGGCGAGCTTTATCTGCAACAATGAGCTAATGGGTCGGAAAGCTGAAGAAACAGGAGATTGATGGAAAAGTATAGGGCACCCCACACCCCCCCCCCCCCTTTCTATGTGGATCCACACGAATGACAATATTATAGCAGAGGGAGGTTAAGATCATGTTGGAAGTTAAGATTTACTCCCTTCCTTCTCAAAACGCGGAGAGATGTATGGCGTAGCTTAAAAAAGAGAGAAGTAAAGATGAGACGGAATGGCAAACGAGCACACAGAAATGTAAAGCAGTATTTCGATGGTGCACCATTATCAATGATGACGAAAATAATGAAACAACAAACACAAAAAAGGCATTTATTCAGCAGAGAGCATCTTGGTTATGACAACAAGCAAGTAAAGAAACATTCTGTCTATGCCATTCTAGTCTTTCTGTCCTCATTTGCCACCCTGAGAGTACACAAACACGAAAATGCGTCACTTCCGATCAAGTTGGCTATTCACTTGCACCACCCTTTCTTTGCCCACTTGGATGTTTCAGGTAACCAGCATCACTACTTACATTTGCGCGCTACCATTTCGGGACCACATGGTCCACATACCTGTGCCGTACTGAGAATGAAATATTACATATTTTGCCAGTATCTTCAGCCAGCTTAGCCCCCGCATTTTATTCCATTACTTCATTTTTTCCAACCAGTAACTTTGTGTCCTGCTTTTCTCGCTCTTACCTGACTCTGTCTAGCCGATTTCTTGCTTCTCACCTTTACATTTTTCTAAACTATTAGAACCATTTATTCCCCCTCCCCGTAGTCAACTCATGAACACAAAGTATAGAGAGATCACAAGCGTAATCTCTAAGTTTGGGCTCCCCTCTCATGAACGATCGCAGCTTGGTTTGGATAAAGAGGAGAATTTGCAGTGCTGTCCTCAAATCTGGAAATGTATCTTCACCGTTCTGAATGATGACAAAAAAGAACCCAGCTAGTGTGTTTGTCACGTCATTAGGTGAACGTTACATCATACAGTCGACAGTCTCATTTGTTGATATCAGTTTGGAGATGGAGCCTCAAGTTTATCCATACAGTCAATATTTCTGCAAATTGTAAAACAAAGGCAATGATAAATGCCATGTTTCGTGTCACTCAGGTTTTATGAGGACACAGTATTTGTGCCTACATTTTCCTCAACCTTTCGGCACACTCAGAGAATAGCCTAATCAGCTTCACGCTTGGTCGCCCTTTTTCTTTTTCTAGCCCCTGAAGAAACCAGGTACCCATTTCTACAGCTGAGTGCTCGGATTCGAACCAATGATTTCGACAAGTGTACCAGCTACGGGTTTTCGTATTATAACGAATGTTATTTAAAGTAAATTAAGGCAGTCTATGGCGGACGTTTTTTAACGCTCTCGCAGGCACATAGAAATCAGCGGAATTCCGCTTGATCTGTTACATATCATGTACCGGGAGTTGGGCATAAGGATAACAACCTTATCCTGGGATCTATCTAAAGGCGACTTCAGATGGGAAAAAAAAGATATCGTTACGGAAACTCGCAGAGAAACCAACCGAGCATCAGGGATGTCAACTCCGAGATATGGAATTCAAAAGTTATAAGCACAAAAACCAAGTTAAGATTATTCAATTCAAATGTAATATCCACCCTCATTTATGCATGCGAAAGCTGGAAAACAACTAAAGAAATAGAAAAGAAATTATACTCTTCTGAAAACAAATGCCTAAGGAAAATACTTGCCATCAAGTGGAACGAATTCAAGAACAATGCAGAGATAACACAGATGACTAAACAACAACCAGTCTCATGAGTGATCAGGAAAAGGAGATGGACATATGTCGGTCACTTGATGAGAAGAAATGATCAGAGAATCCAAAAACAAAAACTATCAAGTGGAACACAACAGGCCGAAGAAAAAGAGGCAGACCGCGTGAAACTCTGAAGAGGACACTGTTAAGAGAGGCCAAATTAACAGGCATAAAATCCTTTGATGAGGTTGAAAAGACTCGCCAAAGACAGGAAAAATTGGCGAACTACTTTGCGAGCCCTATGTGACGTTTAACGGCACGGGAAGGATATAAGATATAAGATTCCGACTCTAAACCGACAGAGCACACTGTGTTTGGTTCATTCATTCATTCATTTGCATGTCCCTTGCAGAACTTTGCCTCCCAAACAGCACTCCTGTAGGCCTCTCGGTTGTGAGCAAGATGGCCTGCTGCTGTTGCATCCATTTCCAGATCGTCAACGATGTCTTGCAGCCATCTTCGTCTTGGTCTTCCTCTTTTTCTTTTTCCCATTATGTATCCTTCCAATACGGTCTTCTCTAAATTATCATGACGTTTAATGTGTCCAAAATATTTAAGTTTTCTCTCTTTAATCCTCTTCACTAGCCAGCCTTCTTCAATATTAAGCTCTTGTAGTATAGATATATTTGTTCTTTTTTGTGTCCACGATATTTGGAGAACTCTTCTGTAGCATTTACATTCAAAGGCATTTATGTGTTTCTCAGCTGTTTTGTTAAGTGTCCAGGTCTCACAGGCATATGTTGCTATGGGAAAGATGCATGCCCTTAAAAATCTTATTTTTGTGGTTCTGTCTGCTCCTCTCCACAGATTCTTTATTTGTTTTACTTTCTGAAGAGCGATAGATGTCCTCCTTTTAATTCCCTCATTGTATCTCCATTATTAGTTAGTAGCGATCCAAGATATTCAAAACTCTCCACTTCTTCCAGTTTTTCCTCATTGATACATATTTCAGTTGCCTTGTATGTTTTGTCAGTTGTCATCAATTTAGTTTTCTTTGCATTAGAAAAATAGTAGACAAAATATTTTACATGTGAGAGAAAGAAAAATGATGGAACAACCTGACTCAAACTACAGACTAGTACGAGCACTTACGCAGGCACTAGATGATAGAACATTATCCACTCAGTCATCTCTCTCTCCTCTCTCTCTCTCTCTCTCTCTCTCTCTCTCTCTCTCTCTCAATGTAAAAATGTGTACTAAAAAATTAAAAGCGAAACATTTGGTGAACTCATGAATTTAACCAATATTAATAAAGAATCCAGACTCCGTTTAAATGTCAGTTTCAAGACATAATTTCTGCTGCTCTTATTCTTTTACCCACTAAGATTACTGTTACCTGCATATTCAGAGGAAAAGTCATCATCATCAGGTGCCGTGCCGACTGGCGTTGGCTATTATGCTTCTCTAGAGTACCCGATCCTTCATGCAGGCCATCAGTTCAGTTGGTGATCTCCTCTCACACCATCCCGTCAGACTGTCCAGTATCATTTCTCTTGGTCTTCCTCTTGATCTTCTTCCTTCTATTTTTCCTGTTGTTATAATAATTTCAATGCCCCCTCTTCTCATTGCATGTCCTATGAAAGTACATTGTCTCTCTCTCTCTCTCTCTTATTTTTTTTTACAAGATTTTTTGTCTCTCCAGCTCTTCTTATACATTCTTCATTAGTTATTTTTGCTGTCCAGGGGATTCGCAACATTCTTCTAATAAACCACATTTCTGCTGCTTCTAATGATTTTTGTGCAGACTTGCCTATTGTCCATGATTCATTTCCATATAACAAGATAGGTTCAATACAGCATTTTAGAACTCGTTTTCTAACATTCATTGATAAAGATGTGTTAGCTAATATGTTTCTCATTCTCTGAAATGCAGTCTTTGCTTGGCCTATTCTGTTCCTAATTCCTGTTCTGAATTTCCCATCTGAACTTATTACTGCTCCAAGGTATTTGAATTTATGCACCTGCTTTAGAATAGTTCCGTTTAATTTACTACGGCATGCTGGTGGATTCTGTTTCTTAGATATAACCATAGTCTCTGTCTTTTTGATGTTCAAAGTAAAGCCTTTCTGTTCACTTTCTTTGGTGACTTTATCCAAGAGATTTTGCAGGTCTTGTTGGTTCTCAGCTATCAGTACTGTGTCGTCAGCATAGCGAAGGTTGTTAATATTGTATCCTCCAATTTTTATGCCTGGTTCTGTGATGATTGTTCTTAGAATATTCTCGCTATACAGAGAAAAAATGTCTGGAGATAGTACACATCCTTGTCGCACCCCTTGTTTTATAAGTGATATTTTCTAGTTCTATTTTCAACTCGAACTGCTGCTTCTTGCTGCCAGTATAGATGTTTTACAATCCTCAGGTCTTTGCCGTCTATATTGATGTCTTCAAACATTTTAATAATTTCATTATGTTTCACCTTGTCAAATGCTTTGGTGTAATCAATGAAGCATAAGTAGAGATCTTTCTGTACTTCTGAAGCTCTTTCTGTTAGTGTTCGTAAAGCATAAATGGCATTGTGTGTTCCCTTTCCTTCAACAAATCCAAACTGTTCATCTGCTATTTCCATTTTTATCTTTTTCCTTGTTCTTCTCATAATTATTCTCAGAGGAAAAGTACAAAATAGATTTTAAAATCTAACTATGCTACATTTGCGCATGGTCTTCAGTGGGCTTCAAATGACGTGGCGACCCTTTGCAGAGTTGCTCTTCAAATTTTCGCCAGCTCCTGTGAATCTCTCTCCGAACCTACCAAGGCACATAGGGCTTCCGCAAGAGTTTTCCACAAACGCCTGTCTTTTGCTTTTTTTTTCCGCTCTTGCCCAGGTGAGTCCTCTATCGCTCAACATTCTATCTATTGTTCTTCTCCGTGTCTCCTTTGGTCTACCCTTACTTTAAAGTCTGCAGCACTGCAAAAAGCCTGGTTTGCTCTAGTAGTCTGATGTTGTCCTCTGTGCTGTCTCAATCTTCTACTGGTCTAGTATATAAATTCGTTGACCTCTTCCAGAAACTTGTTATTTACTCTCAGCACATTTCTGTTGTTCACATTTTGCTTCATTAACTTTGTCTTTCCTAAGTTAATCTTTAATTCTGTTTTGCTAACATTTTGGGTTAGTTGTTTATTTTATCCCGCATATCTTTGTGCCTGCTTCATGGTAGACAAATGTCGTCGGCAACTCAAAGTCCTCCAGTGCTGTGTCGAAGGTCCATTGTAATCCTCTGAGTTTATCTGATGTTGCTTCCTTCATTACCCAGTCTTCTGCTAAGATAAATAATACTGGTGAACGTTGGTGAACACATCCTTGCTTCACTCCTGTCTGTACTCTAAAGCTGTTGCAGGTGTGCTCTCCGCAAATCACTTTGCACTGAAAACCCTCATAAAGTGATTTGATGACATTCACTCACTTTGCACTGAAAACCCTCATAAAGTGATTTGATGACATTCACTCACTTTGCACCGAAGACCCTCGTAAATGACTCTGATGACATTCACTCACTTTGCACTGAAAACCCTCATAAAGTGATTTGATGACATTCACTCACTTTGCACCGAAGACCCTCGTAAAGGACTCTGATGACATTCACTCACTCTGCACTGAAAACTCTCGTATAGGACTTTAATGACATTTAATATCTTTTGAGGGAGGCTATGCCATCTTAGAATTTTCCACAGTGCATCTCTGTTGACACTGTCGAAGGCTTTCTCAAAATCTATAAACAGTGCGTATATTGTGCTATGTCACTCATTTGCCTGCTCTAATATTTGTGGAAGTACAAATTTGTGGTCTATGCATGATCTTCCTTTCCTATATCCTGCCTGCTCTTTCCGAAGTTTTCCCTCAAGCGCTGCTGCAATTCTGTTGATGACTATACGGCAGAATACTTTACTGGTGAGTGGCAGTAGGGTAATGCCTCTCCAGTTCCCACAATCTCTGAGGTCACCCTTCTTTGGTAGTTTTACTATAAGATCAGTTTTCCACTCTTCTGGAGCTTTTTCTAAATTCCAGATTTGTTGTAGTATTCAGTAGAGTTGTTTTGGTGTTTCTATCTCTTCTGCTTTCAACATCTCAACAGTCACTTTATCTTCACCTGGTGCCGTCTAATTTTAGCTTCTTTATTGCCTCTTTTACTTCACTTGTTGTTATTGGTCCTGTATCGACATGTCCTTAATGTATAAACTAGGAAAAAAGTAGGAACACCTTTATTATTTAACGAATGCAAAGTCGTGACATTTCGGCGTGAGCCTTAATCATACAAACACATACAGGACAAAGAATCAGAGAGATGAGACAAAGTATAGGATCACATAAAACTATCTTAATGAAATAACAACAAATGAAAAAATTAATCAAGAAATATAATTAGAACAAAACTTATCTGAATATTTTAGACGGCTTTCAAATAATTCTTGGTTTGAGCAATCAACATAAACATGGCACCAAATTTCATTTGTTGTTATTTCATTAACATAGCTTTATGCGACCCCATACTTTGTCTCCTCTCTCTAATTCTTCGTCCTGTATGTGTTTGTATGATTAAGGCTCGCTTCGAAACGTCACGACTTTGTATTCGTTAAATAATAAAGCTGTTCCTACTTTTTTCCTAGTTTATATATTTTGATATTACAGCGCTATTACAGTGCTTTGTGTATAGTTATATACTTAAAAACTATTAATCGTGTCTCACATGTCCTTATTGCACTCTAACATCTTGTGCCGAAGTTATCTGTCATCTGGTTTGTGATTTTGTAGATGGATTTTGTCATTTGCATATGCAGCTTTGTCTGCTGATCATAGTCGTAGTCTTGGCTTTTATCCCGGAGGCACGATTCTTTCACCTCTTTTGTCTTTATGTGAATATTTACGTATTTGACTTGTTCTTTCCGCCTTTGTGATTTGGTGCTGAGGAATTTTTTCTTGATTTTCTTTCTTTGCTCTAACTTTTACCATGTGGTCTTGTTTATCCATTCCTCTTTTCTCCTTTTCTCTGTAGTGTTTCACTGAACTCTACTATGGATATTTCTGCTTTGTCTTGTAGGACACTGAAGCAGTTCTTAAGTACTATAGAGAATTCATTCCTTGTTTGCTGGTCTTTCAGTTTTGTTGTATCTAAGGTGTGTTTCTTGGTTCTCCGATTTTGGCTCTGCGTAGTCTTATTTTCGATACTAGAAATTTGTGATCATCTGTGTTTTTTTTTTTTTTGTTGTTGCTCTCACATCTTGTAGTGACTGTTTCCATTTGTTGGTTATCAGTATGTGATTAATTTGGTTTTCTGAGGTCTCAGGACCTCCAAATCACTTTATAGATTTTTTATGTTGGAAAATTGTCCCTCCAATGGTCAACATATTTTCTTCACAGAATCTGCAGTCCTTCTCCATTTTCATTTATTTCTCCGATTTCGTCTCTTCCCATGATTCTTCCTCTATCTTCACCCTCCCCTCAACCTACTTTTGCAAATGAAGCCGCCCAAAATTAGTAGCATACATGCTTGGGTATTGTTGTAAAACTCATAATTCATCTTAAGATGTTTATGTTGGTGCATAACAAACTATAAAAGACAGCTTCGTGAATCCTGAGTTGAAGCGTGGCTATAACAATCTCTCATTTATAAGGGGTTCAGCAATGCTCTTGATGTATCTTTGGCCATAATCAATGCAACATCGTGATTATCTTCTTTACATGATCATATTAATTATATATTCTATGTGCCGTGTTGCTAAGTTCCTGCTAATGCTCATGAGAAAATCTCCATTTGGTCTACCTGCGGCATCTTTCCCTCTAGAAGCCCGCCTGTAGTGCACAGTGCGGCACTTTTATTTTTACTTTATTTATTTTCATCGTCATCTAAAGACAGTCACATGTGTAGCATAATCAAACTGGCTCATTTTTTATGTATCTTTTCCTCCAGTGACATACTCCCCTCAGCACAGCGGCGTGCTCACTCGTATACCGAGTCGGCGGCGGGATAAAGGGCAAGAGTTGATCACACACCTTCTATTCAACCACTGTCGAGTCACCCAATCATGTCATATCAATTCCGCCTGTCCTACCCTGGCTGTTATGCATGCCCTAAACATCCAAAGCTGTCTGCTGCTGAGTGACATCATAACACCAGCTGTACTTTCTAATGGTGTTCGTTGTTTTGATCAGTGTGTGTTTCGGGAAGTCGATTAGAGATGTGGCGGGCTGCGCGTTTGAAACTCCTGTGCTATAGAGCGCTGGGTTTGCGCTTCGCGCACAGTGCAGACCACGCCTGCGTTTTGTCCCCATACACCGACCAGAAAGATGTGGTGTTGCGTGCTCTCTTGCGCTCCCGCCCCACTTTCGTCACTCTAGTCACTAGGCACGCAAAAGAATGTAAAGTATCGATATCAAATGTAATTTCGATTCTGCTTGGCGATGTAAGGCTAGCTTTAGGCTTTGCTTAGGCATCAAAGAGATAATCACGTGGTCTTAAGACTAAGCTTGTGTTTCTCTAGAATAAACGAGGAGGCGTAAGTAGACAATCATTACATTTTATGAGAGGCTAAAGTAGTATGCATAAAATCCCTTGATGAGGTTGAAAAGCTCGCCGAAAACAGGACAACCTGGCGAACTACCATGCGAGTCCACGTGACGTTTAACAGCACAGGAAGGATGAAAGATACAAAGTCGAGCTAGTATTACAAAGCTTAATACGTTCACCATGGTGGTGGTGGGGAATTACAATTTTGATTTTTCTTGATTGTGCACTTAATCGAAGAAAATATGACTACAAAAAATATGACACTGACAGGTCAGGTTTAGTGTGGTATTTTTGAGTCCTTATTCCATAATAATATATTTTTTAATGGAAAATGAATGATAACCCAGATTGTTAAAACCTACGTAATTAGGTAGTGGCAGTTGTGGCTGTGGTTCCTGCTGACTTGGAGAGAACAAAAACCCAGGAAATCACCATCAGCGCCATTCTGACATATTTAAAACCAAATTACTGTTATCATGCTTCCTTGACGTGAAGATGGTATCCCGGATATGCCCGTAACATACCTTCAATCATTACAATCATGATTGCTTGATTTCAAGGATTTCAGCCAATGAAACTCCCCAGTGCCTAGGAGCAATAGAGCTTACGCATGCGCGGATTAGAATCTCGCCGCAAAGCAAACCATGGAGATGTGTAAGTAGCTAGCTTTGTTCCACTTGATTTACATTTTACAACAGATTTGAACATCTTGTACGTACCTTGTTTTTGTAGCGAATAGAGCTAGTATGTTTTACAAAATATAAATGGCTGAAACTGATTTGTAATACAAAATAGATGAGAGGCACGAAGGTGGCACTCACGGCAATCAACATGGCCGCGAAGGAGTGCATCAGTGTTTTCCAATCACCTGTGGTAATAAATAATGTGTATATCTTTTACTTGAGAATGTCACACTAAAGAAAGTTGTTTTGATCGACTCTTTTTGGATCAATAAATGCTTTTTCGTTATAACAATTGGACCTTGTGTGTGTTTATTCTCACTTGAATTATGAGACGGTCCCTTGGGTCACGTGACGAGGCTCAGTTAAGGATAGCCTGTGTAAAATACCATATTGACAGTTTTGCACAATCACACACCATTTTTTTTTCTTCAAATTTATTCTTTTTTTTTAATATAAAGAATATTTAGTATAAATACTGTTCAATATATGTACAAAACGTTTTATGTAAATGATCATAACGTATGAGAGAAGCTATTGACGGATTAATACAACCAAATTACATATAAAGATTTTAATTTTATTTATTTTTAAGGATCGTATATAATGGCGCATCATCTTTATTGCCTCCAAGCATATTGTTTTATGTGTGAATGCAAATGCTGTTGTTATGCTTTTTTTTTTTTTAGCGTGGTTGTGTAAACTGTTTAGAACCTCAGGTGTATTTTTAGAAAAAGGTGACAGGAAGTTTACGTAATGTCAGTATTTTCGTACTTTAGAAAAAGAAAATTCAGGTGCCCGTTCTATTAAGGGCACATAAAATGTTTGAACGGTATATCAAAAACTGTTCTCATCACAAGTATGGAATTAAATATTTAAGGGACGGTGGAATACGATGTGTTCCGTGAAAATGACAAGCAGTGAAAGCAGCATAATGAGAATAAAATTCCCGGGAATTAATATAATGTTGGGCATACCGAACGCAAAAGTTTGTTGCACACCAGAGTCATTGCTGTTTGAATCAAAAGGTTGTTTACCTGAAGGTGCGGAAGCCGCGATATCCCTGTACTAATTGCACAATACAGTATGATTTTTAGTCACTTCTGACTGTTTACATTTTTAAAAACTAACACAGCACACACTCTCTCACACACACCCCACAATAAGTACAGTCAGTCATTTGCATGTCCCTTGCGGAACTTTGCCTCCCTAACAGCTCTCCTGTAGGCCTCTCAATTGTAAGCAAGATGACCTGCTCCTGATGCATCCATTCGATATCTTTACAGCCATCCTCACCTTGGACTTATACCTCTTCTTTCTTTTCTCTATTATGTACCATTCCAAGACTGTCTTCTCTAAATTTTTATGACGTTTAAGTTTTCTCTGTTTAACCTTCTTTATTAGTCAACCTTCTTCAATATTACGTTTTTGTTGTATGGATATATTTGTTCTTTTTTTGTGTCCATGATATTTGAAGGACTCTTCTGTAGCATTCACATTCTAAGGCATTTATATGTTTCTCAGATGTTTTGTCCAGATCTCACTGGCATATGTTGCGATGGGAAAGATGCATGCCCTTCAAAATCTTATTTTTATAGTTCTGTCTGTTCCTCTTCACAGCTTCTTTTATTTTTTGAAGTTGCAATATATGTCCTCTTTTTAATTTTCCTCATTGTATCTCCATTATTAGTTAGTAATGATCCAAAATATTAAAAACTCTACCTCTTCTAATTTTTCCTCATCTTGTTTGTTTTGTCAGTTGTCATCAGTTTAGTTTTCTTTGCATTAAGATAAAGGTTTTGCACTTCACCATTCTTACAGACTGACATGATTAGTTTTTTCATACTTTTTGTGTTGTGGACAGTAATTCTGTGTCATCAGCATATCTAATCTCTGGTATTTCATAACCTCCAATTGTTATAGCATCGTAATGTTCTTGTTTTTTTTATGGCATCGTAATGTTCTTTGTCTACATATTCTTTAACATTCCTCATTATAATTTCAGTATACAAGTTAAGTAAGTAAGGTGACAATATGCATCTCAGACAGACCTTTATTTTATCTCAAATCAGGTTGTTTATTCTTACTGCTGCCTGGGTCTAGTTACAGCAGTGATAGTAACTGTATTGCGTGATATTAATTGTATCGCTATAGCAGTGATATTAATTGTATCGCATGTGTTAGAAATTCCATTTTTCCCCTTATTTCCCAAAGTTTCTGGTGATGTACACAATCAAATGCCTTTGAAGTCTATAAAAGATAACTGTAGATTCACATTAAATTCTCTGCATTTCTCTATTATTATTAACCTTATATTGAATTTATGATCTCTTGTTTCTCTTCCTTTTCTAAAACCAGCTTGGACCAAATTGATTTCTCCTTCTATTTTATTATGAAGTTAGTAACTGTTAATTTACATATTTTTTCAACGAAGAAGGAGCTCTTACTATATAGCATTATATGCTTCAGACTGCAGGGATCAAAATCAAGAAAATGAAACCTATGCCATTTTAGTTGCACATGAATAATCATATGATTGTCCGTTTGACCCAGACAAAGACTGTCAAATACACAGGAAAATACTCTTTAATATCAGAATTTTTGTTCCATGTTTGCAAATACTTGAAATCCAACATCTTCTAGGTGCTCTTTGTAATCATGTTTATTACGAGTGTTTTGATGAACATTTAATTTACAAATGTTTATTTCCATTATTTGTCCATTCAGCTGTGATAAACAATATATACTTTTAAACTGGTGCCAGGAATTTTCTGTGTTGCATTCATGATAGCTTTTTTAATATATAAAATATATAGTGCTATCAATACTAGCTTGTAGTGAAGAGACTAGCTGCCATAAAGTAATCCTAAATTTTGTCCATTATATGTACACAATACATACGTATAATTAATTGTTTTTCTGTATGAAAACCCGGTAGGGAAAAAAAGTACCATTCGAGTAACTGATTGCATTGCTTATAATAGTTTATTAGAGAGACATTCAGTGTCAATCAATCAGGTGCCATGCCGCAGCGTAGATGATCATTTCTCTCCACAATTCCCTGTCTTTAGAGTTGATTATGAGATCCGCCGGTGACTTTCTTCCTAGCCATACTGACAGCCCATCCAGTAACTTCTCTCTCTCTGACTTCCTCTGTTCTTATTCCCTCAATTTTTCCACTTGCCACAGTGTGTTCCAGTTTTCCTCTTCTCAGAAAATGTCCTACAAATCTTGCTTGCCTGCCTCTGATCTTTGTTGTAATTTCATTTGTATTCTTTACTACAGTTAAATGGAAAAACACTCATTTGCATTCCCTGCAACAGTTAATAATAGGTGAAGAAACATTCATATTTATTCATTACAAATAAATAGGGATACATTAATTAGGATTCTTCAGTGGAGAAACATTCATTTACATTGATTACAATTACATTTTCACATTCATTGCACTCTGTATGTTTTAAGGGGGAAAAAAGGATGGATATATACACAGAAAGAGTAATTGAATCAGTTCAGGTTTCAGAGGACAAAAATGAACAATCCGTCAGAAGCTCACGAGAGATTAAAAAAAAAATGCTTTGAAAAAAAAAGGGGGGGGGGGGTTGCACGCCTTAATTTTTCAATGACAGCCCCTCTCTTCCTCCACCCTCCCCATCCCCCAAATTTATCAGGTCTTGTCACTCACAAAATCGCATTCTTTTGTCTTAACGAAAATTCATATCCTTCTCGAATTTCGTTCAGTAGCATTGTAAAAATAGTTCAGTTTACAGTCAGGAATAAGTATTTATATTGTTTTTGTTTCCTAGTTTTTTTTTTCTTCATAAATCGAAACCTTTCAGTTTTTCTTCGTAAATCTAAACCTTTCTGCGTGTGTCATGAATCTAAACCTTTCTGTGTTTGAGTCATAAATCTAAAACTTTCTGTGTTTAAAGCCGTAATCTAAACCTTTCTGTTCTTTTCATAAACATTTTCTGTGTACTGTTCATAATATATCTGATACAGATTTATTTATGAACGTGAAAAAACGAAAATGTTATTGTTACAGAATGTTACGTGTGAGTATGTAATTTTTTTAAATGACGGCGTGGTCAAAATTCGATTGAGATTGTAAACAGAGAAATGGTCACGGGTGACTTTGTATACGACCCCCCATTGACCTAGTTTTTGGCGTCGGAGTACTGAGGCTGACAGGCTAGGCTTGTGATACTCTGCCCATCACAGGCTCCGATTCGTCGGTCGTCGTCGGAAATCATTCATACCCCGCCCACAGATTGTTTTCTCTCGCTCTCTTCCTCCTCCCTCTCGCCGACTTGCGGCGGGTTCTTCCCCTGCCACCCCTCCCCTCGTTCTCCTGGTGGCAGGTGATCTTCATGTTTACCAGACATTTTCACTGCCCGTAAACGATTACAAGCCATATTTGAGAAACCGTTTACAGTCCAGAGCGGGGTTGATGAGCGAATTGTGGGCATTGGATTGTTAGTGGAAAATAAGATAATTCGCCCTCACAAAAAGTATGAAACTATTCCACATTATAGAATGTAGCACGTACACAAATGCCGAGAAATACAGTGTTAGAACAATAAGGATGGTGGTTTTCATGACAACCTACTGACAAAGAGCAAGTCAAATCTGCGAAATGTGTAAACCACTTCACGTCATGATTATAATCACCATTGACCAGACTGGAGCCTCGTAGTGTACTATATATTTGAAGTTGCATCAACAATGTGGAGTGTTTCATCACTAGAAATTTGTTCACTATCTCACGCTGGGAAACTTGGATGAGGCGGCATGTTGTTTTTACACATCGCCTTGTTTGAAAGTAGTGGTTACCTTACAGAAAAAGAAAAATGAGATGAGAGTCTGTCAAGCTGCCTGCCTGTCTATAGCATGGAAGAAAACTGATATTTTGTGTCAATACTGAAACATTAGACAATAGAAATGAAACGTGCATTTTAAACATGAGATATACACGTTGATATGGCATCCAGTGCAATGTTTCCCAAAGTGGGCGTTGGAAATGACCCCGGGGGGGGGGTAAAGGAAAGGGTGACGGGAGGGAGAGGAAGTAAAGAGAGAGGGGGAGCACTGATGAAGAACGAAGCAGCAGACGAGGGCAGTAATACTTTCCTTTTTAATATTTTTCATCCTGTTGTTGAGAAACTACACGAAACTCATCCATGACATTAAAAATTGAGAGAAAAATAATGCAGTAGGTGAGTTAATAAATGTACTCCTTCATAATGTTAAATTGGTTTGCTAGCTGAAGTTTTTTTTTTTAGTCGTGTAATACATATCTTAGTTTAATAGGCCATTGTATGAGTAGTACATGTGGGGGTGGGGAGGCGTTGAGGATATGGCCTGGGAGAAAATGGGGCGGTGGCCAGGAAAAAAGAACTGGGAAACACTGCTAGTGTGTTTGAAGGATGTGAAAATAAGGGAGTTTATATAGTGCATTTGTTCTTTTAAAAGTCACGCCATAAAGCAAATCTTTCTTGTCAGAAGCGCGCGCGCACACACGCACTCTGTCTGCAATTCTCGCTTCTCATCCCCCCCCCCCACCAAAAAAAAAAAATTCCGCAGCTCTCAGCTCCGTTTTCATAGTTTGGTATTTAGGTATTGTTTGCATTCTTTTTGTCAGATTTCGACCTCAAAGGCATCATGTGTAAAATAACTAAAAAAAAAATAAAATAACAGTATTATTGTGCCACTATAAATTCATATCCAGTAGTTGTAGATGTTAATATTATTGTTATTATTATTATTGCAGAAAGCAAAGGGTATGAAAACATTTGTGTCATTTCAAGAAAGCACCCTTGGATATTTCAGAGACAGCGATATGGCAGAAGTGGACATCACAAGAGAAGGCCAAGATCTGCTTGGTGAGCTGACTCTGAAGTGTTGTTCATCAGAGGTCACCAACATCCTGAAACTTAACACCCCAAACTTTACTGATGACATGGACGGTGTGATGAAAGATACAAATCAGGTGCCCATGATGAAGACAGATCTAAAACTGAGCACAGACAAAAAGATGCTGAATGGCATTGACTGCAAAAACAGCACTGAAATGGTTGATGGTCATGATTTACCTACTGAAATGATTGATGGTCATGATTTACCTACTGAAATGATTGATGGTCATGATTTACCTAAAATCAGTGGCAACCATGACTTGGGTCTGGTGTTAGATGATCATGAAATAAACTCTGAAAAACAGCTTCAACTTGAACCATCATCTTGTAGTCCTTCAGAGAATACTCATTCATTAACAGGGGAGGGAGCTCCAGTTTCTGACACAGAGCAGACTTCATCAGTTTTAAACATATCAAAAGAAGACAACAACACATTGTCATCAAATTTAACCCTGAGGGACATCAACTTTCAGGCCAAGTCAGTTTCTGGCAATGAATGTTCTGTTGCCAGAGTTCTTCAAGAGGAACATAGCACACCATCTCTGCCAGAAAAATCATTGGATGTAGTCAGTGAGAAAGCAGAAAGCTTCATCTCGGAGGAAACAAATGACCTCAGTGCAGAACATGACTCTGCTCTTTTATCAGAGTCCACAGAGGAACACACAGTTGAACATGGCAATACTGAAACATCATTAGATGCTAGAAATGAAGTTGACAGTGTCTTGAACTGTGAGGGCATATCACTAGTTCAAGATGCAGAAGATGAACTAGAAGGCAGTGAAATGACAGCAAAAATTGAAGACTGCTTTACCATTTCTGACACTGAAATGGACTACCCTGAAAATGAAAGTGAGTCAGGTAAGAACAAGTGAAATACAAGTGATACATTTAATAATAATATTGTATTTGTTTTAGAATGTTTTTGTTGAGAAAGTTTTATCTTAACCTGTGGAATATGACAATTTTAGATTATTTGAGAAATAGTACTGTATATGGAGAAGAGAAGTGTGAAGGCCTAATTTAAACAGAAGTAAATCCTGTGGGGATAAGATTGGTCAGATCAATAATGATGTGACCTCATGGTCAATTTCAGACCGAAGATATGGAATTGACTCTTCAAACATCTGCTAGATGACTTCAGGGTCAGTCTAGACTGTAGATATGGAATTAACTTAATTCAGTCATCCCTTAGATGACTCCAGGTTCAATCTCTGACTGAAGATGTTAAATTAACTTAATTCATTCATCCCCTAGATGACTCAAGGATCAGTCTAGACTGTAGATGTGGAGTTAACTTAATTCATTCGTCCCCTAAATGACTCCAGTTCTTGGATATTTATAAAATGAAAATGACCATAATGACTTTATTCTTTTGTTTGTTGTGCTTAAAGTTAATATATTAGGTTTTGACAACAGGACTAAGTAAGGCCAGCCATTAGGATGCAGATCAGTTGTCCACTTGACTAGTGAATGGCAGTGAAAAAAAAATTTTTTTCAAACAAGTTTTGAAACAGATTGACAACTGTGAATAAATGTAATTTTCATGTGCCATAAGATGATGATGATGATGATGATGTACAGTTCAGTCCAAAATTAGCTTCCATAAGTTTTTATAAAGCTGTGTTCAAATTTGAAATGATAGATCAACATTCTGTAACCTAACTCTGCAATAAATACTCATGAGGACCTCAGGGATTCTGACCCATAGGAAGAGCAGGGGTACAAAATCAAATCCTGGAGAAGGTAAGATTAGTCAAATCGGTAATGATTAACTTCATAGTCAGTATCGACCTGAAGGTGGAAATGGCCAATCCTGCCCTTCCCAAATTGATTCTGTATGAGACTTTTCTAAGAAATTCTATGGGATGAATACTGGAAGATCTATGAAACAGTATTTTTAGAGATTTTCTGTTAGGGAATAAGACAGTTAAGTGTTAATAATTACACAGTGAATTGTTTTTTCTTCTTCTCATACAGCAGATTCAGGTCATGAAATAAAAGCTGATGAGGGAAAGACAGATGTACATTTGGAAGCTGGAGATGAAGGCAAAACATTGAATGAGACTGAGACTATGATTGACCCAGGCCTGATATCAGCTGATGGAGAAACTTATTCTGAAGAACCAGAGTTGGAAAGAACTGATGAAGATGCATGTAGCATTAAAATAGCTGAGAGCGTTAGTGTGGCTGAGGATGTTTCTGCTGATTCTGAAAGTGACTTAAGACTATTTATAGCAGTAACAGATGATGAGCAGGAGGATAATGGCATGGATACAGTGGAAGCATCCAGTCCACTTCACTCTGAGAATAACATCTTGAAACTGATTTAATCTCCAGCAGTCACTTACAGCAGAATGAGTGCTTGAGTAAAACACAGACTACAGAGGGAGAGATCAGTAATGTGTATACTAAGAAAGATAACTTGGAAAATGAAGAAAATAAACAGTCAGAAATAATCTGTGACACAGAGGAGAATAAATTAATTGAGGGTGATAAAGATATGCTTGAACTAGACATTGAAGTAGATAGGCTTCCAGCAAAAAATGAAAAATCTGTTAATTATTCCAGTGGTGAAGTCAAAGACCTCCATGCAGTTAATAATGTTTCACAGAAAACAGAGACAGAAATGGATGATAGTGATTTTTGTGCTGATTTATCTACATCATCAGAGAGGAACAGGGAAGAAAGTAAATCACCTGTCCAGTGTCAGACACATGTTTTGAAAAAGAAACACATATCTGAATGTGAAGAAAATAAACTCGTGAAAATCAAAGGTAGTGATACATTGCATTCCAAACAGGAGGATTGTGACAGCGAGAACAATGGAAGAGATACTTTGGATACACCTGGAAGAATAGAGTTTGCTGATGTTGACTCACAGAATAAGGAAGAACCTGTGGTTACTTCCTTAGATTTGAAGAAACTTCATAATAAGGAGCTGCTACAAAATGCAAATGGTGATATTAGAATTGAAAAGGTCAAAGAAGTAGTAGAAGAAAAATCACCAAAAGAAGAAGGGCTTTTAAAACACGGGGAGAAAATATATGATTCAAAGGAAGATGTTGATGAAAGTGATATGGATGATGAGGTTGTATTTGTGGATGATGCTGGTGAAACTGAACCTGTTGATTGTTCTGTTCAAAAGCACTCTTTCAAAAATAGTCTGCCTAACTCAGTGTGTAAAACCAGAATCATTTCCAACTCTGAGAAAGACAGCATTGTTATAGATGAACCAGAGACCCTGGGTTCTGCAGAGCTGGCCGTCAAAGACAAACCTTTAACCCCAGTCCAGACTGTTGATGGAAAGATCACTGATCGCATGATGAGAAATCTGGAGAATTAAAAACAGCAGAAAGCCCAGTGGCAGCTTCTGGTGGGAAAATGGAAGAGAATTTAAGTGCTCAAAAAAGAGAATCACCGGCGGGAAATGACAGAAAACGTCCGAAGGCAGAAGATGGTTTATCTGCTCCAAAACGTCCCAGACTAGATCTCATGGTGGAAAGGTCAGAAAATCATGTTGTAGAGGAGTCCAGGGATATAGCTGAAGAGGTATCAGAGGTATTGGACTCTGATGACGATGTAATTCTTGCAGAGGAAACACCTACAGCAAACAGTGCTGGTGAAGTGAGCACGAAGCCCAGAGATGACACCCCAGTTGTGCTGACTAGTGAGGTTTGTTTTATACTTGTATTTGTTATTTACTTACGTGTTTTACATGTTGCAACTTTTGTTCTCAGATATTTATAAAATGAAATGCTGAGTATACAAACATTCTGCAGTAAAACACCAAGTTGCCCATCAAATGAAGGAACTGGGAATGAGCTGCAGTAAAGGAAGAACAGTCTCTTTCTGTGAATAGAAGCACCAAAGCTACAAATCAGTGCACAATAGCAGCACACACACCTTACACTGGTTGTTGAAAGGGACAGTGGAGCAGATGTGAGAATGACCTAACAGCAGAGATGTTAGTCCTGATATAATTCAGTCATTCAGATCTGTGGAAAGTGGTAGGATATCTGATATTTTTAACCCAGTTTAACATAGTTTACTGGGTGGCCACTAGATGATGACAGAGTGTGTAGTGCACATAGCACTTGCTACTGCAAGACAACCAGTGATAAATATACCATTGTTATTACCTATATTGCATTTGCTGGTGGATAGTTTCAGTATTTTGTACTTATTTATTCATATGTAAATTATAACTTTTTAAAGCTTCTGCAGTCTGTTTTTTTTTTTCCAGAATTTCTTAGTATTGTGTGATCCAGCAATATCATTAATCTATTAGACAAAATAGGGCACAGGAAAATGAGTATTCAGCTTTTACTGTTAAAATATGTGTTATGGCTCATAAGAATTGACAAGATTAAGTAAAAATGGATAAAGGTGTGGAGTTTTAAAAAAAAAATAAGAAAGTCAGATTTTAAAAGGAAAAAAAAAAGAAAATATATAAGAAACAACAAAAACAACTAATATTTTGATCAGAAGCCTTCTTTAGTACATTTATTCCATTCTCAACCTCGAGGGTAGTCATATACATTTATTTTTCATTTAGTATTTATATATTGTCTTGTGTGTTTTCCTTGAAGATTTTGTAGTCAGAATACTTCATTTCCTTGTATTTTTATTTATAAAAATGTATTTCTTCAGTCTTTAAAAAAAAATTTACCAGATCTCTTAGTTTTTGTTTTTGTTTAAAATCTAATTTCATCATTTGCTGTCATTGTTATTTCAGTCTGTAGGAATTTTAAATCTTTTTATCCAGGCATTGCAGAGTTTAATAGCTATTCGTGTGAGAGCTTTCATTAGAAGCCAGAAGCAAGCTAATTTAGAGAAGCTGAGTGTCCGAACCAGGGGCATGCAGTCTGCCAGCAATTTGTGGAAGGAGACAGCTAAACATCTTGAGAGATCAGTTGTAGAGCTCACAGCTCTAAATCAAAAACTGGAAAAGCGCAAAGCTCATTCTAATAGTATGAAGGTTTGTCTCTGCTTTCCACATTTTGCACTGTATTTTTCTATGAGTCAAGGGTGAATGTGTTGTGGTTGGATTTCTGGCAGCAAAGCTTGGTTTTGAATGCTTGCTGCCAGTGGAGACAAATGTATTGTCATTGTTTTAATAGTGAGAGGTAATGTTGTCACTGTTTTACTAAAAGTCTATGTAAGTCCCTGTAGCATTTGTATGCCATAGGGGTGTGAGGTGTTAGTGCCTTCACATTTCTAGGTCACTGCAGCATTTGAGGTAGGGATGCCAGCACCTTTGTTTTCCTAGGGAAACCCCAGGTACCCATCCTTTCAAGGCTGGGTTAACCCCAGTGCTGGTTGGTCCGAAAAAATTTCGCCCGGGTGCGAAATTGAGCAAGGGACCTTCTGATTGGCAGGTGAGTGCATTAACCACTATACCACTACAGCCATTGTTTTACTAGTGGAAGATAATGTTGCCATTGTTTTACTAGTGCCTAGTGCAGAATAATGTGCGTCGTTGTTTTACTAATGAAGGACAGCTGACATTGCTTTACCAGTGAAAGATATGTTGTGAAATTTTTACTCTGCTCTATAGGGATAATGCCATTGTTTCACAGCCTTCACCTGTGAATGTGATGGATATGTTGCTATTGTTTTACCAATTAATTGTTGAAACAGAGATGACTGCTGAAATGATGGCACATTTGCTAAGGCAGCAGATTGAAGATGGTCAGAACCTTGTCTCACCTCTTTGCTGGTGCTTTTAGCATCAGGCTCGGTCCTGGTGGTCGGGGCAGGGAGCGCCGTAGTCTCCATAACGATGGAGTATGTAGAGAACCATTGGATCTTTTCCTGCTTTTTCACTTCACTCCACATCTGCAGGATATCTGCACTGCCTACAAAAAACATCCTGCCTGCAGTTCCTGGGAGACAGAACAAGAACTAGTGAAGGATAAGGTGTTGTCATTGCTTTTTTTAGTCATCCTTTTAGGTGCTAAGAAAGCTCTGACTAGGTTTGTCATAACTTTAGCCAGAGGGAGCGCGGGTCACTGCGGCCGAGGACTGCCACTCATTACGAGGTTTAGTGAGCCAGAGCAGGCCAGGACCCTGTCCAGCTTCATCTTGATGCTCCTTTAGAAACTTGCCATTGCTTGCTGCTGTGTTAGTGACATGATTAACTAAAAAGAAGTAAGATTGTACACACGCATGTTTATGACGTAATTGTGCAACTTTTGGTTCTCAGCAGCAGACAAGCAGAACTGTAAGTGTTCAAGTTGGTGAAAGAAAGGTGAACTCGATGAATACTGTTATGAACGTGAGTAATTTTTTAAATATAATTTGTTAAATATTATTGACATTATTAATTTCAGTAGGGCCTAAAGAATCCTCCAGCAAGATTTATTTTAAAGTTGTATAACCATCCATAGCAGCTGTTACGGTCTTTGCATTTTATTTATAGATTTAAAAAGCTGAAGTAGAAACAAAATTTAAAAAAAAAAGACAGCCATTTTTTAGATCAATGACATAAATCAAAGTAAGACTTTCCTACCTTCATTTTGAGCGCCTACAGTCAGGCCAGTGAAGTAGGGATCAATGTTGCCCAAAGAAAAAATTGGCTTCAACATTTTTTTTTTTGTGTGTGCTTATTTAATCATTTTAATTTTTGTTGTTGTTGTTGCACACTTGATCTCTTTCAAGAGCATTTTTTTTTTCTTGCTCAATCCTGATATTGTTTTTATTATTAAAAATGTTTTTTTTTAAAAATACATTTAATTTGCACATTTTATTTTGCAGGGAAGCCCTAAGACAGGTACACCCAATGCAGCATGTGGCTTGCCACCTTCTGTTTTAACAAATTCCTCTCCACAAACACAGCAGTTCATAAGACACCAACAGGCAAGTACATTTATCATGAAAGATTTAACAAGCTTCAAGTTGTGAGAGTGGCCGAATTGACAAGGAGGCAGGTTTTTTTGTGTGTGTGTGTGTGTGCTCTGTGGCTGACCTAACTTGCAAAAATAATTTAAAATTTTTATGTTTTCTTTATAAGCACAAAAACCAAGTTAAGACTATTCAATTCAAATGTAATATCCACCTTCATTTATGCATGTGAAAGCTGGAAAACCAACTAAAAAATAGAAAAGAAATTAGACTCTTTTGAAAACAAATGCCTAAGGAAAATACTTGACATCAAGTGGAACAAATTCAAGAACAACGCAGAGATAAGACAGATGACTGAACAATAACCTGTCTCATGGGTGATCAGAAAAAGGAGATGGACATATGTTGGTCATGTGATGAGAAGAAACAATCAGAGAATCCCAAAACAAGCTATCAAGTGGAACACAACAGGCCAAAGAAAAAGAGGCAAACCACATGAAACTCTAAAGAGGACACTGTTAAGAGAAGCCAAATTAATGGGCATAAAATCCCTTGATGAGCTTGAAAAGCTCATCGAAAACAGGAAAAATTGGCGAACTACCTTGTTTAATGGCATGGGAAGGATATGAGATATAAGATTTCTTTACGTCATTTTTTTTTTCATTCCAGTTGTCAACATTTGTAATGATAAAGCCAGACAATATTGATTTCAGTTGTTGTTTCCTTGGTTTAAAAGATGTACAGAAAATGTAATTAGGAGAAGTGTTCAAATAAAGTGTTCTTATTTGTATAAGATGAAAAAAATATCTGTCCCTTTTTAAAAATCTTGATTGGTTCATGAAAATTTGAGTGTGTGACTTAAGCATATAACTAGTCTCATTTGAGTTGCTGTGTGGATTTCAAGAGGATTAGCTTTCACTTTGAAAACTTTCTGCAGCTTCCTTCTGACAGTACTTTTTTTTAAAAATTCTGTTTCAGATTGTGTCTAGCCCTTCCAGTAACCCAGTCATGCGAAGTCCATCAATGACTACTCATTCTCCAGTGCACAGAGGACCAGGCAGACCTCCCAGACCACTTGTGCCACCTCTGACCCCCATGCCTTCCCCAGTTCCCCAGCGACTTGCACTGGCATCACAAGGGAGAGCACCACAGTCACCTAGTGTGAGGCACCCATCAGCACCTATCTCAGTAAACAATGTTGTAAATCTCATAGACTTGACAGAAGAGGAGGACACTACTAGAAAAACAGTTTCGCAGATATCAAAAGTAACACCTGCACCACCAATGATTCGTAACATAAGTAAACTTCCTATGGGAACAAGGGACTCAGTACCAAGAAATGGCAGCATCCACCCTGGCTCTGCATCTCAGGGAGCATCAAACATTTTAATGGGCTCAAACAATCAAATTCTGCAAACTTCCAGTCCATCTTCACAGTCACATCTTGCTTCCAACAGACCTTCCGTTGGTGGTGCAGGGTCTCAGTACCAGTTCCAGTTAGTCACCGTCGGCAACTCAGCTGCCCCCCGCAGCGATCCAGGTTTTGCTGTAGTCCCAGGGTTAAGGCCAGCAGCACCAGCTAGAGTACCTGTTGGCACAGGACAGTCGATGGCATCGCCCCCCAGACGAGCAGTTCCACAAAATGGTGCTCATAATGTTCCTTCTGCAGCATCAACAACCACAAGGACCACATCTCTCACGCTGCCACCATCTTTTCTTATCAGTGTAAGTGTTAGTCATTACCATTATCTTTTTTTCCATTTCATTTTGTTCATTATGGAAGCTTCTCACAAAAAGTAATATTCCAGTAGTTGTCAAATACAAAAGTTATGTGACATTTATGTGGAGGGGAAAAAAAAGGTAGCACCACTGAACTGCTACTTTTTTTATTTGCCTTTTGTGTTTTATTTTTTTAAAGCAAAGTATTTTTATCATGTTAAAAGTGTGATGTGATAGTCTGGGAATATCTGAAATAATGGTTCAACAAAGAAATATTTATGCTTAGGTCGTGTATATAATTTTGTATACTTTTTAAATTTTATAGAATCCACATAACTGTTCTGCAATGGATCATTCTTTATAGCAGTGTCCATGGACATGAAGAAGTTGACATTGACAGGAAAATAGCTGGAAAAATTGCCTCACTAAGACAACAGTGTAACGTAATAGGCTGAGACATGTCTTGTCTATAAGTTAGTGTGGGAGATAAAGAATGTGGAGTGAAAGATGAAGCATGCTTACAGCTGTGGAAGAAATATTCAGCAGCTCTTCGATAGAAAGGAACAGGTTATCATCTGAAATGCAAATTGTTCATCAAAGCTAAATTATGAATTGCCTTTTTATGTACAACAATGGGTTAGAGACTCGCTGACATTACAGGCAGTCAACCCAACTATAAAACTAGTTCATGTAATCCCATAATAGGGGAATTGCCTCTGAAAGGAGTGCTCTAAATTGTCAGTGCAGTAAGGAATAAACATGTAAAATTAGTTCCATGAATGTGGCTCAGTGCCTTGAGCTAGAAATGAGTTGGCAGAAATGCAGATGAAGCCACTGACAGCAGTTATTGAGGAAATATGCTGGCGATCAGAGTGCTCCAAATGACTGACAACTCACTACCAAAATAGCACTAAGATGGACACCACAGGGGAACAGAAGTAAGGGTAGACCAAAAGAGACATGGAGAAGAACAACAGAGAGGATGTTGAGCAATAGAGGGCTCACCTGGGCAAGAGCAGGAAAAAAAGGCAAAGGACAGGCATTTGTGGAAAACCCTTGCGGGAAGCCCCACGTGCCCTGGGCACTTAAGGTTCAGAGAGAGAGATATAGAAAGGTATAAAGAGAAGTGAGCACTTACACTGAAAAAAATGAGTTTGGTACTTGTTGCAAGAATTCAAGTGCATACCATACAACAAATATATGGAAAGCACACATAATCAGTTCAGAACAAATACACACACCAGCATTAAGAATAACTTAGAACAAGCACATGTAAGAGCAAGCACACGCTCCAACACCAAGTGCAGTTTAGAACAGGTAAACATAACAAATGCTGAGATCACTTTAGAAGCTTCTGCAATCACACATGGTAAAGTTGACATCTGAAATTTGAAGAAAAACAATATGACAGTTTGTGATATTATGCACATATAATTTGATACTCAAAGTTTCCTGTTTATACACTTTTTAGCTTAGCTTTCAGTAAAGAGCTGTAAAAAATATTTGAGGCTGATATTTTGTGCCGTGTGGTGTGCCTGGGGTGTGATTTACCACCAGTTTCATCAGATCCTCATTGTTTTCCAGCAAAAACATCCAGCTCCCTTACCATCCACGATGGATACTGGTAATGCTCCAGTATATGCCAAGAATCGACCACCAAAGCCGGGCTTGAAGATCTCAAGAGTTTCACAGGGTAAAGCAAATTTAAATAAAGAACTAATTTTCTTTTCTAACTGGTTGCGTTAAGAAAACGAGTGTTAGGAAGGACTATGATCTGTTTATCCAGACTTCATTAGGTGCTGTTCTTCAGTATCTCATTCAGCCAACAATAACTAATTATGCCTGTCCTATGTTGAATGAGCATCCTTTTGATTTTCATTAGTTGTTCATGTTTTGCCACACAAAATTTCTCCCAAAGCTCTGTCATTCTTGATAGTGATGCAGAGTTATGGTTGCAAAAAAAAAACAAAAAACCCCACACTCTTCATTCCCCCACCCCCCATGGTCACTAGGACTTTCTTAGGTTCTGCATTTCAGTTCCTGAACATCTTTCCGCTTTTGAAGTAGGAGGGCAGACTGAAAGTTTTGCTTCTTGGAATGTTCTGGTGAGTGAATATATTCTGTAAGTACTGGCACTGGCCAGATTTCATGGGGCCTGTCCTCATAAAAATAGATGAAAATAGTACCTGAAATACTTATGAAACTGCCTCTGAAATTCCACAGTGTCTGGCAGCAAGATAACACATGTACATGTAAAAATTAGCTCCATGTATATGGAGCAACATATGCCTGTGAGACCTGGACACTTAACAAAACAGCTGAGAAACACATAAATGCCTTTGAATGTAAATGCTACAGAAGAGTTCTTCAAATATGGACACAAAAAAGAACAAATATATCCATACTACAAGAACTTAATATTGAAGAAGCCTGGCTAGAAAAGAGAAAAATATTTTGGACGCATTAAACGTCATGATAATCTAGAGAAGACTTTCTTGGAAGGGTACATAATGGGGGAAAAGAAAGAGCGGAAGACTAAGGCGAAGATGGCAGCAAGACATCGTTGATGATATGCAAATGGATGCATCAGCAGCAGGGCATCTTGCTTACAACCAAGAGGCCTACAGGAGTGCTGTTAGGGAGGCAAAGTTCTGCAAGGGACATGCAAATGACTGACTGACTGATATGGAACTATGCCATTAAAAATGTTACGGTTATCCCAGGTTCTTAATGAAAATTATTACGCCTGCAACAAAGATCTTAAGGTAAGGCATGGTTGTTAGATAAATCCAGATAGTGGTAGTATGGCACTGTTGCCAGATTTATCCAAATCACAATACGCAT
The DNA here is from genome assembly GCA_009760885.1 of Achatina immaculata. Taxonomy (NCBI): domain Eukaryota; kingdom Metazoa; phylum Mollusca; class Gastropoda; order Stylommatophora; family Achatinidae; genus Lissachatina; species Lissachatina immaculata. The sequence continues at coordinate 44,590,036 of CM019719.1, read as the reverse complement.
GCCAGATGTATTCAGACTGTGATCTATTTTCAGGTATTGTTCTCTCCTGGAACATGCCCTCATTACACAATGTGGAAAAAATAGCCTCTTACCAGTTATTTGCATATCAGGAGTCAGATTCAGCAATACCCAGGTCAAGTTTGTGGAAAAAGGTATGAGAGCATAATTAAGATAATCCTTTGATTAAAAAATTATTATTATTATTATTTTTGTTGTAACATTTTCTGGGATAAAGGGGCGTGCCATAGAGAATACCACTGACACAGCATTACACTCACTGAAGCAGAAAGTCTTGCTCACACAATTTCATTTCGGTGTTTTCAGATTGGCTAACAGGAAAATGATTTACAAGGGACATGCCACACAATAAGAAAACATTTTTTTCTCCTTCTTTTTTAAAATTCAGATCTTCCTACATTTTGTGATACTGCATTAGACATAGCCACTCCTTGATGCTCTTCTGGACATCGTGGTTCATGAAAGTAAAAGGTCTCAGTCTGAATAAAAAGAAGACTGAAGTGATGGTCATCTCAAAGAAAAGAATGACACCAAAATGTAGCATTACCATCGATGGCACAGAACTGAAACTCATTGACAGATTCAAGTACTTAGGAACAATTATAACAGCTGATGGGAAATATCACAATGAAATAAAAAGCAAATGTGCTCAGGCCAAGTCAGCATTCCAGAAAATGAGAAACATCTTGTGCAACAGATCCTCCATATCAATGGAAACAAGATTCCGAGTACTTAAATGTTACATTGAGCCAATTTTGTTTTATGGATGTGAAGCATGGTCTATGAATAAAAGAGTACAGCGAGAAATGGAGGCCATAGATATGTGGTCCACAAGAAGGATGTTGAAGGTACCATGGACAGCTAAGAAAACCAACGAAGAAGTCATAAGAGAGGCTGGAGGGCAAATTACAGCAAAGATCAGAGGCAGACAAGTGAGATTTGTAGGCCATTTTCTGAGAAGAGGAAAATTGGAACACATTGTGGCAACTGGAAAAATTGAGGGAATGAATGAATGAATAATTCTTATTTTTCAAGAGTAAAGAATTGGGCACACAGGCCCATCTTACATTCTGCCCTTCATCACTCCATCTTTCATTCTTCCCACACACTTGATTTGGTACAGATATACAAATTAAATTACGAAAAAAACATCAAAAGATGGTAAGATTTAACTAATACATTCAAAGTAAAAGAGAAGAAGTAATTAACCTAATAAAATAGTACTCACGCTCACATACATACACAGACATATACATAAACAAAAATAAATTGTAAATACAGATCTTCTAACATATGTTTTTTTTTTTTTAACAGACATTAAAATAATTTCTAACAATATCTAACAAGTTGCTTTTCTAACTATGTCATTTTAGTACTTGATTATTGGCGAGTCACATGTTGAGAGAGTGCTAGTTATTTTATGGAGGCATATAATTACAAGCAAGTAAATAATGAAACAGTTTTGAGTTAAAGGATGAAGTATTACCAATGGATTTTAAATGGTAGGGGAGGGTGTTCCAGAGCTGTACTGCAGAGTATGCAAGGCTTTTCTTGTACAGATTAATCCTGGGTTTAGGAAGAAGACAGTTTTTTAAACGCTGGCTATGTTTAGTATTATACGTAAACAGTGACCACAAGTAAGGCGGAGCATTATGCGACAGAATTTTCTGAACAAACTTAACTTTGTTAAAAATGATTCTATTTTTGAGGGGTAGAATTTTGAGTTGTTTGTGTTGATCTACAGTCTGTACTGGGTGTTTGTCACAAATAAGATTTAATGCTCGCTTGTGAAGTGAGTGGAGGCTTTTTGTGTTTGAGACTGAGCATCCATCCCAGATTGTGGAACAATAATTTAAGTGTGTTTGTATGTGTGATATGTAGTATATCTTTCTTGTGTCTTTGTCGATAAAGTGTTTAATTTTGGCTAATTGGTAAACTTTCTGTGTAATCAAGTTTGTTAGGTTATGTATGTGAGAATTCCAAGTTTAATGCTGATCAGTGATGAGTCCTAGGGTTTTATGTTCATGAACATTTTCTATTGCCTTAGTCCCAGCACAAAGCTGTAGAGATGTTTTTGTTGCATTCTGCAGTTTCTGTCTTGTAGTGATGAGCATGGATTTTGTTTTGTTGGTGTTTATCAACATACCATTTTTATTACTCCATTTAATCAAACTGTTTATATCATTTTGGAGCGTTGTCTGTAGTTTATTGATGTCATAGTCACTATTGTAAACAGTACAGTCATCAGCGAAAAGATCACATGAAGAGTGCTTTAAATGTAGTGGTAGGTCGTTAATATAGGTAGCAAAGAGAAGAGGACCAAGAATGGAGCCTTGAGAAATACCAGTATCAACCACAGACGAGCCAGATATTTTGTTTCTAAAGCAAACTACTTGTTTTCTACCTGAGAGAAAAGATGTAATAAATTTTGTTAGGTCAGGGTGTAATCTATAGCCTTCCAGCTTTTTTGCAAGAATTTCATGATCAGTCATATCGAAGGCTTTCTTGAAATCAACAAAGACAGCACCACACAATTTGTCATCATTTATACTAGACAGCCAGCTTTCTGTCATTTTAGTTAATGCTGTGTGGCAGGAGTAATTTGGTCTAAAACCTGACTGACTGTCTATTAGTAGATTGTTTTCTTGCATGTGGAGCAGTGTTAACTATTGTTTTCTTGCATGTGGAGCAGTGTTAACTTTTGTATATGCTTTTCAAGAGGTTTAGATAGTGATGACAGAATGGATATGGGTCTGTAGTTTGAGAGGTCACTAGTCTGTCCAGATTTAAAAAGAGGAAAAACTTTGGCGAGTTTAAAAGCGTCAGGGAAATATTGTTTGTCAATGCACAAATTGTATAAGTGTGTTAGTGTGTCTGTGATAACTGGTGCAGTGTAGCGTAGTATCTTGTTACTAATGTCATCACATCCTGCTGAGTTAGTGTTCTTTAACGACCGGATGTAGTTATAAACCTCACCGACTGTGAGGAAAAGAATATTAATTTGTTTTAGCTTTACACATTTAGAAGAGACAGAGGAAGATAGAGAGAGAGGTTACTGGATGGGCTGTTAGTGTGGCTAGGAAGAAAGTCTCCGGCAGATCTCATAATTAAATTTAAAGTCAGGGATTTGTGGAGAGAAATGATCGCCTATGCCACACAGCACGGCGCTCGATTGATTGACTCCCTGATCTTATATCCTTCCTGTTAAACATCACATAGGGCTCACAAGGTAGTTCGCCAGTTTTTCCTCTTTTCGGCGAGTTTTCCAGCTTTCGCATGTATAAATGAGGTTGGATATTACATTTGATTTGAATAGTCTTAACTTGGTTTTTGTGCTTATAACTTTTGAATGCCATATGTTCTCAAGACTCTTGAAGATCGATACTGCTTTTGCAATTCTAACTTCCTTTCTGATACTCAACATAAATTTGACATGTGGAGAGTAACTGTGTTAGACAACACAAATGCACAGATTGCATTAACTCTTAGATCAAGGGCTTGAAAAAGTTCTATACAATTGGGGGGGGGGGGGGAACAATATTTTCTTCTGTCTTTTTTTTCTTTTGCATGATATTTTGTTTCATTGTATGTTGCTTTGTTGTTCTTTATAATAGCAGACATAGCTGTGGAAGCCAGCACACATATTTTGTAGGATAAAGTTTTAGATAGCATATATTATCTCCTGGGAACTGCAAGTATAAAGATATTAGAAAATAAGTAAAGTTGTGTTATTGTGGCTTGCTTGAAGATCCAAAAAGTGAACTTCTGAGCAGACTCCACCACCTTGTGGACCACAGTGAGTCCTACTCTTTTAGTCAGGCCGAGCTTGTTAATAAGGAGTATCAAAGGAGGGCTGAGATAGTTTTATCACCCTGATAACTGAGCAGTCACTCTTTGCATCCACATCCAACATAAAGCCCAAGAGCAGTGTGTGAAAATGAGATTCAAAAGGCAGTGACCACCCAACAGTACTTCAGCATACTAAAATGTCCAGTTTTGTAGGGTTTTTTTTTATAAAGTGTCATTCTTTTCTGGCATATTTTGTATCAGATAACTTAAAACATTTTGTTGTATTTGGACATGCAGGTTGGTGATGTCAAAGCTCTGCCACTGCCAATGGCCTGCACCCTGACGCCAGTTTCAAGAAGGCAACAAGTACCACTTCGCAGTGCGTGCCATTGATCAATATGGCCGCTGGGGCTCATACAGTGATCCAAGTTCCATCTTCCTTGGGCCAAAGTCGTGATCTCTGAGCGGAAACTACTTGCAATTTAGTACTTGCCATTTCTAATCTCCCTTTTCTCTCTCTTTTTGACACTGTTTCATATTGCACAGTTTTGTTCAGAATCTGGCCTCTTAAAAAATTTAGTAAACAAGTTTAACCAACCATTTTAAAAAAAAACCCACAGAAATCAGGATTAATTCATTTATACAAGGATACTAATCCTGACAGATCTTTGAAAATATAGTAAAATCCAGTTTATAATGGAGCCTGGTAATAATAGAGCAGGTGCTCAGGTCTCAACTGCACTTCAATATATTTATTTTATTCTGGATATAATAGACTTTGAGTGAATGGTTCCAGATTGAAATGGGCATGAAACAAGGATGTATACTATCTTTTTTTTTTAAAATTGCCATAGACTTCATAATGAAAAAATGTTGCACAGGTAAAACGGGTATTGATTGGTTACATGAGACCCAACTGGAAGATCTCGATTTTGCAGATGACATAACTCTTATCAGTGACAATGTAAATTTGATGCAAAGAAAAAAAAACAGATACCCTGTCTTCACTGGCTAGGAAAATAGGACTTGAAATTAACAGGGGAAAAAACAATGAAACTTCCCATTAATCAAGAAGGAAAAGTATACGTAAAAGGAACAGCTTTTGAAGAAGTAAACCAATTTGCATACTTCAGCAGCTACTGTGGTGACACCAGAAAGGAAGTTAGAATTGCAAAAGCAGCATTGACCTTCCATAATCTTGAGGATATATGGTACTTTAAAGTTATAAGCACAAAAACCAAGCTAAGATTATTCACTTCAAATGTAATATCCACCCTCTTTTATGCATGCGAAAGCTGGAAAACAACTAAAGAAACAGACAAGAAATTAGACTCTTTTGAAAACAAATGCTTAAGGAAAATACTCAGTATAAAGTGGAATGAATTAAAGAACAACGCAGAGATAAGGCAGATGAGTGAACAACCTGCCTCAGAAAAAGGAGATGGACATATGTTGGTCACGTGATGAGAAGAAACAATCAGAGAATCCCAAAACAAGCTATCAAGTGGAACACAACAGGCCGAAGAAAAAGAGGTCAACCACATGAAACTCTTTAGAGGACATTGTTAAGAGAGGCCAGATTGGCACAAAATCCCTTGATGATGAAAACTTGGTGAACTACCATGCAAGCCCTATGTGACATTTAACAACACGAGAAAGATGTAAGATGATGTATGATAACAGACTTTGGTTATAATGGACTAGTTTGCCAATCCCCTTGAAGTCATCATAATGAGATTTTACTGTATAGTGAAAATAGAAACCCAATAATTTTACAGGGCATTAAAATTCTTCTTCCAGTAATGATAACACTTGTGTGGGCGTGTGTGTGCATGCGCACCTGTGAGAGTGGAATATAGTGGGGGAAAAAGCACAAAGAAAAACAATACCTTTTAATCCGCGAGTATCAAAAACTTGTACAAAAAAATTGTTCAGGAAACCTTATTAGCTCAAGTGGTTGTGAGCTTTGGATAATGAACATACCACAGTGAAAGTCTTTACGGGCCACCTCATTTGAAGTGGAATTTCTTAGAAAAATGATTATTCTTCAGAGAAAAGCCTAAAAAGAATTTCAAGGAGACAATCTATGTCACCGGATATTTAACGATAAGGGCTTGAAATAAGAAGACCAAGTGAGATAGTAATTGATTTTATATCTTAGTTTGATGGCAAAGTCACAGAGCTGACGAGAAGATTTCCAAGTCATGCAGCCTAGCTTCGATGTTAGTGATTGTTGAGCGTGGCACAGTGTACCTCATATGCCTTTTAAAGGGAAAAAAATGAGTTTTTTGATGATGAGAAAGAACAGAACAGCTTGGAAAATATTTCTGTATTTAAGTTCTTCTACATCTCTTTTACAGTAACTGGGAGTACTGTGTGAAAATTCTGTGAGACAATGATGCCATTGTGTCATGTGAAACTGAGCTACAAGACAAACTCGGTAGAATTCTCTTAGCTTATTGTTTGAAACATTAGGATTTCCACACCATTCTGACTCATCTTGCATTCAAGATTTGATGAAATAATTTATGTTTTATTTTCACGCAGTTTTTTTTTTTTAAACAAGTAAACTAAGTGGAGAATAGTGTCTTCATATACTGCTGCTATAGTGAGAAGTTTTCTCCTTATATCATATAGTGTCAGGTACTAAAATTGAAAGGCTTTTTCCAGTATCTTAATTATTAACGTGAGCTCTTAGCATTGATATACATATCGAAGAGAAGTATGAAAGTTGCCCCAAGATAACATACATCACTTTTGTGACTCCATTATATTATCTTTTTGAGTCTTGTCACTGCACAACTTTCAGAATGACTAGACTCATAATTTGAGGAAAGATGATTTAGACATTTAAACATAAATAATTTGCTGTAAACTGAGTGAATAAGAAACCATAATATATGGTTGTTACGCTATTTAAATACATTTATCCCTGGAGGGAAAAAAATGTTTACATTTTATTTATTTTCTTAAAAACAAACATATAAATAGACATATCCAATAACTAATGTGCACTGTTAATTTAGAGTTATCTGTACAATAATGTAAATAATAAAACTGTAAAATATATTTGTGTGTGCATGCATGTCTCTCTCTCTCTATGATTGAAATTCATTGTAAATGGTTTTTAGATTTCACACAGTAAACAAAAGTAAATGAAATGGTTGTAGTTATTCCCCATTTTCTCTTTAATAAAAAATTCATATGAAAAAAAAAAAACACTTATATTGTATATTTTGTTGTTATTTGGAAATGTTAAATGTTCTGATGGCATGTTCTGGAACTTGGCTAACAACACTCCTTGATAATCCCAGAACACTGGTGGCATAAACTTCCTCACAGAAGGTGTAATCTTGAATTTTTTTGCACATGGCGATGACGGGTGTTTCCATTGCATTGAGGCACATGTTTTAATTTGGGTTGGTAGTGTTGCACCAAAGATTCATCTCCTTTGGAGCATGCCTTCACCTTCATATGTGTAATGACAGAGATGCTGCAATGACAGACCAAATTGGTTCATTTTGTGTTCATCATTCAGATCTCTGGGTACCCAATGTGAGCAAACTTTCCGAAAATTCAGTTGCTTATGCATTATTCTGTAGGCTAAGCCATGTGAACATCCGATTGCACTTGCTACACTGTCTGTCGTTAGTCATCTATTAGCTCTGATAATCTCATTCACACGTTGCACAGTTGCTTCTGTTGCAATCTGAACAGGACGGCCAAGTCGGACTTTGTCAACAATTTCAGTGTGTCCCTGAGAAAATTCTTTTACCCAGTTATAGACTGCTTTACATGATAAACATTTTTCAGCATAAACTGTAATCATTTCCTTATGAATGTCCTCAACTGAATGTCCTTTAGCCCACAAAAATTGCACTACACTTCTTTGGTACACACTAACAGTTGGGTAGCCATTTTGTTATTGCTTTGTGCATGCGCACGTAACTCCCAGCTCCCCCTACATACAACTATTATAAAGTTGGATGATGGTACTATCTAAGGAATACTACCTGATAACTGCCACTGATAAAATATTTCAATTTGCGAGTTACTTAGTGACTTCCCCTCGTAACTACTTCTCCAATCGTCTAATAAGTCTAGATTTACTTGGGATACATTCAAGAACAGTGGTCTGGTCACAGGGCATAGCCCTATCTACATCACCAAAAATTGAAATTTCTTGCAGAAAACTTCAATTTTCTCCATCGTAACTAAGCATGCTTCGGCCATTTTGAAAAAAGTCATGGGGCATGCGCACTAAATATTTACAATCTAAATGTTACACTGGGTTTTTAACGAAACAAACCAAATGTTGCTATAGCAACTAAAGGCATCATGTGAGAAACCGTAACAGTCGTTTAAGCAATGAAAAGCACGGGAGTTAATTTCTGTGCTCTGAAAAAAGAAATTTTGGTAGAAACTCGAAGGAACTAGGCCTGTGATTTAAAAATATGAGTGTGTTAGAAATGTGCTACTTTTCACTTTATTTAGATATCACCTTTATATCACTCTGATCATTGCTTTGCACAGGTGTACAAGATCTACCAACACTGCCAGGTTGTTTTGTAGTGCAGGGGTCAACTCACTTGTTGATGCAGAATGCTGTGCACATAAGTAATAGTGACTGAAATTAGAACTGATTCCATCTGCTGGTTTCTGGGAGTTACTGTAGGAGTGAAGATGCAGTGCTCAAACTGAATGAGATAGCAGCTAGCAACCCACAGGTTACTGCCTCAGTCAGGGTTTGTGAACCATAGCCAATCATGCCCCATTATGCCTCCCAGTGATGCCCTTTGGAAGCGGTAGTCTGGCTAAGTAGGGATCACAATGGGAAGATATTCACCAGTCCCAAAATAGGCTGAGCCAACATCTAATGTGTCTGGCCATATAGTAAGTGATGTTTAAAGAAAACCATCATTTTAAAACAAAAAAGCTCAGTTAGGTGGTTTTTACAAGAGTGCCCAAACCATGCAGACCTGAGGCGTGAGACATGGCCAGAGGACACAAGCTTAGGGCAAAAAAGCTTTGGGGCTACTATCAGGATCTGGAGAGGACTGCAGGCTTTGCCATGTCGACAGGGATCAGGATCTGAAGTGACCAACAACCTCGAATGCAGAAGAAGAAGGTGGTTTTTAACAACTGACTCCATTCTCTCAAACCATGCTGACAGCAGCCTAAATCTACAGTATGCATTGTACAATAGCGCCTTTTTTTTTTCTTCTATAGTTTCATATGCTCATCCATCTCAACAAGGTGGGTGGTTGCCTCCATGAATCTCATCATCAGCATGAATTCTTCACGTGTGCCCCACAATCTCACAGTAATTATACAATGTTTAAATCCTGATAAATGTTTAAAAAAAAAAATTTGACCATAACGTTCATTAAATGTAAAATGATAAAATGACAGTCAACTGGCGTTTTCCTGAAGTTAACACTGGCATAAATGATGTTAAGTTTCTTAACAACACAAAGAGAGGACAAAATCGACATTTTTAAATGCTTGTATTTTGTGTGCTTTTGCTTTATAATCATAACATCTGTCATCTGAGTACTGACCAATCACCATTACATGACAAATTTGAAAATAATGAAACACTTTCTTGTACATAATATTTGTGTGAACCATAGGAAACAAAATATTTCTTTAAACATCCTTAGTGCCCATGACATGGTGTATCTGCAGAAGTCCTTCACATTTTATGCATCTCTCACACAATCTTTGACAGTTGAACACATCTGCTGCACATCTCCATTTTCTGTCTGTCTCATCTGTTATGTAGCGCTAAACTTAATAGCTTGTTTGTGGTATAAAAAATATATGCCTGTACTGTAGAACATAATCCAGACAATATTATCTTTCCTGAACACAGTTGCTTACACCTATTTTTCTGCTACAAATATTTTTTATACTGAATAATATACATTTACTCTGTAGGCACTTAACTGGAATCAATTTGGTTGCAAATGTTTCTTCTTAATGGTCTTCACTATACACAAAGGAAATGTGATCGTGTCTCAAATCTAGCAGATTAAAATGTCTGGATTTTAATCTGAAAGCTCTGTTTTATCTGTTTTACAACTGAGTAGACATAAATCCTGATTGTACCTGGCAAGACTGGTTACTGAGAAATAAGGTCACACAAGTTCCAACAGTGAACAGATCACATAACAAGCCTGTTTTGTCCAATCTGATTAGAAAAGCCATGAACTAAAAATTCTCCTCCTGTTCTTTAAGGTTTAAGTAATAATTTATACAGGCTTTTCTCAAATTAATCAGGTTTACATTTAATAAAAAACCTTTTATCTTTATCTTAATGTGAAGAAAACTAAATTGATGACAACTGATAACAAGGCAGATGAAATACATATCAATGATGAAAAATTGGAAGATGTGGACTTTGAATATCTTGGATCATTACTAATTAATAATGGAGATACAATGAGGGAAATTAAAAGGAAGACATCTATCGCTCTTCAAAAAATAAAACAACTAAAGAAGCCGTGGAGAGGAACAGACAGAATTACAAAAATAAGATTTTTAAGGGCATGCATTTTTCCCATCACAACATATGTCTGTGAGACCTGGACACTTAACAAAACAGCTGAAAAACGCATAATTGCCTCTGAATGTAAATGCTATAGAAGAGTTCTTCAAATATCATGGACACAAAAATGAACAAATATATTCATACTACAAGAACTTAATACTGAAGAAGGTTGGCTAGCAAAGAAGATTAAACAGAGAAAACTAAGTATTTTGGATATATTAAACATGAGAATTTAAAGAAAGACTGTCTTGGAAGGGTACATGATGGGAAAAAGAAAGAGAGGAAGACCAAGGCGAAGATGGCTGCAAGACATCGTTGATGATCTGTGAATGGACGCATCAGCAGCAGGGCATCTTGTTTACAACTGAGAGGCCTACAGTTAGGGAGGCAAAGTTCTGCAAGAGACATGAAAATGACTGACTGACATTTAATACTGAAATCAAGATGCGCTCTTCTGAATAACTTTTCTGCTTCAACTTCATAAAAATCTTTAATATCCCATCTTGGCAATGTAGCAGGTGCTTTTTTTACCTCAAGTATTATGCCAAAGTAATGACTTCTAAAAATAATTTAACAGTGCCATATCTGAACTCACAGAAAAAAAATGGCTTTGAAATTGCTAAAATCTTCCACAAAACAATACAAGACAACATGAAGAACTTGAAACGTCTGAAGACCAAGTATCAAAGATACTGGACCTGTCTCAACTAAATAACACTATACTGACTGCACACTAAATGTACAACCCACAAATAGAAATCATTCAAGTAAAACGTGCTTCCTGGTTTATCATACAGTAATGGTCATCATTCAACATTACATGCACAGTTCTTATATCCATATATTTTACATTCCTCTAGTTACATTCTAGGTAGCACTAAGTGACAGTTTTGGAAGCAAAGTCTGAAACCCTGGTATCCCCTTTGATGCTTTAGTTCTGGCATGATCCTGCAGTTTCTTCTGAAATGAAGATGCCACAAAACTCTTAATAATTGACCTTCATACACTGTTAGACTTCTCCAACTAACAAAATATAACTACTGTCAGACTTCTCCACAGGGCAAAATTTTTAATCAATGAACCTTTTGTTCAGAAGTCATCAGACTTCTCCAACAGCTAGATATACGTAACTGAACCTTCATATATTTTCAGACTTTTCCAACACACAAAATTTGTAATAACTGGACCTTCAAACATTGTCAGACTTTCCATGCCAGCAAGTTTCAATAATTAAGCTGAATATCTGATAAAGAATCTGTGGAGAGGAACAGACAGAACTACAAAAATAAGATTTTTAAGGGCATGCATCTTTCCCATCGCAACATATGTCTGTGAGACCTGGACACTTAACAAAACAACTGAGAAACACATAAATGCCTTTGAATGTAAATGCTACAAAGAGTTCTTCAAATATCATGGACACAAAAAACAACAAATATATCCACACTACAAGAACTTAATACTGAAGAAGGCTGGCTAGTAAAGAGGATTAAACAGAGAAAACTTAAATATTCTGACACATTAAATGGCATGATAATGAAGACAGTCTTGGAAGGGTACATAATGGGAAAAAGAAAGAGAGGAAGACCAAGGCAAAGATGGCTGCAAGATATCGTTGATGACCTGCAAATGGATGCATCAGCAGCAGGCCATCTTGCTCACAACTGAGAGGCCTACAGGGGTGTTGTTAGGGAGGCAAAGTTCTGCAAGGGACATGCAAATGAATGAATGAATTATCTGATAAAACAGTCTGAAGCCACAGCAATGTCCCACTGTAGCAACATTTTTAATAATTAAATCTTCATACAGTATCAAGACCTCTCTATGCCTTTTTTTTTTATTTGTCATAAATTTGACTATGACACACAGGTTATATATTCTTGAATGTTAAAAAAGCTGGATGAAATCTCTAAGTTACTGTTACATAAATCATAAAATTATACTGTTTAAAAAAAGAAACGCAACACTACTGTAGTTGTAATGGACACCAAATTTCAAACTTGTATCAAAATTTTATTTTTCAGGATTAATGTTTCAATCTTGGCATGAAGAAACTTTAAGACTTTAACAATGAAATGAGGTTCATTAAATTTGGTTTGGACTTTTATTCTTTGCGACTGAGGCCTCCATTTCAGTAAGGTATATGGCCTCCTCTGGCCTGTATCAGAAAATGGTATCTCCTTGACACTGATCCTATTAGCTGTTGGATCTGCTGTTGTGGGATGGGTGCCCACTCTTTCTGCAGTGCAAGAGACAACTGTCGGAGATTGGCTGGCGCCACGTCTCACTGGCAGACTTCTCTGCTGAGTTCATCTCATAAGTGTTCTATTAGGTTCATGTCTGATGACATGGACGGCCACGGAATGGTCTGGATGTTGTTGTCAGTAAGGAACTGGGTAGTGAGTTGTGCCACATGAGGTCCTGCTGAAATACTGACCCTTATGCAGTCAGAAGTGGAAGGATGTGAGGACGAAGAATTTCAGCAACATATCACTGGGCATTCAGGCGTCCTTCAATTTGTACCAGGTTACTTCTTCTCATGAAGTTGATCGTCCCACACACCAATACACCTCCACCACCATGTGGAGGAGCCCCATCCATGCAGTTCTGAACATAGCGCTCATGGACTCTGGGGTAAACTCTTCTCTGTCTATGTGTCACTGGAGCAGAAAGAATGATTCATCACTAAACCAAACCAACCCCCAATCATTTGCAACGGTCCATTGATGTTGCTGGTTTGCCCACTGCAGTCTGTTCTGGCGATGTCGGTCCATAAGAACAGGAACTCTGTAGGGTCTTTTAGCCCAAAGACCAGCGTCATGCAGCCGGTTCCTGACCATTTGATCTGAAATTCGGCGAGCTACTGTCATTGACTGGACTGTTCAAGGCACAGATGCAAATCGATTCCTGCGGTGACGCAGCCATATGAAGTCTTCAGCAGGAGTTGTGACTATGAGTATCCCACTGCGTGGCCGATCTGCAACTGAGCCAGTTTCTTGAAATCATCGAGATTCTCATGAACCTGTCATGAGTTATTGTCAAAAATGCTGCTCTGACTAGTGTCGCTTTTCTGTGCTCGTGAATCATCTGCTGAGTACAATTCAGGTCAGCACGTGAAGTTGACGTCCAAGTGAACGTTTCAGGCAATTTGCAAACTTCAGTTTAAATCACACATCGTATTTGTTGCATTTCTTTTTTTTATAGTATAGTTTATAGTATAGTTTTTTAGTATAGTTTTAGGAGACTGTCTTCCTTCCAGGCACATCTTCCACATGGTAAATGATAGCATGGCCTCTGGCAATGAGGTTAGCTTTGAACATCTTATAAAACAGCAACAGATCACAACAGTATCTAACTTTTTCACAGGTTAGTCTATTTAGAGAAAGGTCAGTGAAATAACTAAACACAAAATGACAGCGGTTAAAGGGAAATCACCACATTTTCATTATCCTAGTAAAATTATGCTTTACTAAACTCAACAGCAAAAAAAAAATTGCAAAAAAAAAAAAAAAAAGGTAAGAGGCTGTAATATATAATGACTTTTGGCATAGTATTTGATGATGATTATTACAAAGAAGTATAAACAGATGGATGAAAAGTAACTAGGAAAAAAATGAGGATTCATGCTGTAAATGAAGGTCACATATTCTGTACTGGGAATTAAGTACAACACTTCAATTTTTAATCCTCTATCAATAACTGATATCATCTGCAAAAATAACAATTAAGAAATATGGGGCTGAAAGAAAATTATGGGTGCCTCACAAAATATATCATTATGAAACCATCAAGAAAAGTTAAACAGAAGTGGCCAGTTTTTCCGGTGGTTTAAATGATCATGAGCAATGCAGTATGGTACAATGCCAAGAGACATAACCAGTGATGCTCTAAGTTGCTCAAGATGTAAACTGATCTCTACTGCAGCTGCAGTGTGATGCAAAAGTTCTCAGAACATGCTCTGTGAAGAGACATCATTCTTCACCTTTTCTTGTATGTTCTTGCTTTCAACCTGAGCTTGTATTAACTCTTCCTCTGCCGGCAACGTTATAGTACGGCCTTCTGGCTAGTTCACTTTTGGACCGAATTCACTATAACAGCATTTGGTCCATTTCAGTGAAAAACCATACTCAAATTTTGGTTCGCAGTTTATCTGCGCTTGTCAGAATTATCCAGCATCCTTTTTAACTTAGAGTGGGCAGTGTGTAGCCATTTTTTTGGTCTCTATTTGATTTGGTGTGAATATTTTTCCTAATTTCCAGCCACTTTGTGGATCTGCAAAAGTAATTCTGAATGTTTTCTGTTGTGCTTGTGCTTTTGTTTCTGCAAATTTGTGCAAAAAAGGATTACATTTCATGTGAGGAATTCCATTTATCATTGATTTGTGATTTACACGTGGATATTTACAGCTCTAATGGTAAGTAGAAACCAATTTTATTTGTGTGTCATAATTTTTGTTTGTTTGTGGGGGGGGGGGGGGGGGGTGGGGGTGGAGGGGGGCTAAAAATGTTGTCTTATTTTCTCACCAGTTATTTTTTCCTAAGAAAACTCTGCATTTATGGAATCTTCATTCATTTTTATTTCTTTTGAATGTATAAAAAGTATACTTTTTCACATGGAAATAATTGCTACATTCACTTTTTCAACTATGCCCCAAAAATATCGCAACACCTGCGTTCATGTTTTTTTCCCACCGGCACAGGAAGAGTTAAATATTAAAAAGTTCTCATGGTTTTCTTCTGGGAAAAAAAAAAAATGAAAAAAAAAAATCAGATGAACTCATCAGACTAAACAGTTAAAATTAAACTGCATGGAGAAAGTGTGAAAAGTTTCTCTCTTCTCACCATTATCTTTATATCCGCCTGTCCACTCTTCTGGGCAAGGGACCATAGATTGGCTGTGAGAGTGGCCATTGATTGTTTGCTCATATCACAGCTTGCAAGCAGTACGGAAATTATCTCCAGCACCAAAGAGCTCTGACGTTTTGCCAGCTAGGGATCATAAAACCATGAATTACAACTTTAACTTATGCCAAGTTTTTACAAATTCTCTTTGTTTGACTGATCAAAGTTCTTTTGGAAAAAAAAACAAAGGGAAAAAAAAAATCAACCTGAACTTATATAAGTTGAACTACAAAGAAGTATAAACAGATGGATGTCAAGCAACTAAGGAAAAATGAGGATTTTTGTTGTAAATGTAGGTCACATATTCTATACATGAATGTTTGTCAAAGTGACTATAAAATTCTAGGAACAGAATCAGAAAGATAAATATATAAAGGTCAAGTTTAGAAATGAGACAAATACTATGACTCAATGCAAAACTTTTTCATATGAAAACAAAAACAAATGGTTGTGCTGTGTGTATTGGGTAACTTCATATTACTGAGCAAGTGGACTGAAGGATGAATACAAAAGTATCTCTAATATCAGCCTAGTGCAAAAAATGAATGGTGATATCAGTGCTCTCAGACTGACCTTTGCTTTATTAAAACAAAAATTTCATGATGATATTTGAAGGAATGTTTAATCATTGCTCTGAGACTCTTGTGAGTACCCTACCTGCCCATTTTTCATGCACACTGCATCTTACTTTGAAGACACTCTTCTTTTTCAGAGAACAAAACTGGCTTCCTAGTTTTCAACAGACAGTTCGTTCTTGGGTATATGTATATAAAACTAAACATATAAATAATACACAATGCCAATGCAGTGAAGCTGTGACAACAAACTTTTAAAAAAGCTAGCTAGCTTTAAACAAATGAGATCAGCAGAAAACATAACATCATGGGCGTGTGGAAAAAAACAAAACACCCTCAAAATACTGTAAGATTTAAACATGGGACCTTTATTACAAAAAGATGTCCAACTTAAAAGTGTTCAAAATAGTTTAAAATTTCAGTCAAGGACAGTTGCAGCTGTAGTACAGTGCTGTAAGGAACATAACACCATTTAACAAGCCACTTTTACCTCTGGAGAAGTGACTGATTTCAGATGATTAAGTATTTCTCCAATCAGTGTATCCGCAACAACCTTTATCTCGCCCAGAAACTTGGGATCATTGCCGTACATGGAATCATTGGAGTCCACTTAAATAAACAAATGAAGAATAACATCAAAACTGTCACTATTCACGTGATAGTTATTTGTGAAATATAGTTTTATGTTAGTCCCATGGCTCAATGACACTGTCCATTTTTGCAGTCAGCGGCCCATAGCTGACATCAGCGTTTAGGCTGGTGAACCACAGCCGAGCAATGCCGCCCTGTCCCACCTTTCTATCGGTACCACCAGTAGCAGACCTAGCTTGGCTGATGGGACAGGGATCATCATAGTCCCAACAGAGGTAGTCTGCTAAAGAAGCACTGCACAACCCCTGCTTGTCTGGGTTCACTCAGCCGCCCGTAACCCGCTCCCAACCTGACACAGTGTTATGCCTCAACATCTTCACTGCGTCGGCTGCAGAGAGCACCAGCTCTCAGCTTCACAGATGCAGAAGAAGAAGATATTAGTCCCTTTGAGTTCTAAAAGACACATGTTTCATCTCCCAGATCAGCAGTGATATATAATTTCTTATATATGTCTAGCACAACTAGGAACAGTTTTTTTTTTTCATAATGTCATAATGTTAATGAGTAAGGAAGAATAAATACAGATTTTTATATTCTTAAAAAAATACAATTGAAGAGTGTAATCGGTCGCAGGCAAATTTAACAGACTGCATCCACAGTGTAAGCCAAAAATGCAGTGGATGTTCTAGTGGTTCTACTGATGGTGCAGTTCCTGCTTGCTTTGTCGCAAGTCCCCCCCCCCCAAATAAATAAATAAAGGCCAGCCATCCACAATTATCAACCACACAGGAGGGTTTTAAAAAAAAAAAACCTCATTAATTTTTCCATGATGTTGGGCTTCTGAGACATCCTATACAAGAATTACCCTGTAAAAAGAAACATCACAGCTGTAGAAAATAACAATCTTACTCCAGCCAGTCAAGATCTGTCCCTCAATGCTCTTCCCTCAAGAAAGGTTCAAAAGTTCAAAATCAGACTCCGGCGTCATTGCATTCAGGACACCCCCATACATGCTCCACTGCATGCCACAGCATCCATCCAAGAGTATGTTTGCTAGCAGTTCCCATCAAGCGTTGCTTCTTTACCACGCATTTTCTGCCATGCAGTTCAGATTTCCTACTAGCACATTTATTTTGTCCTAGCTCCAGCAGTCTCTTCACAATTAAATTGTTCTTCCATTCCTGCTCTTCATTTTCCCGCGGTCTTTCCAATATGGCTTTAGTTGCACTTGTCCATTATCAGCCTGCATTTATTTTAGCCTGTCCAGCAAACCTATCTGCCACTTCACTGCCATGTACTCCTGCAAGCCCTGGGCAATAAAGCCATGTTAGGCTTCAAAGGTGACTGGCTTAACAAATGAACCCATTCTTTTCAAAGCAATTTTTTTTCTCAATCTTACGAAGCATACTTTGTGAGTCTGTCACAGTGACACCATGGACTACATCATGGGCAACCAGCCATTCCACTGCTGCCAACACAGCCTCAGTTTCCATTGGCATGGTTGATGTGGTGACTTCAAAGGCTCCTGAACCCTGTGCCACTACTCTTCCATTTCAGTAGACAACAAAACCCCAACCACTTCTGCTGTTCTGAGATACTGAGCCATCTGTAACATATTACCACGTAGGAAGACCCACAGTGATGCTGGATGAGATCTTAAACCCAAAGTTCATCTGTCCCCAATGCCCAGTCTCTATATTCAAGGCCCTTCTGTATAACCTTTGCTAGCTTAGGTCGCTCCTCTGTACCTGTAACCAATCATCACCTTTAGGCACCTCATCTAGATCGCACACTGATATTAATGTATCCTCAGTCTCAGCCACCAGGATCTGCCTTGTGTGATGTGTCTGGTCTTTATCAACCCCAGCTCCTTATGGAGAGGACGGTCCTTCATGCCAGCAACCCTGATGTATGCCTTTACTGAGCAAACTTGTGTTTTGACCTCACACTCAGCAGATCAAGCAGAAAGCTCATGGCCATTAACCTAACTGCTCTCAACACTTTCCTGGCTTTTCATATTACACTGTTCACATAGTGTGTAAAAGGACAAGGATCGATCAAATGTGATCCCCAGATACCTCATGCTCTTCTGGACATTGTGGTTCATGAAAGTAAAAGTAAAAGTCTCAGCCTGAATAAAAAGAAGACTGAAGTGATGGTCATTTCAAAGAAAAGAATACCACCAAAATGTAGCATTACCATTGATGGCACAGAACTGAACTGAAACAAGTTGATAGTTTCAAGTACTTAGAACAATTACAACAGCTGATGGGAAATGTCACAACGAAATAAAAAGCAGACGTGCTCAGGCCAAGTCAGCATTCCAGAAAATGAGAAACATCTTGTGCAACAGATCCTCCATATCAATGGAAACAAGATTCCGAGTACTTAAATGTTACATCAAGCCAATTTTGTTTTATGGATGCGAAGAATGGTCATTGATTAAGAGAGTACAGTGAGAAATGGCAGCCATGGAAATGTGGTTCATAAGAAGGATGTTGAAGGTACCATGGATAGCTAAGAAAACCAACAAAGAAGTCTTAAGAAAGGCTGCAGTTAAAAGGCAAATTACAACAAAGATCAAAGGCAGACAAGCGAGATTTGTAGGACATTTCCTGGGAAGAGAAAAATTGGAACACATTGTGGCAAGTGGAAACACTGAGGAAAGAAGAGACAGAGGAAGACAGAGAAAGAAGTAACTAGATGGGCTGTCAGTGTGGCTAGGAAGAAAGTCATCGGCGGATCTCATAATCAAGTCTAAAGACAGAGAATTGTGGAGAGAAATGATCGCCTACACCACACGGCACGGCACTTGATTGAATGAGATACCTTGTGAAATGTTTTTCCTCAGGAGCTGGCACAAAACTGTAAATCTCCTCTAGCCTCACGAACATTATAACAAAATATGCCCTCTCTGAACACACACATATAACTAAAATATACACAAACAAACACATGTAGACAGGAGCTTAGCTGATAGCAGCAGAAATATGGATTTTTTTAATATGGAGTTAACTGCAGAAGGTAACATTCTGATATCATAATATCACAGTATCATAATACTTTCACATGAAAAATATTTTGTTTGGTTTTTTTTTCTGCCAAAAAATTGCTTTGTAAACCAAGGAAATGATACAGTTTAATATTACAAAATTTATCAAAGAAAGATAACTGAACAAAGTATCATATGTGTATAAATCAAGAAAGATATCTTATACAAAGAAAGATAACTGGATATACATCATATGTGTATATATATCCTATAAATATTAGAATATATAAATCAGTGGTTCTAAAAGTTGGTGGTACTGTCTCCACGGGGCTCTGAAAAAATCCAAGGGAGCTTTGGTAAGATCAAAAGGGGTTGTGAGGAAAAAGGTAGAGCCAAGGACTGGACCATTAGAAACAAATGAATGAAATAAGTTCTTGGGGCAACTGCGATGTGGGCTGGGAGGCAATAGTGTAGCAGCACGAAAAAGTTTGAGAACCATCGATCAAATCTGTACCTTTATCAATGTGGTAAAGATACTCTTCTTGAGAAGCAGCAGACAACATAGCAAGCACTCTTGTATAAACAAGCACACGTGCATCGCTGCTTTGTTCCCATGTGTAGTCCTGCAGCACATTCAGCAATCCTTTCAACAGATACATGACTCCCATATCTGGATTGTCCTGTTGATGAACATACAAAACCTCTTTATTTTCAGCATAAATCATTTAATCCAGAGGTTTTCAAAATGCTTTTTTGCCCAAAGACTCCTTTCAGCTTAAATATTTTTTTAATATGTAAACCCTCTGACAGTTTATTGGCATTATTATTATTACAGTCTGCGGTGCTGAAGTGTCACATCTCCATCTTGTGCAATCCTTTGTGTTTTCAATTAATTCAGATGCTTTTCTTTTTCCATGCCATTTGGTCAGCTCACTGATATTTGATATCTTCTTCATGTCATAAAAAAAAAAAAACCTGTCTTTGCCTTACCCTCTTGTGATATTATTTCACTGCCATCAACTGTTCCAAGGTAACTGAATTTATTTACTTGTGCCACCGTCTTCCCGTACGAAAAGATGTTGCACTTTTGCATGTTTATTATTTTCACTTTTACCACTGTTTCTGTCTTGATGCTGTTTAGCTCTAAGACTCATTTTTGCTGCTCTTTTCAATAATCTTGTTCATAAGTTTCTGCAACTTGCTTTCACTCCTTGCCGTTAGAAAGATGTTATCCACTTGTCTCAAGTTACTGATATCCTGGCCTCCCATTTTAATCCCTTTCACATTTTTAATGCCTCTCACGATGTTTTCACCGTACAATGACAACGGAGAGGGTGACAGTTCACACCCTTGTCTTATGCATTGTTTTATATCCTGTTACTCACCCATATCATTGTTCACATTTACAGCTGCTTTTTGTTTCCTGTACGCATTCTTAAAAATTATCACATCTTTACTATCTATATATTTTTCTAGCATCTGCATCATGTCTTCATATCAAACTCTGTCAAATGATTGTGTAATCAATAAAGCATAAGTATAAATCTTTGTTCACCTACAGAGATTGTATTTCCAGGCAAATACTATTTTACTAACAATTTAATGATGTTAAAATATTCGCGTGAAAAATAAATAAATACATAAAAGATTGAATCCAGATAAAGGAAGTGGTAAATCTTTGGGTTTATCAAGTGCAGCTGATGTGTGAATAAACAGAATCATCTTAAATATTAAATATCAATTATTAAATGAATTTCTGTCTTCTAAATTTCAAAAATATATATTATATGAATATACTGTCAGAAGTCAATACCAGTAGCTATAAATAATTCACTCATTCATTTATTAGCATGTCCCTTGTGGAACTTTGCCTCCCTAACAGCTCTCTTGAGTTATAAATAATCAAAATTAAAAAGTTACATTTAAAAAAAGAATATTAACAGTTAATAAATCAGCGTATTAAAAAAATGAGTTCATATGTTAATATTTTTTATTTGAAAACAATTTGAAAAACCACATTTCAATCATCTAATTTATCCTCTCATATTCTGCATCTGACCTCTCTTTTTTTTTATTTCTGCATTTATAAGGTTTCATTATGCACAGTTTAGAAACAAATGATTTAAGCAGACAATGAAAGAAAATAAACAATATTATTCCAAGAAACAGACACACATTTTTTATACGTTTACTACTAACAAAACATAACACATAGCACTGATGCACTGCAGTTTACAAATGTAAGTCACCAGCACTGAAAATGAAATACAGCTAACACAACTGAATGTAAATATCTCATGATCAACTTCTTATAAGACTAGCCCAAGATGATGATCATGACTCATAACAATCATGACAGTGAACACTTACTGGTATCACTAACAGTGTTGCCACAAAGTTGTAGACATACTCAAGAAGGAATGACTCTGAGGATTTTGACTTGGAATCTGGACCATCTATTGTTTTTGGCAAATCTGGAAGCAGTGATATTGCTGCTTTGAAGAAGGCATCACCTGATGAAGCACAAATAAACAGAACCTTGTACTAAAGTCATGCTATCATCGATTTGGTATTTTTAAAAAAATTTCCATATATCTCCTCTCACATACATGTATATTGTTCCTGTAAAATCTCCAATCCTATTTTGTACCTTCTTGTTTACTGTTTAACTAATCGTTTCTGATATTTCATTTTGACCTCTTCTTTTCTGCCTCTTGGTACATTTTCAGCAAAACAGCGCTGAAATAGTACAACAGAAAAAGGCTGAGAAACCCTGGAAGATAATGCTGTCAACTGTTCAGGTCACATGCTCACAGATCTGCTTCCTGACAATCTTGACAATGTCAAACAAAGTCAATCTACAATTTATTCTCAAATGATTACTGTTCAGTTTTACTGTTACAGCAAGTAAATAAATTCATAGACTTAACACAGAAGCATTACTTGAATGTATCACTTGTCTAATGTATCCAACACTTGTGGCTTTTCCTCCATGCCCAATGGTTAAAATTGTAAAATATAATAACATCCGATTATTTAACACTTCCCATGCCACTGTCGTGATAGTGAGAATTTCCAGTTACTGAGTTGCATGCCATGTTCGTTATAGTGACAATTAATTTGTTTAAATGAAACAACCGGTGTAACATTTAGATTGTACATATTTCGTCCGCGTTTCCGGTGACATTTTTCAAAATAGTGAAAGAGTGCTTAGTTATAAGCGATGCCGAGCGAGAAAAAGGAAGAGAAACATGGAAAATTTTCAATTTTTGATGATGTAGATAGGGGTATGGACATGGCCTGTGACCACCCCACTGCTCTTGAATGTATCCCAAGTAGATATAGACATATTTAGACGACTGGAGAAGTAGTTAAGAGGTTATTTCAGATATTAATTTAGCAAGAATGCAACACAGAATCACATTACGAGATTGACAAGTAGATTTAGACATCTCAGATGGTAAGTAGTGTAGATCTAGACCTAGCCGATGGTGAGCTGGGCACAGTGTCTAAAAACATCACATTACTTCTTTTTTTCCTAAAAAACTCTGCATTTATGAAATTTTCATACATTTGGTTATACTTTGAAACATAATAAGTACATGGAAATACTGTTTTCCATTCCATTTTACAACTATATCCCCTATAAAGATCAAGAACTGCGCTTTTATTCCAGCACCCATCTGAACATCCACATTTCTTCCTCTGGCACGGGAAGAGTTAATCTAGAGTATATATATATATATATAAAAAAATTTTTTTAAAAAATATAAAACCAACTTGTGACTCACCTTGAGAAAAGCAAAGGTTAAGTAGCGCCACCTGTCCTGATAAAAGGTAAAGCTGCAGCTGAGAGAATACTGACTGCAGCGATGGTGTGGTGATGAAGCAGAAAGCTGCACATGCCTAAAATGAGGTGCAATTTGGAAAAAGTCCATCACATGCTACTAAAATTATTAAAGTAAAAATCTAACTATTCCAACCAAATTTAGTGTAATATGACAATAGTTTGTAAGAAAGAATATATAGAATTTGATGACTTGCAACAATAAAACTAATAACAATAATCTGCTTGAAATAATAACAGAAGGGAATACTATACCATTCACTGATGCTTAAATGTTCATAACAAAACAATAGCTCTTGTGCTTCAAAAACACGACTGCTTGTCTGATGAATATGTAAAGACATAATGAATGATATCATAATGAAGCCAGCTAGCAGAGACACATGCAGTCAATCTCTGGTAAATTTTAGACAACGAATAATAACACAAAATTTTTACCAACCAAACTTACTCTAACAAAAGCGGCAGTTTTTCTTGAATGATTTCCCTTGACAACCTTCCTGGTTTCTATGGCCAAACTGTTCACAGACTACACAGACAATGGATATATGTTATCCGATTTTTCAAGTTTGAAAAGCACACTCTAGTAATTAGCTCAGCTATTACTTATGTAACAACAAAAAATGGCCAATAAGATTATAAAGTTAATTAAAAGCATATGTGAAAAATGCGTGAAATTAGTTGTATATCTAATCACAGGAGCATAGTGTGGCATCTGGCCTCTAACTCTGTCATGCTACAAAAAGCCCTGGCAAAGCAAATAAAATCAAAACTGACTTTAAACGAAGACTGAACTGCACAACCCAGCTGAATTTATATTTATCCAACCAACCGAATCTGAAAGCTAGACCATAATTCCTTGAAGGAACTGCTTACATGAAGAAGTGTAATCAGCACAGAATCCAGATTGCTGAAGTAGCCCCTGCACTCAACATAAAAACTCAGCTGCTGCTCAAAGTCTCGGCCAAACTGGACCAGTCGTATAAACCCACACAGTAAATTGCCTATTGCTCTTTTCTCATCCTCTAGGGTTAGAGCACTGAAACAAAAAGAAAGGGGAGAAAGAACTGCTTCAACAGTGAATATCGTTCATGGGGAATATGACTGTTCATTCATTCATTTGCATGTCCCTTGCAGAAATTTGCCTCCCTAACACCTCTCCAGTAGGCCTCTCGGTTGTGAGCAAGATGGCCTGCTGCTGATGCATCCATTTGCAGATCATCAACAATGTCTTGCAGCCATCTTCGCCTTGGTCTTCCCCTCTTTCTTTTTCCCATTATGCACCCTTCCAAGACGGTCTTCTCTAATGTGTCCAAAATGTTTAAGTTTTCTTTGTTTAATCCTCTTTACTAGCCAGCCTTCTTCAATATTAAGTTTTTCTAGTATAGATATATTTGTTCTTTTTTGTTCTTCAAAACTCTTCTGTAGCATTTAATTCAAAGGCATTTATGTGCTTCTCAGCTGTTTTGTTAAGTTCCCATATCTCACAGGCATATGTTGCCCTCAAAAACCTTATTTTTGTAGTTCTGTCTGTTCCTCTACAGATTCTTTAGTTGTTTTACTTCTGAAGACTGTACCCTGGTTAAAATACTGTTTGTTAAAGCATATAGAGAAACCAAGTGAATACTGGGCTAGTTATAAATATTTCATGTTTGTTATCCTTCTTGCTTCATATTTGTTAATTGTTTTGTCTAAATACAGATGTTATATTAAAGTGGTTTAGTACTAAATACAGCTGTTCAATACAGCACAGCCATAATCACAGGAGCAAAAGCAAGTGCTGGACTAAAAAAAAAACGAATAGAAAAGCATGGATATTGGATAACACATGGAAATACATACATGAAAGACAGACTGCCAAACTGGCCAGGTTGAACATAAAGACGATCTTGGAAAAAATCTGGCAAATGCAATATACAACGAACTAGACAATAAACTAAAAAGTTCAGCTAGAAGAGATAATGCATAAACAATATGTGTAAGAAGCAGAGAAAGCAGCAAAAACATGAGACAGAAAAACTTTATATAACATACAAAAGAGGCTAACATGTACTATTACATCCAAAGAAAGACCAATCTTTACCAAAACTGGCACCATATTAACATCAGGTAAAGACCAAAAACAAAGATGGGCCGAACACTTCCAAGAAATACTTACTCGACCACAACCAAAAGAACTGATAGACCTTGAAATCGACTTACCAATCCCACACTAAATGTCAACCTAGATGAAAATACATTGAATGAAACTGAAATAGCAGTGAATTTAATGGCTAACAACAAAGCTGCAGGTGAAGATGAAATAACAGTCGAAATGTTAAAAGCTATCAATAGTGACAACATGAGACAACTACAGAGAATGTTTAATAAGATTTGGAAAGAACAAAAAGTCCCTTCTAAATGGAAAAAAAGAATCATTGTTAAAATACCCCAAAAAAAAGGCAACCTTAGCGACTGCAATAAATTGGAGAGAAGTAACCTTACTATCAGTTGTGTCAAAAGTATTTTGCAAAGACATTCTGAACAGAATTAAAGATATAGTGGATACTGCAATGAGAGAAGACCAAGCAGGATTTCAAAAAGGGAAAAGCTGTACAGACCAGATCTTTACTCTAAGAATAATACTTGAAGAACATATTGAAAACCAAAACCATTAATCCTGAACTTCACAGACTTTAAAAAAGGCATTTGATAGCACACACAGAGATCCATTTTGGAGAATTTTAAGACTATATGGAATACCATCTAAAATTATCAACATCATTAAAGATCTCTACAACAGATATGTTTGTGCAGTCAACACAGAAGAAAAAATGAGCGATGGTTCCAGATTGAAACAGGCATGAAACAAGGGTTACACTGTCTCCCTTGCTTTTTGGGATAGCCATAGACTTCATAATGAAAAAAATGTTGCACAGGTAAAATGGGCATTGATACATGGGACCCAACTAGAAGATCTCAATTTTGCAGATGACATAACTCTTTATCACTGACAATGTGAATTCAATGCAACAAAAAACATAACCTGTCTTCACTGGCTAGCAAAATAGGACTTAACAAGGAAAAACAAAAATAATGAAACTTCCCACTAATCAAGAAGGAAAAATATATGTAGAAGGAACAGCTGTTGAAGAATTAAACCAGTCTGCATACCCCAGCAGCTACATAGACCAGGGTGGTGACACCAGAAAGGAAATTAGAATTATGAAAGCAGCACTGACCTTCAAGAATCTTGAAAACACATGGAACTCAAAATTTATAAGCACAAAAACCAAGCTAAGATTATTCAATTCAAATGTAATATTCACCCTCATTTATGCATGCAAAAGCTAGAAAATAACTAAAGAAATAAACAACAAATTAGACTCTTTTGAAAACAAATGGCTAAGGAAAATACTCTGTATAAAGTGGAACAAATTCAAGAATAATGCAGAAATAAGGCAGATGAGTGAAACAACAATCTTTCATGGGTGATCAGAAAAAGGAGATGGACATATATCGGTCACGTGATAAGAAGAAACAATCAGAGAATCCCAAAACAAGCTATCAAGTGGAACACTTCTATTTAACTTGGTTTTTGCGCTTATAACTTTCAAGTACCAACACCTCCTAAAGGATACTAAATTGGATATAGCAAAACATTTATACATCATAACATGAAAAATTTATAAGCCAACATACACCAAAGCCTTTCAAACGTTAGACTTCTACAGCATCAATTTTTTTTTCTTTTATGGAGTTGTATAATATTAAACTTCCTTTTGTTTCATACAAGTCTGTAGTTTCTTTAAGCTTCCAGTCTAACCGCTCATTACTTACTTGACAGAATCATGCATGATTTTACCAAGGAACATCATGGCATTGATGACAACTGGGTCACTGACAGGCGTTGTCTGGTGTCTGGTTGAATGTGAAAACATACCAAAGTGTAAACTTTACACTGATGTGAATGAAAACAGATATATTATGAGAAAATGTAAATCAGTAAATGGCTATAATAAATATATCTATCTGATCACTATGTGCTCAGTCCACTAATCCAGTGGTACTGGATTCAAGTCCCAGCAACGGGAATTTTTTCTTGCACCACTACACCAAAAATGCCCAATGTCCACTCAGTCTTTAAAAATGAGTACCAGAGAAATCCGGGAAGGCAAATGCAGTCAGACATCATACTGACCACATCAAACTTTCATATGCCGAAGGCCTTGGAAGTACAGGCTAACACTGTATCCCCAATTTGCCTTAACGGCATGTAAACTGGGATTTTTTTAAAAAATCACTATGGTAATTTCCTTGTAAAAGAAAAAAAGTGGTGGTGATGATGATAATAATGATGATGGAAATGACAGAATTCTAGTGCCCTAATACTTTACATTTATTGGATTTCTGTTCTTAACAAATTTTCTCCAATTTTATGTATTAGTGCAGTTGTACACATCACTTCTTAATCACGATCCTCCGAGCTTGTATCCATAGATTTATACAAACCGAAGATGGTTTGTTTAGTTTAAATTAGGACAAATATGAACAAAATGTGATTCTGTGTTTTGTGAATAGGCACTAGCCATAATATTTATGTTACATACTTGCTGAAGGACTCCAAAACACATTTGCAGACATCGACTTTGATGGCTTCTCTTTGAAACATGTCGATAAAAGGAAGGAACTTCTCCTGAAAAACAAATTAGAATAATGGATTTTAAACCATGAGAACTTTGATTTGTTTGAAAAGAGAACACAAAAATGAATTCATCACATACTGATAACTTTTATACAGAAAAAAAAGGCAAAAAATATGTCAAAACAACACTATTAATTTAATAAAGAAGAACAACCACTCCCCCCCCCCCACCGTTTGTGCTAACGTGACTACTTCCTGATGACCTCCTTTACTAAAAAATGCAGCATCAATTTTTTAACTTTACTCCTTCTATATTTGTTGTTATGTCTAAAATACAGTTTTGTAACAAATCGTCCATAATTTTTAACAGTGACCTAGCATACAATTAAAAATAAAATAGTTCAAGTGCTGTGCCGCGTGATGTAGGCGATCATTTCTCTCCACAATTCTCTGTCTTTAGATTTGATCATGAGATCCGCCAGTGACTTTCTTCCTAGCCACACTGACAGCCCATCCGGTAACTTCTTTCTCCATCTCTTCTTCTCTCAATTTTTCCACTTGCCACAATGTGTTCCAGTTTTACTCTTCTCAGAAAATGTCCTACAAATCTCACTTGTCTGCCTCTGATCTTTGCTGTAATTTGCCTTTTAACTGCAGCCTCTCTTAAAGACTTCTTCATTGGTTTTCTTAGCTGTCCATGGTACCTTCAACATCCTTCTTATGAACCACATTTCCATGGCCTCCATTTCTCGCTGTACTCTCTTATTCATGGACCATGCTTCACATCCATAAAACAAAATTGGCTCGATGTAACATTCAAGTACTCGGAATCTTGTTTTCATTGATATAGATCTGTTGCACAAGATGTTTCTCATTTTCTGGAATGCAGACTTGGCCTGAGCATGTCTGCTTTTTATTTCATTGTGACATTTCCCATCAGCTGTTATAATTGTTCCTAAGTACTTGAAACTATCAACTTGTTTCAGTTGTGCCATTGATGGTAATGCTACATTTTGATGGTATTCTTTTCTCTGAGATGACCATCACTTCAGTCTTCTTTTTACTCAGGCTGAGACCTTTACTTTTACTTTCACGAACCACGATGTCCAGAAGACCCGGTAGCTCCCTTTCACTTTTAGCAATCAGAACTGTGTTGTCTGCATATCTTAAATTGTTAAAGTTGTACCCGCCAATTGATATTCCCGGCAAGCTCTCTATATTTCTCATTATGTTTTCACTGTACAAGGAGAAGAGGTCAAGAGATAGAACACATCCTTGTCTCACTCCCAATTTTATGTCTTGGAATGCTCCTATTTGGTTCTCAATCTTCATTGCTGCTGACTGCTGCCAGTATATGTTTTTGATGAGTTTCAAATCTTTCCCATCTGTGTTGATATCTTCCAGCATTCTTATAATTTCTGTGTGCCTCACATTATCAAATGCTTTACAGTAGTCTATGAAGAATAAGTATAGGTCTATCTTTACTTTTATTGATCTTTCCATCAATGTTCTCAATATATATATATGGCATTACCTGTGCCTTTCCTTCGATGAAGCCACACTGTTCTCCAGCAATTTCTGGTTTTATTTTACCCCTGACTCTTCTCATGACAATATGAAGCAGGATTTTGGTAACATGGCTCATAAGACTAATGGTTCGAAGGTCTTCACAGTCAACTGCACCTTGTTTCTTTGGTAGGCCAATGAAAACTGACTGCAATAGGTCTGATGGATCATAGTTACTGTTATAGATGTCATTCAGCAATCTGGTAATTATTTCCATGCCAAGCTCTCCTAATGCTTCCAATTCTTCCTTGGTGATTTTATCTGGTCCTGGTGCTTTGTTGTTCTTCATGTGTTTGATGGCTTCTTCCACTTCTGCTTTTAATATGGGAGGTCCTTTATTATTATTTCGTATATCTATTCGCTTCTATTGTTCTCATAGAGTTCTCTAATGTATTCGCACCATCGTGCCATTATTTCATCTCTGTCCATTACTGTGTGCTCCTCCTTTGACTTCAGGCAACCAGTCTTGTGGTATGCCCTTTTTGTTTGTTAACTCCTTTATTTGTTTGCATTTCTATGATGGTGTTTCTCTATTTCATTACATTTCTTATTTAGCCACTCTTCTTTAGCTTTATTGCATTTGTGTCTTATTTCTTTATTTATTTTGTCACATTCATCTTTATCTTCCTTAACACTTCTTCTTCAATCCATCAGTTGCAAAATTTCTTCTGTCATCCACTCCTGTTTAGTGTGTCATTTATTTGGAGGTAGGATTTCGATAGATGTTTGCTGAACAGTCGTTAAGCATATTCCATTGTGTCAGTCTTCTCTACAGCATTATACCTTTTATGTACTATGGTCCTATATTGTTCTTGTATTGCCTTATCTTTCCGTAACAGCTCTCTATCTAGTTCTTTGTTTTTAGCTGCTACCTTTAACCTTTTTAGCCTGATTCTCACTTTTCCTACAACTGGGATGCATTCTGTTGCAATCTGCGCTTGGTCTTGTTTTCACGGATATTAGTGAGTTCCTGAATCTAAAAAATAATATATATAATTTATAACAAGTTTTGTTTTCAGAATAATCAAAATTACCTATTGTGACAAAATGACAATCATTCATCAATTTAGAATTAATGAATAATTTCCCAGAAACATTAAAAAAAAAAAACAAGAACTTACAAGAGAAAAAAGCAATGAGAAATCATGTTGATGTGCCATGATCTTGCTGACGATGGACTGCAGCTGAGGGTAGAAATCTTCATATGCTCGATCAGGGGTCATGTGTTTTATGATGTCTCCAAGGATAGTGCTGATCTCTTTTCTCTGATAAGTTCATTATATGTATTAATTGCTCATACACAGACAATAAATAATACAGACATTAATGTAAGCAAGACAAATGCTCAAACAAAAAAAAATTATTTTCTTAACCTCATCAATCAACCCAGGTAATTTTGGTTATAACATTGTACTTTCAGTTCCTACATCTTTACACCTTTCCTGTGCCATTAAACATGACACAGGGCATGGTAATTCGCCAATATGTCCTGTCTTCAGTGAGTTTTTCAATCTCATCAAGGGATGCTATGCCCACTGAATTGGGTTCTCTTAACAATGTCCTCTTTAGAGTTTCATGTGGTTGACCTCTTATAACATTGTAATTTCAGTTCAGAAGAGGCAACATTTACAAACAAGCTCCTATAACAAGTTCACTGTATTTATTCATAAGAAAATGTGAAAACTAATCCTACTGAACAGTTATCTATACACAGTTTTCTCACACCATCTATACTGGTAAAGGTAATCCTGTCATGGCTTAGAGCCACATAGGGACATGGTGTTATTGCCCATATTTTCCTTGACCTGTCCAGCACACTAGAGGCTGCCTTCCCTCTCCAGCTTAAGAAGAAGTCAGGTACCCATTTCTACAGCTGACTGGGGATTCAATTCTGGCCAGATCTGAACCCCTGACCTTCACCAGTCCGGACGTCTTGGCTATATTGGCAGCTGCTGATTTTAACCACAAAAACAACATTAATCCATCTGGGGAATGAGGCATAATGCATTTTCCAGCTTGGGTTTCTGCAATTAAAGAACATTCATCTACATTTTGAATATTCCCAGCAATTACTATGAATAAGTAATTTTACATCAGAAGCAATTAAAAGACTTTATTTTCCCTACAATAAAAGAATGATTTCAACAGAATCCCAGAATGCATATAAAATATTATCATTTCTCAAAAAACATCTCTAGTTTTGTTGATTTGAAAAGTGCCGTTTCACTGGAATATTCAAATGAAATGCCAGCATTTGCTGCCATAACAAACAGTTTAAAAAAACAAAACAAAACAAAAAAAACCATGCATATAACCACTGACTGTTAAGAAGCAGTAAGAAAACTCAGTCACTATCAAAATGTATCAGAATCCAAATTTTATCTTATACAAAACTTCATAAGTATATAAACTTACTTTACTTATGCAGATATCTTTCAGTGCTCTAAAATGTTACCTACTTGCATCCACAAAGACAAAAAAAACTTAACTTCTAGGTTAAATTTACTACTATTGTTGAAGCAGTCACATGACTTACTACACACTGCGGTGAAAGAACTGAAACAAATAATGTATTGACTTTAAGTAAACAGATCCCACCTTACCCCGAAATGCTTGACCACAAACTCTATCCAAACTTCTGCACAGCTGATGTACTCCTGCATGGAATATCAACATTAAAATTCATAGCCATATAGATAATAAACATCATTATAAGGTTTTGTAAAAAAAAAAAATAAAAAGGTATAAAAAATAATTTTAAAAAAAAATAGAACACATTCCAAATGTAAATATTACTCACACTACATATGAAATTTATTTTTGTAAAAACAGATTCCTGTAACCGTTTACTTCTGGTTTAGTTCAGGATATTTCCCAAACTTAACCTGTGCGGAACTTACTGCTGGATTCTTGAGCTTTACCACTGCCTTCCATACTTCATTCAACACAGGAAGCTGCTGATCTGCAGGCGTGTCAGAAACTACCAAACAAAGTCCCAGGGTTCGATGCAAGACATGCTGATGAAAAAAAAAAACAGTTTATATAACATGCATATGAATGCAACTTGTTTTGCAAAAGATGGAGCACAGTTCACAGTTTGTCCAGGAGTCTAAATCAGTGTGTAACTTATTTCACGAAGCAAAGATGACACAATGAACAAAACTTATTGTACTATAGCAGTGGTCCCCAACAATTTTCAAGTCATGGACCCTGAATCCAGTGATAATTTGCTTAGGCCCTATTACAATATTCACATCATTATATAAACTTATGGTCTTGGACCTTTCTTACATTTTACATCCTTCCCGTGCCGTTAAATGTCACACAGGGCTCACGTAGTAGTTTGCCAAGTTTTCCTGATGAGCCAAAGTTGGATGTTTTGGGCTTAAAGGTGCATAACTGCAATACAACACAGTCAACGCCTTTTTTGAGGGCAAATGCCAAAGGGAAGAATCTTATGTACTAGAACAGTGTTTCCCAACGAGAGTGATAATGCCCCCCCCCCCAATCTTATATCTTATATACCTTTCTGTGCTGTTAAATGTCACAAGGTAGTTCGCCAATTTTTCCTGTTTTCGGCAAGCTTTTCAACCTCATCAAGAGACTTTATGCCTATTAATTTGGCCTCTCTTAACAATGTCCTCTCCAGAGTTTCACATGGTCTGCCTCTTTTTCTTTGGTCTGTTGTGTTCCACTTGATAGCCTGTCCCGGGATTCTCTGATCGTTTCTTCTCATCAAGTGACCAACATGTCCATCTCCTTTTCCTGATCACCCATGAGACTGGTTGTTATTCGGTCATCTGTCTTATCTCTGCATTATTCTTGAATTCGTTCCACTTGATGCTGAGTATTTTCCTTAAGCATTTGTTTTTCAAAAGAGTCTAATTCCCAGTCTATTTCTTTAGCTGTTTTCCAGCTTTCACATGCATAAATGAGGGTGGATATTACATTTGAATTGAATAGTCTTAACTTGGCTTTTATGCCTATAACTTTTGAATGCCACATTTTCTCAAGGTTCTTGAAGATCAATGCTGCTTTTGCAACTCTAATTCCAACTTCCATTCTGGTGTCACCATCCTGGTCTATGTAGCTGCCAAGGTATGCAAATTGACTGACTTCTTCAATATCTATCCCTTCTACATGTATTTTTCCATTTTGGTTAATGGGAAGTTTCATTATTTTTGTTTTGTCCTTGTTAATTTCAGGTCCTATTTTGATAGCCAGTGAAGACAGGATATCTGTTTTTTCTTGCATGGAATTCACATTGTTACTTATCTTATATCTTATATCCTTCCCGTGCCGTTAAACGTCACATAGGATTCGCAAGTAGTTCGCCTATTTTTCCTGTCTTCAGCGAGTCTTTCAACCTCATCAAAGGATTTTATGCTTGTTAATTTGGCCTCTCTTAACAATGTCCTCTTCAGAGTTTCATGCAGTCTGCCTCTTTTTCTTTGGCCTGTTGTGTTCCACTTGATAGCTTGTTTTGGGATTCTCTGATCATTTCTTCTCATCAAGTGACCAACATATGTCCATCTCTTTTTCCTGATCACCCATGAGACTGGTTGTTGTTCAGTCATCTGTCTTATCTCTGCATTGTTCTTGAATTCATTCCACTTGATGGCAAGCATTTTCCCTAGGCATTTGTTTTCAAAAGAGTCTAATTTCTTTTCTATTTCTTTAGTTGTTTTCCAGCTTTCACATGCATAAATGAGGGTGGATATTACATCTGAATTGAATAGTCTTAACTTGGTTTTTCTGCTTATAACTTTTGAATTCCATAAGTTCTCAAGATTCTTGAAGATTGATGCTGCTTTTAAAATTCTAATCCTAACTTCCTTTCTAGTATCACCATCCTGGTCTATGTAGCTGCCAAGGTATGCAAATTGATTGACTTCTTCAATATCTGTCCCTTCTATGTGTATTTTTCCATTTTGATTAATAGGAATTTTCATTATTTTTGTTTTGTCCTTGTTAATTTCAAGTCCTATTTTGATAGTCAGTGAAGACAGGCTATCTGTTTTTTCTTGCATGGAATTCACATTGTTACAAATAGGAGTTATTTCATCAGCAAAATCAAGATCTTCTAGTTGGGTCCCATGTACCTGTGTTACCTGTGCAGCATTTTTTCATTATGAAGTCTATTGCAATTCCAAAAACCAAAGGAGACAGTATACATCCTTGTTTCACACCTGTTTCAATATGGAACCATTCACTCATCCCTTCTTCTGTTTTGACTGCACAAACATATCCATTGTAGAAGTCCTTAATGATGTTGACAATTTTAGATGGTATTCCATATAGACTTAAATTCTCCACAATGAATCTCTGTGTATGATATAAAATGTCTTTTTAAAGTCTATGAAGTTCAGTACTAATGGTTTCTGCTTTTCAATATGTTCTTCAAGTATTATTCTTAGAGTAAAGATCTGGTTGAGACAGCTTCTCCCTTTTCGAAATCCTTGTTCTTCTCTCACTGTATCTTTGTCTATTCAAAATGACCTTGCAAAATACTTTTGACACAACTGATATTAAGGTTACTCCTCTCTAATTTTTACAGTCACTAAGAATGCCTTTTTTTTTGGTATTTTAACAATGATTCCTTTTTTCCATTTAAAAGGGACCTTTTCTTCCTTCCAAATCTTATTAAGCATTCTCTGTAGTTGTCTCATGTTTTCACTATTGATAGTTTTTAACATTTCGGATGTTATTTCATCTTCACCTGCAGCTTTGTTGTTAGCCATTAAATTTGCTGCTGTTTCAATTTCATGCAATATACTTTCATCTAGGTTGACATTTAGTTGTGGGGCTGGTAAGTTGGTTTCAAGGTTTATCACTTCTTTTGGGTGTGGTCGATTAAGTATTTCCTGGAAGTGTTCACCCCATCTTTGGTTGATGTTAATAGGGTTCCAGTTTCACTAAGGATTGGTCTTTCTTTAGATGTAACAGTACCTGTTAGCCTCTTTTGTATAGTATATAAATTTTTGCTGTCTCCTGTTTTTGCAGCTTTCTCTGCTTTTCGCCATATTGTCTATGTATTCTCTTTTATCCCTTCTAGCTGAACTTTTTACTTTCTTGTCTATTTCTCTGTATGTTGCTTTTGCCAGATCTTTTCCAAGATCTATCTTTACATTCAGCATGTCTAATTTGGCTGCTCGTCTTTCATGTATGTACTTCCACGTGTTTTCTGATATCCATGGTTTTCTATTTGGTTTTTTCAGTCCAGCACTTGCTTTTGCTGCTGTGATTATGGCTGTGCTGTAAGAATTCCATAGTTCATCTATAATTATCTCCTCTACTTCACTGGGTGTTGTGGAATGATTGGCAAGTTCCTGTTTGAAATTACTGTTAGTATTCTCTTCTTGTAGGCTGTGACTGTTTATCTTTCTGTGTACTGATTTCTTGTGTTGGCTTTTTAGTTTTAGTTTTATTTTCCCTATACACAGATCATGATCAGACATTTGCACCCCTATATGCCCTTACATCTATCAGATATGTTCTGTATTGCTTTCTAATACAAAAATGATGTATCTGGTTTCTAGTTCTATCATCTGGAGATATCCACGTTGTTTTATGTATCTCTTTGTGTGGAAATATTGTGCCTCCAATGACCATGCCTTCTGTTAGACATATTTCAATTAATCTTTCTCCATTCTGATTTACCATGTCAATTCCTTCTTTCCCCATTACTTTTTCAACATCAGTGTTATCTTTCTCTACCTTAGCGTTGAAGTCCCCCATAGCAATTAGGATGTCATGTTTAGGGACTTTGTTGATGATTTGTTGTAACTGGTGATAGAAATTGTCTTTCCTCTCATCTGCATCGTTAGGGCATTGGAAACGATTGGGGGAGGGGGTCACTGAAGGAAAATGAAAAAGCAAATGGGGGCAGTAATACCTTCCCTACACTTGGTCCCTACATGAAACTTCATCCATTATATTAAAAGTTGAGAAAATAATGCAGTAGGTGAGTTATAAATGTACTCCTTCATATTGTTAAATAAACTGGTTTGCTTGCTGATTAGCTCTGTATTGCATACCTCAGCCAAAACCAACAAAAACAGAGATGAACATTTCCCTCAAAGTAAAGGGGGCCTGTTTTGCTATCGAGGAATCGGTCCACGCAGCCCCTGCAGTGAATGAGAAACAACATGAAATATTTCCTACAAGACCGCAGACTGTGTAAAGAGCTGAGGAACTGGGCCCAGTGACAGAATAGTTCTTTCCAGACACTACATCCCTGGAAACAACAGCAAAGAATAGTTCTTTCCAGACACTACATCCCTGGAAACAACAGCAAAGAATAGTTCTTTCCAGACACTACATCCCTGGAAACAACAGCAAAGAATAGTTCTTTCCAGACACTACATCCCTGGAAACAACAGCAAAGAATAGTTCTTTCCAGACACTACATCCCTTGAATCAACAGCAAAGCTTACATCCGAGGCCAAAAAAAAATAAAAAATCAACATCTGGGGAAGTGCAAAGAAGAAGCCCCATGTGGGGAGTTAGGTAGCTTTTCCTCTGTGACTTGGTGCCAGTGTTCTAAGATCTTTAGCACTGCTTCATCTGCCAAAAACTTTGACTTCCTTGCTATGGTGAGGTCCCACAACACCACTACTTTAACAAAATTTATATTTAACTGACAAAAAAAAACTATGTATAAACAAAGAACAGTGATGAGCACATGGTGTAAAGAGGAAGAGAGTCTGATCTACAACACAACTTTCTACATCCTTCCCATCCTGTTAAACATCACATAGGGCTCGCATGGTAGTTTGCCAACTTTTCCTGTTTTCAGTGAGCTTTTCAACCTCATCAAGGGATTTTATGTCCACTAAACTGGCCTCTCTTAACAATGCTATCTTGTTTATCATCCACAACACAACAACTCAAATTCAACAAAATTTACATTTTAACAGCCAAAAAAATCTTTTGTTAACTGTGCATATACCACACCTTGGGAAGTCCTGTGTCCTCACAGTCTCTAATCATTTCTGTGAAGACTACGGCCCTGCTTGATATGTACTGTGGTTGAAATGCTGACATTATGGAGTTGATCATTAGAGCGCTAACGGATAAAAAGACCACAGTAAAATTACTATTGATTAAAAAAAAAAAAAAAAGATAAATGTGCTTAAAATCATCAATTTTAAACTTCCTCTGTGTTCAGCCATCTAAACAACAGGACAAGTAACATCTATGAATTTCATCAATGGCAGGAATTATAAGCCCCATAAATTTCTATTCATGCTATTTTCTTAGACCCAGGTTTGGAGTCTTATTAATATTAAGCAAAATGTTTATTATTTGCTTTTCAAGACAATGTCTTTTTACAGCCTCAGAAATGTCAGATGTTGATAATGACACCCAGGCAATAACTACATTAACAACTTTTCTTATGGCTGATTATACTGATGTTTCACCAAAAAAAAAAAAAATATCACCGTAAGTGGAAACCATGTATTTTACTAAGTTCAGTCTCTTTGTCTTAACAGCCTATGTAGGAAAATTCTGTTAAGTGGCCTTTATCCTTTTGTGCCAACATCTCTCAAATAATGAAAAACAAAAAACATTACTCCTAGTTATGGACTCCTTGAGGCTGTACACAGTAACTCCTAACTGTGGTACGCCAAGACTGTCACAAAATCTTTCTTCTTGGTTAATGCTACATTCATTCATTTTTTTGTTCTAGCTTTGATGTTTACCAATTTTAGGTACATTCTCTTTTTGATTACACATCCATTGTGTCAAAGATGGAAGACTGAACATTTTAGTCATTATCCGTACAAGTACAAGATGGATAAGTTTATTTTAAAAATTAAATTTATGCCAAATTAAAGTGGACAGATAAAAATTGTTCAAAACAGGATCTTTATTTTTCTTTACACAGAAGATGTACCCATTTCCCAAAACGTGGAGGCCAGAGTAAAAGTGCAGGTCTTGATATGTAGAGAGGGTATATTTGTAAAAGTGAATGAAACACGGTATTTCCTTGTACTTTCGTGTACTTATTAAGTTTCAAAATATAACTAAATGCATGAAAATTTCACAAATGCAGAGTTTTTTAGGAAAAAAGAAGTAATGTGATGTTTTTAGACAATAACTGTGTCCTACTTACCATCGGGTACCTCTAGATCTAGAATACTTACCATCTGATATGCCTAGAACTACTTGTCGAAGTTGTCTTGTTTTGATATGTTGCATTCTCGCTAAAATAATGTCTGAAATAACCTTCTAACTACTTCTCCAGTCATCTAATATGTCTAGATCTACTTGGGATACATTCAAGAACAGTGGTCTGGTCACAGGGCTTGTCCATACCCCTATCTACATCACCAAAAATTGAAACTTCTTGATCACAAATTTCGTTTTTCACGTTCGAATCAGTCATAACTAAGCACTCTTCCGCCATTTTGAAAAAGGACACACACAGTTAACATGTGAACCAAAATGTGAATTGCAGTTATACGAAAAGAAACATGTGGCAGTATACTGCCCAAGTCACCAAATTAAAAAATTGACTACGCCAGTATACTGTCTAAGGCATGGAAAGAGTTAATACTAATCTCCAATAATTTCTCATTTTCTCAAGATTTATGAGTGTGTGTGTATATCTGTCTGTTCTCTTTTTTTTTGGTGACCATGAATTTAATAAGGATAACACAAATCTAAACAGGCAGAAAGCATAATTTAAACATGAAACAGCTCTAACCTATTGCAGCCCTGCTTACACCTCTCAAGAGTTTCATTCAGCATTTTCTCCGAGGCATCATGGGCAAGACACTGTAGGATCCAATCCAAAGCGGGAGAAAACAGAGAAAGATACTGAGGTAACTCTAGCTTTTGTACAGCTAAAATGTTCTGGACACAGTCGCCCTGTACCTGTTGTGAAGAGATGTGGATACTAAGTTTAAAAGTCCATCACTAATCCAAAAATGTATCAAATGACTCATATAAAACTTAACCAGAGCAATAGTTCTCAACAGAAATGCCATTTTTACTCATTTCTGTCTGCCCTAATCAACCACAACAATAACAGTCCCTAAAAATTTGGTGAATTTCATAAACCTGGATCAAGTCCATGGAAAATTCACATTTGCAGGTAATTTTTTTTTATTTAATGGGCATAAATTTCAGCAAAATTTTACTAGGAAACTTGGAAATTTGTCCTTATTTTCTCATTCGACTTCTCACACGTCCAAAGAAATCTGACTGTCTTTTCCTAAGTATTTTAAGAAGTTTTCAGTGTTCTGCAACTGCAGTTAGGACTTTATTTGGTTTTTTTTTTGTTTGTTTTTGTTGTGGCTGTTTTTTTTGTGGCTGTTCAGGATATCTGTTGCAGCTTTCTCTAAAACCACAACTCTGATGCTATTAATTTCTTTTTTCATTTGTTTGCTCTGGCTCTGCACAAAAGGGTAAAACTATTTTTCTCACTTTTATGGACATCTTATTATTTGATTTTATCTTCTTCATGTCATAAACAGTTGCTTTTGCCATTCCTAAACCTGACTTGATAACAGCGTTACCAATTCTAATTTAACCAATGTTTAAAACACAATCTGATATATCAAACCTGATGGAAAGTGGAAATGAAGTCCTCAAAGCAATGAGCTATGTGGTTCTTGAATGTAGGGGCTACCATTATGCCAGCCTGAAATGCATTGAAGATGATAAACAGGCATCCAGAACACACAAAACCTTGCATTTTGCTCTGAAAACAAGGCTTCTGTATTGCCCATTATGAGGTTCAATGCTAATCACATCTTGCATACATTTTTTTGAAACATATACTGTGACCAGTACACTTCCAGCATCCTTTTTTTGACATTTGATCTTAGTTAACTTTACTCATTTTGGTTCTCCATGACTACAACACTTTTGACACAAATCATCTCAGCTAAAAAAAATACAGAAAAAAATTTGTTTAATATATATATATATATATATATATATATACACAAATATACATATGTGTAACAAATAAAAGAAATTAACTATTCAGTGCACAGCTCACCCTGCACAAGTAACATCTTGCATAGACTGCTACAAGAGGGTCTCCTATACCTCGTGTCATGACACACAGCCTCTGAAGTGCTTCTGTGAATTCACTAACCAACAAATTTTTATTTAATAAAATAAATGTCACTGCCACTGTGACATATAATTCACGATTCTATGATCTTATATCTTACATTGCTCCCGTGCCGTTAAACGTCACATCGGGCTCGCATGGTGGTTTGCCAAGTTTTCCCATTTTCAGTGAGTTTTTCAACCTCATTAAGGGATTTTATGCCTACTAATTTCGCCTCTCTTAACAATGTCTTCTTTAGAGTTTCACATGTTCCACCTGAAAGCTTGTTTGGGGATCCTCTGATCATTTCTTCACATCACATGACCAATATATGTCCATCTTCTTTTTCTGATCACCCATGAGAATTGTTGTTGTTCACTCATCTACTTTATCGCTGCGTTGTTCCTGAATTCATTTCATTTCATACCTAGTATTTTCCTTAGCCATTTGTTTTAAAAAGAGTATAATCTGTTATTTCTTTGGCTGCTTTCCAGCTTTTGCATGCATAAATGAGGGTGGACATTACATTTGAATTGAATAATCTTAGCTTGATTTTTGAGCTTATAACTTTAGAGTGCCATATGTTCTCAAGATTCTTGAAGGTCAGTGCTGCTATTGCAGTTCTAACTCTAACTTCCTTTCTGGTGTCACCATCCTGGTCTATGCAGCTGCCTAGTTATGCAAATTGATTTACTTCTTCAACAACTATTCTTTCTATGTATATTTTGTATATTTTTCCTTCTTGACTAATGGAAAGTTTCATTATTTTTGTTTTTTTCTTATTCTATGATATTTTATGACAGCACAGTATTAAATTATGACAACAGAGAACTGACTCTTTCACTCAAAAACAACACTGGTAATGTTGGTAGATCTTGCACATCTATGAACATCAACACTTAGAGTGATACTTAGGCAAGGTCTAGGCAAAATGAAAAGCAGCACATTTCTAACCAACTTCCTTCTAGTTTATTTCTACCAACATTTCTCATTATCATTTATTCTGGCTGAGCATGAAAATTAATTCAGGAATGAAAAGAGTAATAAAAAAAAGGAACACTTAAAGATTATTTTTATGAAAAACAAGGAATAAATAGCTTAAAAATATAGAACGGATAAAAGAAATGCTTCAGAAATAAAAAAAAAAAAAAGAAAGAAATGAAAAGGTTAGTCTTTTTCTTACCCCGTGGTTAACAGACTTGAAAAAAAAAAAAAACGTTCCAAATATAAATATTCATCTTTGAAATTTCTTCTTCTTTTTCTTCTTCTGTTTCATTGAAACTGTGAAGTGATGTTCTCTGCAGTCAATGAAGTGCAGATGTTGAGGCACGCCATCATGTTAGATTGGGAGCAGGTTATGGTGGTTACTCTTCGAGTCCTTGCATATAGCTAAGAAGCAGGGTGTATGCAATACTTCTTTAGCACACTCCACTACCATGGAAACTATGGCAATCCCTGCCTTGTTAGCCAGGGTAGACCTGTTACTAGGTCTATCAATGGAGAGGTGGGAGAAGGACTTGACTGGCTTTCATTCGCCAAGCCTGACTCTAGCATGTCAGCTGTGAATCACTCACTGCTACATCAGACTGCATCTTCTTTGACATTTAAAACACTTTAGGGAAACAGTGATAAATGTTAAAATTTATATTTCTTCAAGTGAAATGAGATTTTCTTTGCCATTAGTGATCAAATGAAACTGGATTAGCAACAAGAATGATCTTTTTTTACCCAGTGTTTAGAAAGTTGTATGATCTGAGTATTGCAGACTCTACATAAAATCTAGGAATCAGTTCTCTTATTGATGCAATTTTGAAGAACCAATTTCTGCAGGTTTCTTTTGCAGCTTCTGGTACTTCATCAGACGTAAAGTTGGCTGAGAGAGAAAAATAAAAACTCATTATTTATCGTGGGTAAAATTTAAAAACTTAAAGGTTTAAAAAATCAGTTTTAAGACAATATGTATGCTCGCTTCTCTTTGTTTTTAATACAACATGATTAATCAGATTAAAATGTATGTAACTGCTCAACACAGATTAAGAAATCAAAGCACCATGTCTTTATGCACTCAATGCACTCCTATCAGCAGAAGTTTTAATAATAAGCATTAGAAATGAGGGGGGACACTCCTACAGAAACAGACATCAAAAAACAAGAAAACTGAAAATTTCTTGCCATCTGTTATCTTCTACCTGTCTTTTGTAATCAGTAAATAAACATGATCTCTTGCTTTTACATGAATCACGTAAAAACTCACAAGGATGGACGTTATGGGCTAGACCACATACTTAGAAAATGAAGACTCACGAAAAATCGCAGAATTGACCGGAAACTTTGATCAATCTCAAACATGATAAATATGTGATTTCTGCATGGCATCCAAGATATACTATCTGGCTGTATTTTTTTTACATCAACTGGTCAGGTGGCATATCACTTGCCAAAAAAATTGATTGGCTGTATTTTATGACATCAACTATCACCTGCCTAGATCTAGATGGTTTTAAATACATGATTGCAACACCTACATGGCTTCTGCTTCCCTTCAATTTTAGACCTACCTTTAGAACCATCATCAACTGCAGGCTTGCTAGTAGAGTGTCTGACCCATAAAACTGTTTTCACATTCAATTAGGTGACCAAGTCAAAGCTCTACAAAGCATGCTTGTACATTATACATGAGTGTGCCTTATATACAATTATTTTAACAGGAAAGTGCATCCTTTTTCAGCATGTGCACATTATAGGCACATGAGCATTACTTGTATGAAAATATGACAATCTGAGATTAAGAAATTATATGTATCAAAACATGAAAACTCATGAAATGAGTTCTCTTGTTTACATTATTTTACTCTTTATATTCCACTTTTATTGAAGAACAGATGACTTTACAAGAACAAAGGGGCCATTTATCGGGGCAGATAACCAGAGCTGATAAAAGACCTTATCTCACTTATTCGAGTGCTCATGAAAAACAGGTTCCTGAAGACAAACTAATAAGACAGAAGTTGTTGCACCCCCCCCCCCCCCCCCCCCCGCCCCCATGGCTGTGGAAGGTGGACAAGCATCCTGGCTTCTAGATCCATTCCTGGAAGCCAAAGCAAGTCATTAATCCTGCTCCCTGTCTCAAGTGATGCCCCTGTGGTGAGCTCTTCATGACTCTAGCTGCAAACAAAATCTCAACTTTACAGTTACAAGAAGATCCTTAAAAAAAAAAATCAACTTTACAATTACAAGAAGATCCTTAAACAAAAAAAAAATATCAACTTTACAGTTAAAAGAAGATCCTTAAACAAAAAAAATATCAACTTTACAGTTACAAGAAGATCCTTAAAAAAAAACAAAAATCTCAACTTTAAAATTACAAGAAGATCCTTAAAAAAAACAAAAATCTCAACTTTACAGTTACAAGAAGATCCTTAAAAAAAAATCTCATCTTTACAGTTACAAGAAGATCCTTAAAAAACAAACAAAAATCTCAACTTTACAGTTACAAGAAGATCCTTAAAAAAACTAAAAATCTCAACCTTACAGTTACAAGAAGATCCTTAAAAAAACTAAAAATCTCAACCTTACAGTTACAAGAAGATCCTTAAAAAAAAACCAAAAATCTCAACTTTACAGTTACAAGAAGATCCTTAAAAAAAACTAAATCCCAACACAAAAATAAATCAATAAATGAACTGAGAGTAAAATTTTTCATCAGAAATATCTGATGATTTCATTATAACATTGTAAGAAAAAAAAAAAGTTACAAATGCTCGATATATCACCTGACAGTCTATGAGGTCTTAAGCCGGGCATAGAAGTCTGAGCTTTGTCTAGAAGACGATCATAAACCAGACGACCTGATAATACAGAACATTGAAATAATTCATTCCTTATTATTTATGCACAGCTGAAGTTGTTTCTCAAATACACTGTATTAAAAAAAAAAGAAAAATTTTCAGTATTGAAATTTTGTATCACATTTAGAATGACAATCTCATCAAATGTTCTGAAAGACAAATCATGTTGAGAGTAAAGATGCAGAACTCAAGATGAAAAGCTGCAGTGATCCATAGCTTCCTGCTAGGGTTGGTGAATCACAGCCAGCCAAGACTCTGTTCCACCTCTCAGTGATTCCCATGAAATCAAACAGTCGTCTGAATACGTGAACAGGGACTGCAAAGGGAAGGCAATCCTGGTACCAAATATACACTGAGCAAAGCAGATGTGTTGGACCAAAAGGGATACAACTGCAACACAATGCAATCAGTGCCCTTTTGAGGCTGAATGCCAAAGAAGAGGAAGAAGAAACAAGAACAAGAAAAACAAGAACAAGAAAAATAGGAACA
Source organism: Achatina immaculata (assembly GCA_009760885.1). Lineage (NCBI taxonomy): Eukaryota > Metazoa > Mollusca > Gastropoda > Stylommatophora > Achatinidae > Lissachatina > Lissachatina immaculata. Next base: position 44,545,172 of record CM019719.1, on the reverse strand, counting down.
AGAAAAGGAACAAGAAGAAGATAATGATGATGATGATGATGAAAAAGACAATCTGATTACTGACACTAAAAATTGCACAAACTTTTGAGGCATAACTGTCTACATCAATCACAATGTCACTCACTGATGATGACAACAATGATCTCAACAGAGTATTATCTAAGTTGCTGATGATGACAACGATGGTCTCCACAGAGTATTATCTAGTTGGTGATGATGACAACAATGATCTCAACAGAGTATTATCCAAGTTTACAGCACAAGCGATGTGGAAGAAGAAAACATAACAGAAATCTACAGGCAAAACATCATGGTTACCAAAAGTGTCCAGAATATCTGTAATGAGCACAAACTTGCTTGGGTAAAAAGGGATGACAGACACATCTGCCAACAATTTAGAACACTGAAATTTAAAAAAAACAAAAAGAAAACATGCTATTCATTAACACTGCTTAATTTATACCATTGTATTCAGTATTAATTCTTGACAAACAGTGCACTGCACAAGACAAGATTTCATTAAAATAAAAAAATTAAAAAATGAATGCACCATGAAATATGACGTGCCTTTATACCTAATTCTGATAAAGAATTATAGACAACTTAGCAATGAATCGTGAGCAAAAAGTAAACTACACTTGTAAGTAAAATAAACCACAGCAAAAAGTAAACTAAGTAAAATAAACCACAGTAAAAAGTAAACTACACTTGTAAGTAAAATAAACCACAGCAAATAGTAAACTACACTTGTAAGTAAAATAAACCACAGCAAAAAATAAACTAAGTAAAATTAAGTAAAATAAACCACAGCAAAAAAAAAAGTAAACTACACTTTTAAGTAAAATAAACCACAGCAAAAAGTAAACTAAATAAAATAAACCACAGCAAAAAGTAAACTAAATAAAATAAACCACAGCAAAAAGTAAACTAAATAAAATAAACTAAGTAAAATGAGCAGCCTTCAGCTGTAAAGTTGGTACAGAGGTGGAACAGCATTTTTACCGGAGTCCGTGTTCAAATCCCAGGTAACTCTCATGTGATTTTTCTTTCTCTCATGCCTCACTAAAGTACTTCGCCTACGATTTTTTCGAGGTCTAATCCTAGAAAATTGTGTTCTCTTACTTTAGCAGTTTTACCTGTATTGCTATTTTGAGAGCTTTCACCCTATGATCAGCATCCCAGGCACTTATCAAGGCTTGGTTCAGCTCTTCTATCCTCTTCACATACTCCTGCTGGCTGAGGTTCAACATTTCTTTGACAGAGCCCTTGAGCGTAGTAGTGAATAATTAACAAACTATATGAAAACAGCAGCATAATAACCTATTCCCTCAAATTCTAAAGACTATAATGTGTAAAAATAATGAACTCACATAAACACAACTAGAGCCAAAAACTAATACAACTGCCTTTTTCATCATTTATAAATACATTTTCATCCATTCATGATTTGTTTTACAGAAAACTAATACTCACTGCTGCATCTGTTTCATGATGGCACAGATATTTTCAGTTTACAACCTTTGCATGGGAAATTTCTTATCAATCTGTATTCACTTTAAATTCATAACACACCGTCTGCACTTAAGACAGTCATTTTTTTGTGTGTACATGTTATGCTTGGTTTTTGTTTTCTTTTTACAATAAGAATAGAAAAAGATAATCCTGTCATGCCTTAGAGGCACATAGGGATATAGTGTTAGTGCCCATATTTTCCTTGACCTGTCAGCACACTAAAGGGTGATATGGTCAGTATCACGCCTGGCCGCCTTTCCTTCCCCAACTCCAGAAAAAGTCAGGTACCCATTTCTACAGCTGGGTGACTGGGGTGCCTCCGGCCAGATTCGAACCCCTGACCTTCGCCATGAGAGACCAGTGCAAAAATTTTTTGTTTTAAATATACATAATAATTTCATAATAATAATAATAATAATAATTTATCAGTCAACAAAGATTTGAAGCAGAGAATGACATAAATCAGTCCTGATTCATTTTATTAGAAGTTATACCTTTGTAGACCCAATTATTATTATTATTATTATTATATAATATTATTTATTGTTATTAATAAATTTGTTTAAAATACACAAAAAAGCAGATACTAATTCATGAAAATTAAATATTTTTACAATGGACAACATAAAACAGAAGATGAAGAAAGCATTACACATCAACTATCAGCTGGATCTGGATAGAGAACAATGATGTTATGATGTAGAATGACAAAAATGTTTGAGAATAAGATTAAAATACGTCCTTGACAATGTTGACATGTGATCAAACTCCACTTAATACATTCCAGATATTTCTGTATATGCATGTTTCTAACCACATTTGAAACCTATTGGTTCAAGGAAATGTGTGATCTTTCAGAAATGTAATCTCTTATGAAAGATATACCAGTACATGAGCGCAGAAGAGGAAATGGAATTTCAGGACCTCATTGTAGTCTAGCAGTTCATAACTTCATTTTCATTATAATTCTACTAATTTATAATCTAAAATCATCATAAAATCATTTATTATTCACAGCCATTAGTGTTTCATGACTAATTCCTCCAATTTGTAATCTGCATTCATTGTAAAATCATTTATAATTCAATATCATTAATGTTCTATGACATATTAACGGTGGAGTCTAGTATGAATGTCCATCTGTCACATTTTGTCATACTACTTCTTCTTCTTCTTCTTCTTCTTTGTTCGCTTCTACCACCAAAACCACACTGTGATCCTCATTAGGTCCTGTGGTCTCCTGTGTGGTCCCTAAAAGGACCACACGAAATCCACGTGAGGACCACAAGGGGTTCAGAGTATCACAGGGCTTTAGCCTGTATTCTTGGTGGGTCTCAGAAGCGGGATTGCGTGAAACCATGGTTTTCATTGCACCAGTTTAGTCTAGGGTTGGACTTTCTCACCGGAAGACCTCGACGTGTATAGGATATCAGTGCATCCCCGCTGGGTGAGAGGCGGTAGCCCACCCAGGCCAGAGTCGGACCTTCTCACCGGAAAACCTCGACGTGTTTTGAGATACCCGTGTTTCACCGCCGGGTGAGAGGTGGTTGCCCATCCAGTCCAGAGTTGGACTTTCTCACCGGAAAACCTCAGCGTGATTAGGATACGCAAACATTCCCGCCGGGTGAGAGGTGGTTGCCTAGACTGACCTGGTCCAGTGTCTCCGACTTCAGCATTTTGCGGTCGTGGCCGCTACCCTTCCTAGTTGTGACCAGGATGGAGCTTTTGTCCAGGAGGACGAATCCTCGCCACTAGTGACTTCTACCCCTGGGTTGAGCCGGTTTAGGCATTATCCCAGTATGGGCGTGTTTGTGGTGGGACCGACCTCTAGGGCAGAGGTACTGTGACATGCATAGCCTTCAAGATTCACCCCTGGTATGAGCCGGTTTAGGCAAAATTCACCAGTATGGGTGTTTATCAGGCGTTACTGACCTCTAGAGCGGAGATGGCATGACATGTCTAGCCATCAAGTTCCACCCCTGGTGTGTGCCGGTTTAGGCATATTTCACCAGTGTAGGTGTATTTCGGACATGGGCGGCCTCTAGAGCAGAGGTGCCGTGGTATAGCTCTCGTAGCGATACTACTGGACATACCAGGTTAAACTTCACTTTCCACCACCTTTTCCCATCGGCGCAGCACAGCAACCTTTATTTCTTTTCCGCATTTACTTCCTTAACCGGGAGGAGCTTCACTCCACGCGCTGCATTTGAAGAGTCTCGCCAGCAGTGTCTTAACCTCTGGGACATGCCGGTTCATGCATTTCACCTGATATGACTGCACTCAGGACGTGGCCGACCTCCAGACCAGAGGTGCCGTGATTTGACTGTTTGCTTCGCTTTATCCTTTCTACCACCTTTTCCGCAGTGATGCTGCGCGGCAATCTCATTTGCAAATTTCTTCATTGGCCGGGAGGAGCACCGCTCCACGCACAGCAGCTGAAGATCTCGCCAACAGCGGCAGATGAGCTACCAAACGTGCCACTCATCTACCCTAAGTAACTGGTTTTCAGGCGCCAGATATTTGCCCTTGCCCCTTCTCCTGTCAGTTTAAACAGTTCTGCCACGGGAAGGCCAGGAGCTGGACTTGACTGCCAGAGGCTGTTTGTGGCGCGTTTGCAGTCCTTAGAACCACCGATGAGTGTGAATTTGGAACCAATGAGCTGACAAATCAGAACATGTATAGCAGGAGTGCCCAATATATGAACAGCAGAGGGAGCAAATATGGCCAACTACTGTACCAGTCCAAAACAAACTGTAGGGGGGAATGTTCATACCCTCCAGATGACCACCAACTACTTCAAAAGTATATAAGCTGATGACTGAAAACGTTCAATGAAGAAGAAGAAGTCCTGCCATAAGAGCAATCATCCTTTTCTTCCCAAGACTGCCAGTTACCTCTTCAAAGTCATCCAGCTGCTCCAGCCTGTTCCTGACCTTGTCACTCACAGTACCAGTCTGAGCCTGGGTTTGTGTCTTAATCACAACTGAAACAATCGGGTTAAACACAAAAGTTACATGGACACTGTTAAGATAAAAGTGAAAGGGTATTCTAGAGGAAAAGAAAAAACAACTGAGATGCAAACTATGAAAAACAATGAAGATTCATAACGTACATATATATGAAATTATTTTATAGCATAGCGTGGTGGTGTGGTGTGGTGTGGTGGTGTGGTGTGGTGGTGTGGTGTGGTGTAGTAGCCTACAACTGCCATAGTCGATATCGTGATAACTTCCTGTTAGTCTAGTGACTGCCAAGTTCGTTATAGCAATTTTGTTTCGTTGCAACGTAAAACTATTGTACAACTTTTTATTGTACACGATTTATCTGCGTATATCTGGTGACCTTTCATAGTTCAGCCTAAAGCATGGCTAACAACTGAGCGAAATAGATGCTTTACCGGAGAAATTTCAGCATTTATTGTGATTTCAGAGGCATAAGGACATGACCCGACCACTGTTTCTGAATGTACCCCAAGTACATCTAGACCTATTAAATGGACATTATTTTAGTAAGAATGCCACCACACGACAAGATCGGATGAAAATTTAAGTAGATCTGGAAATCGCCAATGGTAAACATTGTACATCTAGGCATCGCCAATGGTAAACATTGTACATCTAGGCATCGCCGATGGTAAGCACTACACAATTATCGGCTAAAATCATCACACTACTTCTTTTTTTCCTAAAAAACTCTTCATTTATGAAATCTTCTTACATTTACAACTATTTTCATGCATAATATGTATACTTTTAAAGTGAAAATACTTTGTAAATTCACTTTTACAACTATATCCCCTATACATATCAAGACCCGCGCTTTTTGTGTGGCACTGACGAGAGAACGTCTGCGTTTTTTTCTGGGCACGGGAAGAGTTAACAGGTCTTTTAATCTCAAAAGAGTTTTGAAACTACATATTTCTGGAAGCTGCTGAGTATTATACTTCCCAGAATTTTGTGTGTGTGTGTGTGTGTGTAGCTTATTCTACAAACAGGTAAACTGCATGCACACCTGGAAATTTAAAGCAAAGAAAATATAAATAATACCTCTCTCTTGATCAGAGGAAGAAAGGAAACTAGTGGTGATTGACAGCTTTTCTGATGTTGTGTACTTTGCCAGTATGCCAGCCTTTTTCAGGGACCATGGTTCAAAAGTGTCATTTAGCCCAACTTCATCAGTTTTCTGTTTAGTACAGAAAAAAAAATTTTTTTTAAATTCACTATTAACTCCCTAGTTGCTGAAAACTTCTTCACTAAAAGTTAAATTATGATACAAAATAATAATCTGTTGCAACAATTTAATCTCTAATATCTTTGAATTAAACATTGCAGTTACTGAGTTTTATCTGGTTTTCTAAATGCAACGGGCGATGAATAGTGAACAGTACAACAAAGGAAATGATAAAGACCCTTCCAACTAAGAATGGGCAATTTGGACAATAGACCTGCATATAAGAGACTTTTAACACCTTCTTCTCTTACTTCATCTTCTTCTTCTTCCTTGCTAGCTATCACAGAATCACATTCATCTCTCTCCAAAAATGGCAGTCCATTTCAGGCTTCTATTAACTCCAACAAGTTTCTCCCACTGCTGTCTTAACATAGGTATAGTGTCTGATTTGTTTCTCCCATTGCTGTCTTAACATTGATCTAGTGGCCAATTTGTTTCTCCCTTGAAAGTCAACATTTATGAGATATATTCTATTGTGTTTATTTTCAAACCTGCCTAATTTTAGTTTATAAACAAGATAATGTTTTAGTTTAGTTTTCTATGACCTAATTTTTACTTCATGATCAAAATTGTGTGTTGGTCTTCTATGATCTAAAGTTTCAGTTTGTGAACAAGATGGTGTTTTTGTCTGCTGTGGTCTTAATTTTAGTTGGCCTTCCATGGTCTAGCATTTTAGTTCATCAACAAGACAGGTGATATGGTCTTTTGTGGCCTATATTTTACTTCATAAATGAGACTGTTTTTTATCTTCTATGGCTGAATCTCAGCCTGAATATGTTTTTTATCATCTGTGGCTGATTCTCAGCCTGAATATGTTTTTTTTAAAATCTTCTATGGCTGATTCTCAGCCTGAATATGTTTTTTTTTAAAAATCTTCTATGGCTGATTCTCAGCCTGAATATGTTTTTTTAAACCTTCTATGGCTGATTCTCAGCCTGAATATGTTTTTTTATCTTCTATGGCTGATTCTTAGCCTGAATATGTTTTTTTAAAATCTTCTATGGCTGATTCTCAGCCTGAATATCGTATCAAAGATAATCAGACATACACTTTTGCTCTGGCTGCGCTATGAATCATTTTTTTTTTTTCAGTTCTCTTTTTCGTCAATTTTTTTTCTTGCAGTTATTACTTTCAGCACTTGGTTCTCGGACTGGATTTTATTTCTTTCTCTGACAGTCTGATGAGCCATCTTCTCACGTCTGTACATATCATGGTGCATAGACATTTGCAAACTTTCACATGGATTTCCATTAAAACTTCAGTGAGACCTAATTCTTTCTTTTTTTTTTTTTTTTTAGTTCCCGACCACAGAAGTATAAACTTTTAACGACATTAAGAAAAAGAAATAAGGATCATTTAAGATAAAAAAAAAAAGAATTAAAGAATTAAAGAAACTGAAGAAAAACTGATAAAGCATAAAAAAAAAAGTACGTTGACAAAAAATAAACAATGAGCATGAAATATAAACAGAGTGTATATCAAATGTGAGGTAAATGTCAGTAATTCAGTCTCTAAAAAATATATATAACAATGATTCAAATGAATTACAAGTTCTTTAGAACCTAACTATACTGTACTTCTGATAGAACTAGAATACTATGTGAATCAGATCATCCATACCTTAATGCTGTCACGCCGGCCAGACTTTCCAACAACTGCAGGGCTAGACTCTGTCTTCATAATCATTGAAAGTGGATCAGAGCCATCAAAATCCACACTTACGCCACCACTCAAAGGGTCAGAAATGCTTAATGGATCTGTAAAAGTAGTCTTTGGAGCAGACTTCGATGATGTGGGAGTGGCCGCACTTTTCTTCTCCACATTCTTTACTTCAGTTACCTGACATTTGTAAAAGATATGATATTCATGTTGAAATGTCCTTTATGGTGGTTAACAATCAGAATGAAATTATTTCATATGGGCTGTGCTGCCATAAATTTTTTTAATGTTTTAATTCAGCGATTAGACAGCTGGCTTCTCGTGCTCCTTTCTGGCCTGACTCCTGGTCCATTCCAGTTGATACAGCTGCACAATGGTTGCCTGGCACATGTGTTATGCAATACAGATAGTGATGAAATGAAAAGGCAGCTCCATTCTAGAAGGTGAACTTCTCAAAAATGAGGGCTCCAACACTTCATGACACTATGGCACTTAATGTACTCAGCAATGGTTCCCAACATTTATCAGGCTGCAGACCCCCAAACCCAATGATATTTCACTGCTGGGTCCCCTATGCTTCCTTTCTCTCTCTCTCTCTGAACCTTAAGTGCCTAGGGCACATGGGGCTTCCGCAAGGGTTTTCCACAAATGCCTGTCCTTTGCCCTTTTTTTCTGCTCTTGCCCAGGTGAGCCCTCTATTGCTCAACATCCTCTCTGTTGTTCTTCTCCATGTCTCTTTTGGTCTACCCTTACTTCTATTCCCCTGTGGTGTCCATCTTAGTGCTATTTTTGATAGTGAGTTGTCAGTCATTCGGAGCACATGTCCCAACCATCACTAGCATCTTTCCTCAATAACTGCTGTCAGTGGCTTCATCTGCATTTATGCCAACAAGATGTTATTTCTTATAGTGTTTGGCCAAAATATTTTTTTAAATTCTTCGTAAACATTTAGTCTGGAAAGAATTCAACTTGTTTTCTATGGTTTTGGTGATTTTCCAGCATTCACTTCCATAGAGTAGTACACTTATGCTTCCTTCCTACTTGATATTTAATTAAAAATATTCACATTCTTTAGCAGCCTACATAAACTAGGCTTACTATACAAACCCACACATGATTCTTTTTACACTTCTAGATGGAAACCAATGTACCAGAGAATGATTCTTTTTTTTTCATTACATTTCACAGCAAATCAGAACTAAAGACAGTAAGCATAACATCTTTAAGGTTAAAATGGGAGCAAAGACAATGTCCAGTTTGTCAGTCAATGGCCTATAGTTGACATGCTAGCATCAGGGTTGGTGAACCATAGCTGGCTAAGACTCTGTCTCATTTCTCCATTGATATCCTCAGTAACAGACCTAGCCTGGCTAATAGGGCAAGGATCACCACGGTCGCAAGGATCACCATGGCTGCAAGGATCAACATGGTCTTCATGAAGATGGAGTCTGCTAAAGAAGCACTGCACACCCAGTGAGCTCCACTCACGCACTGTAAAAACAGCCACCAAACCCACTCGAAATCCGACATGATGAGGTGCCTCGACATCTTCCCTGCATCAGCTACAAAGAATATCAAGCTTGCAGCTCCAAGAAGATAGAAGAAGAAGTAAAAAAAAAACAAAGAATATCAAGCTTGCAGCTCCAAGAAGATAGAAGAAGAAGTAAAAAAAAAACAAAGAATATCAAGCTTGCAGCTCCAAGGAGATAGAAGAAGAAGTAAAAAAAAAAAACAAAGAATATCAAGCTTGCAGCTCCAAGGAGATAGAAGAAGAAGTAAAAAAAAAACAAAGAATATCAAGCTTGCAGCTCCAAGGAGATAGAAGAAGAAGTAAAAAAAAAACAAAGAATATCAAGCTTGCAGCTCCAAGGAGATAGAAGAAGAAGTAAAAAAAAAAATGGTCAAGAAATAAGTTTTGGAAAAAAAATCTGAAAGTAGTTAAAATAATGTGAACAAACGGGGCAAGAAAACAAGATATTAAATTATATTAACAGAAAAGTAAGGCAATAATATTAGTAGACAATTGTAACAAGAAAATCAAATAGCAAATAACAGCTGAGGAAAAACATGGCTGGAAAACAGAATAGTAAATAACAATGAGTCTTAAAAAAGAAAGGCAAAAAAACTATAAATGTAATTAATCGAAAAACAACATTTAAATTATAAATTATAAAACTTCTGATACACAAACTTTCTCCTACTTTGTTCCCCATACTAATAAAAACCTGTCAGCATTTTATCTAACAAAATGTGTACTTTGCAGTGCCTAGTTGGCTTCTATAACAACTTCAAAGTTGACACATATGCAAAAATCGAAAGTGAGTAGTTCCTCTACATATCACAGACTTCTGCATAACTTACTATAATTGCCTTAAGTGGATGAGTTGTGGCTGGAGATGCAACCATTTCCAAATGACTGATTTCCAGTCCATAGTTCCGAGGTCTTGGATACCTTGAGAATATATTATATTTAACAAAATTCTGTTTATACATGATAATTAGTTTCACAACATGATATTAAGAACAAAACACATCTTTTATGGATATTCAAATTCTGGAAGTTTAGGTAATAAAAATTCTGCTTTCAGTTGCTGTTGCATATAAAATATAAACGTCTTAAAAGTACAGAGTTATTCATATGTCTGTGAGACATTTAAAAAATTTGCAACAAATGAACTATGTAATGGATCATGATTATTCTTACACCAAGAGTGAGAGAAGCTCTTCAAGTTTTTAAAAAAAAATAAAGCACATATGCAGAGCTCCTGTGGTTTGCTGCTAGGAGGCAGCAGTAGCAAATATGGCGCACAGTAAATGTGAGCAGTCATTCTGTGTTTTGGAAAAAGCAAGAACCTTATCCATTGTGACTGTACAGCGACGATTTCAAGCGGAATTACAGACGGCAACACTTGTTTTCAATAGTATCAAGAATAATCATGATCCGTTACACAGTTTATTTGTTATGAATTTTAAAAATTTTTAACACACTTATGAATAACCCTGTATCATATACAAAATATATAAAATATATGCAACTATTAACTGTGATCTTTACATACTCATAGCTGATGCTGTCTGCATTTTCTTCAGAGCTGCTCCACATCATCTGTCCTGGATACAAACCCACCCAACTAGGCCTGGCTGTGTTGTTATTAAGTGTTGAACACTCACGGAGCACATATACCAGGATCTGAGCATGTCCTGCTTGTGGATGTGGTTATGCCGGACCTTTTCAGCTGGCATGCTTTCATTTTTTAATCTCTTTATGTATGAAAATAGCATATTAATACTACTGTTGCAAACCCTATGAAGATATTTAAATATATAAAGAATCTGCCAATGAGTATGCAAGTCCTTTTAAAGAAGTAATTCTGTGTAGTGTGATTTGTTTGCAGACATTTTCATTTACCAAACAATGCATAAATCCAGTATGAGTGGATGAGTGCTTAATTACTGTTACATTATTTTCAACATTACAAAACTCTTTTTCCCAATGATTTGATGCTGGTGACAATCATCTGATGTGACTCTCTTGATTTCTCAGGACATGCATGAGTTGTTTATTACAATGTCGGCTTTCTCTATAAGATCCAGTGACCCAACCGCCCCCCCCCCCCACACACACACACATATCACCATCCAAAACACCAAACCGAACTGAAATTGATTATTCACCAGCTTTATTTACCACCCCTGGCCGGTTCAAAGAATGCGTCCTAATTATCATTAAATAGTTAAATATGTGTACACAAGACACGACGTGAGTGCTACAAAATAATGTCGCTCTGGTAACGCTCTCTGGAAGTAACAGTGATTGATGCTGAATTGTTTTGTGGGTGGAGATAGCTACTGAAAAATAGTACCAATATAACAAGCAGTTTTCGTCACTTTTCTTCTGAGAGACTCATATAGAACGTCATTTATTTTTACGCTCTTTATTATCGCTAATATTTAAATGAAAGGTCATTTAATGCAGAATTAGACATACACTTTCGACTGAACCAAGCTCCAATAAAATACACCTACCACTCATAAGAAGCCATTTTGTTGGTCACATGACTTTTTAGTGTGGCTCAGTGCATATTTTGTTGTATGTACCGTATCTACAATACGAGATACTCGATCTCCGTGTAAAAGATGCATAAATGAAAAAGAAACGTAGTGAGCGGTGATGTAATATGTCGCTAGTTAGTTCGTAAACGTGAGAGAGAAAAATGCTTTGAATGGGCTGAGATTCCAGTCTACAGTTCCAGAGTGGCAAACAATCGTCTAGCACGTTCCACTTGTTAGAGCTAGATGTTTTGTCAGTCAGTCACGACCAGTATATCTTAACCCGACAAATCCAACTGCTGAGAAATCAGCAACAAAAGCTGCTATGTGAGACAATGCATAAGTCTGAGGCGCCAAACAAGGCATACATCTTTCAATAAATACTTACACAAGAGTGACAGCAGACAACACACCATACTTCTCTCACTGTAAATGATGAGAAAAATAATTATCAGCTGCAAAAGACGCAAACAATAAATTGCGCCCATTAAATGATGAGAAAAATAATTATCAGCTGCAAAAGACGCAAACAATAAATTGCGCCCATTAACAAAACACAATTCATATAAAACAGAAATTCTGATCAAATTCAGAAAAACGCATTGGTTTTCAAATTCTTGTACATAATTGAGGTGTGAAGTATAAAGAAACTAGTTGCGGGGAAGGAAAAAAATATATATGTGTGTGTATGTATGTATATATATATATGTGTGTGTGTGTATGTTTATATATATATATATTCGAAAATATTTATTACATTTTGTTAAATTTTCTGTCCGAATTTCTTACAAATCTTACATACTTCCCATGGCGTTTAGACGTCACACAGGACTCGCATAGTTGTTTGCCAAGTTTTCCTGTCTTCGGCGAGTCTTTCAACCTCATCAAGGGACTCTATGCCTGCTAATTTGGCCTCTCTTAACAATGTCCTCTTCAGAGTTTCACGTGGTCGACCCTTTTTCTTCGGCCTGTTGCTCTTCACTTGATAGCTTGTTTTGGTATTCTCTGATTGTTTCTTCTCATCACATGACCTACATATGTCCATCTTCTTTTTCTGATCATCTATGAGACAGGTTGCTGTTTGTTCATTTGTCTTATCTCTCTGTTGTTCTTAAATTCGTCCCACTTTATACCAAGTATTTTCCTTAGGTATTTGTTTTCAAAATGCTGCAAGTGAAGATGAAATAACAGCCGAAATGCTAAAAGCTATCAAAAGTGACAACATGAGACAACTACAGAGAATGTTTAACAAGATTTGGAAAGAAGAAAAGGTCCCTTCTAACTGGAAGAAAGGAATCATTGTTAAAATACCAAAAAAGGGCAACCTTAGTGACTGTAACAACTGGAGAGGAGTAACCTTAATATCAGTTGTGTCAAAAGTATTTTGCAAGGTCATTTTGAATAGACTCAAAGATATAGTGGATACTGCAATGAGAGAAGAACAAGCAGGATTTCGAAAAGGGAGAAGCTGTCTCGACCAGATCTTTACTCTCAGAATAATACTTGAAGAACATATTGAAAAGCAGAAACCATTAATACTGAACTTCATGGATTTTAAAAAGGCATTTGATAGTGTACACAGAGATTCATTATGGAGAATTTTATGTCTATATGGAATACTATCTAAAATTGTCAACATCATTAAGGATTTATACAATGGATATGTTTGTGCAGTCAAGACAGAAGAAGGGATGAGTGAATGGTTCCAGATTGAAACAGGCGTGAAACAAGGATGTATACTGTCTCCTTTACTGTTTGGGATTACAATAGACTTCATAATGAAAAAATGCTGCACAGGTAACACAGATATTGACCGGGTACATGGGACCCAACTAGAAGATCTTGATTTTGCTGATGACATAACTCTTATCAGTAATAATGTGAATTTCATGCAGGAAAAAACAGATAGCCTGTCTTCACTGGCTAGCACAATAGGACTTGAAATTAACAAGGACAAAACAAAAATAATGAAAATTCCTCTCAATCAAAATGGAAAAATACCAATAGAAGGGACAGATATTGAAGAAGTCAATCAATTTGCATACCTTGGCAGCTACATAGACCAGGATGGTGACACTAGAAAGGAAGTTAGGATCAGAATCGCAAAAGCAGCATCAATCTTCAAGAATCTTGAGAACATATGGAATTCAAAAGTTATAAGCACAAAAACCAAGTTAAGACTATTCAATTCAAATGTAATATCCACCCTCATTTATGCATGCGAAAGCTGGAAAACAACTAAAGAAATAGACAAGAAATTAGACTCTTTTGAAAACAAATGCCTAAGGAAAATACTCGGCATCAAGTCGAATGAATTCAAGAAAAATGCAGAGATAAGACAGATGAGTGAACAACAACCAGTCTCATGGGTGATCAGGAAAAGGAGATGGACATATGTTGGTCACTTGATGAGAAGAAATGATCAGAGAATCCCAAAATAAGCTATCAAGTGGAACACAACAGGCCGAAGAAAAAGAGACAGACCGCGTGAAACTCTGAAGAAGACATTGTTAAGAGAGGCCAAATTAACAGGCATAAAATCCTTTGATGAGGTTGAAAGACTCGCCGAAGACAGGAAAAATTGGCGAACTACTATGCGAGCCCTATGTGACGTTTAACGGCACGGGAAGGATATAAGATATAAGATAAGATTTGTTTTCAAAAGAGTCTAATTTCTTGTATACTACTTTAGTTTATTTCCAGCTTTAGCATGCATAAATGAGGGTGGATATCACATTTGAATTGAATAATCTTAACTTGGTTTTTGTGCTTATAACTTTTGAATTCCATATGTTCTCAAGATTCTTGAAGGTCAATGCTGCTTTTGCAATTCGAACTCTAACTTCCTTTATAGTGTCACCATCCTGGTCTATGTAGCTGCCGAGATATGCAAATTGGGTTACTTCTTCAACAGCTGTTTCTTCTATGTATATTTTTCCTTCTTGATTAATGAGAAGTTTCATTATTTTTGTTTAGTCTTTGTTAATTTCAAGACCTATTTTGCTAGCCAAGGAAGACAGGGAATCTGTTTTTTCCTGCATCAATTTCACATTGTCACTGATAAGAGTTATGTCATCAGCAAAATCAAGATCTTCTGTTTCTGTCCTATGTACCCAATCAATCCCGGTTTTACCTGTACAGCATCTTTTCATTATAAAGTCCATAGCAATTCCAAAAAGCAATGGAGACAATATACATCCTTGTTTCACGCCTATTTCAATCTGAAACTATTCTCTCATTCCTTCTTACAAATAGGAGACCAAAAAGCTAAGGCATTTTGTGACCGTCTTTCTTGCAAATAGGAGACAAAAAAACTAAGTATTTAATTTTTCATCTGTTTTTATCCGTTGTGTTGTTTTTCTATATGATCATTACAAAAAGATTTTGCCGAAATATTGGATTCATGTATGTTCTTCGTTTATACGTGCTCATCTTACTTTTTTCCATTCTTGTTTCTGCTCATTTTCTTCCCTCCCTCTTTCTATCTTTTTTTTTTAAACTGAGCCAAACATCTCTATCTTCATTACAAGAACCAGTTTACCACAGCTGTCGTTTCTCTTATCTTAGGATCATATAGCAAAAGGGCCAGAGTGGATAGAGGTGAGAGATGACACCACAAAGACTCACCAGAGTGGTCGTCACTGCGCTTGCCAGAGAATGTTGAGAATAGATTGGAGCAGGACTGAGTTTGCAATTCAGGAGCTCGTTCACGTTCAACCATATGATCCAGTCATCTTCACTAACGGTAAAAAGAGTGGATAGGGGTTCGTTGTCTATAGGCGAGGCAGATTTGTGGCACAGGATGGTGGGGCCTCCTGTATGACGACATCGAGCATACGGATAGAAATTGTGGCGATGACCAAGGATCTATCTTGGCTAGTTCGGCGGGATGATACACGCGGTCTGGTGGTGACGGACTCTCAAAGCATGTTTCGCAAAACAGAAGGGTTTGCTACTTAATGAATTGGTTCAGCTGTTGGGGAAATACACTGCCACCCAGGCTGACGTGGACATATTGTCCAGGGCATGCAGGAATAAGAGACAATGACGCAGCCGATTATGTTGCTCGTAATGCTATTGCAATACTTGTGTGTATGATTCCTATGGACATCACGGATATACTGAAGGGGGGTAAGAAGAGGAGAGGGCATGTGTTGACAATATATATCTACAGAGGATGACGGATAAAGGTGTGAAGTGGGGGAGGGGGAGGAGGAGCGGGGTAGCTGGCTGGTAGGATCTGCTGTTCTCAGAAACAACATCTGACTGGCATTTAGTGTTCAAACTCTTCCGTAGTTGCTGAAATAGAGAGCAGAGCTTGTATGGTTGTGACCCGAGTGCGATAGTGCTAATTCCTAGATTCAAGACCCATATAGTACAATTGTTCTAATATGTGTCTTATATGTGTTTAATTTAGTGTTGTGGGATTTGACAATTTACTTTGCATATTCCGACTTGAAAAAGGTGTAAAAAGATCATTAATTTTTTTCCGCTCTAACGTAGTTTTACAATTTGGAGTAAAGAAGCAATAAAAGTGATATGCTTTACAGGCAATTGCTAACAATGTTTGGGAGTTGTTTCCGACTAGGTAAAAATAAACTGGCATTTGCAAAATCTTGCTAATTATGAGGACACGCTTTCGCATGATGGTTTCAACGTGACAATATTTCACTTCGAATATCCACAGTAAATTACAAAATTTACAAAAACGTGATCAGGATGATGATAATGGTGTATAAAATGACTAATTGTTGCAAACACTGACGAAGAATGAAGCCTTCGAATTTCTTTTCCACTGCAAGTGTGGTTCACGTATGGAGTGGCCCTGATGCTGCCAAAGAAAGCTCAGGGAGCGCTTATTGGATGGGAGGCACATGGCCCACGGATTATTATAGCCACCTTCAAAACCCAAAAGAGAAGGATAAATATGGATGTCATTCAGTGTTATGCACCAACAAATGAAAGCAGCGATGGTACAAAGGAGGAATTCTATGAGAGATTGCTGGGTATTGTGCAGAGTCGTCCAGAGCGGAACATGGTTATCACCATGGGTGATTTCAATGCCAAGATCGGAAGTGACAACAGGGGATACGAAGATATCATGGGGCAGCAAGGACTGGGTGTAATGAATGACAACGGAGAGAGATTTGCTGACTTTTGTGCCATAAGCAATTTGGTCATTGGAGGGAGTTTCTTCCATCATAAAAGGATACATAAGGTTACATGGGTTTCTCCGGATCAAGTAACAGAGAATCAGATCGACCATATATGCATTGGGAAGAAATACAGAAGATCTCTTCAGGACGTGAGGGGCAAAAGAGGAGCCGATGTTGCATCAGATCACCATCTAATTGTGGCCAGATTGAAGTTAAAACTAAAGAGGACTGGGATAGGAGTCAACAGTAGACAACGCCAGAGATACAACACTACAGTTCTAAAAGATAGAACTAAGCAGGAAGAATTTAAGATCGCACTCGCCAATAAGTTTCAGATTCTACAAGATCTACCAGAAGAAGAGTCAATTGATAAGAGATGGCAAGGAGTGAAAGAAGCATTTACCTCATCATGTCAAGAAGTGCTTGGCCCCAGGAAGCTGTGCCACAAGGAGTGGATCTCTGCAGAATCCATAAGGAGAATAGAGGAGAGAAAGATGAAAAAAGCAGCACTCAATAACAGCCGCACAAGAGCCAGTAAAATTATTGTACAAGAAGAGTATAGGGAAGCATGTAGGAAAACAAAGAGGAGCATCAGGACAGACAAAAGGAACTACATAGAAACACTGGCAACAGAGGCAGAAGGAGCTGCCCGGCAGGGAAATATACAGGATCTATACTCCACAATTAAGAAGATGACTGGAAATTATAGTGTGCCGATGAGGCCAGTGAAAGACAAGAACGGAAAAACAATACCCAATGACTGGGGACAGAGAGACAGATGGATGCAGCACTTTGAAGAATTGTTGAATAGACCAGCCCCTCATAACCCACCGAATATTGAACCAGCCGATAGAGATCTACGAATAGATTGTGGTATACCAACAAAGGAAGAGATTTGTAAAGCCATAAAACAGATGAAGCATGGCAAGGCAGCAGGACCTGATAACATCCCGGCAGAAGCACTGAAAACAGATATTGAGACCAGCGTAGACATTCTTCACCCCCTCTTCAGGAAGATCTGGGAAGAGGAGCAAGTGCCTACAGAGTGGAAAGAAGGTTACCTTGTCAAGATACCAAAGAAAGGTGACTTGAGCTCCTGCTCCAACTACAGAGGTATAACACTGCTATCAATACCAGGAAAGGTACTCAACCGAGTTCTTTTAAATAGGATAAAGGATGCGGTAGATCCACAACTCAGGGACCAACAAGCAGGATTCAGGAAGAACAGATCCTGTACAGACCAAATGGCAACATTACGTATCATCGTAGAACAATCACTGGAGTGGAACTCACCTCTCTATGTCAATTTTATTGACTATGAGAAGGCTTTCGACAGCGTGGACAGACAGACCCTATGGAAGTTGTTGAGCCACTACGGAGTACCGGAGAAGATTGCCACCATCATTAAAAACTCCTATGAAGGGATGACATGTAGGGTAATCCATGGACAACAACTAACAGATGCCTTTCAAGTTAACACCGGAGTGAGACAGGGATGCCTACTGTCACCATTTCTATTTATCCTGGCCATAGACTGGATTATGAGAAAATCAACAGAAAATAGGAGAAATGGTATTCAGTGGACGCTCTGGACTCAACTTGACGACCTAGACTTTGCTGACGACCTAGCACTTCTCTCTCAGACTAAGCAACAGATGAAAAAGAAAACCATATTAGTGGCAGAAAATTCTTCAAGACTAGGCCTTACCATCCACAAGGGAAAGAGTAAAGTTCTTAGAGTAAATGAGGTCAACGAAATGCCCATTATATTGGAAGGAGAGGAACTGGAAGAGGTTGAAAAGTTTACTTATCTGGGAAGTGTGATAGACAAGCAGGGAGGAACAGAAGCTGATGTAAAAGCAAGAATGGGCAAGGCAAGAGTAAAATTCCATCAGATGAAGAAAATATGGGGAACTTCAGCCTTGTCAAATAAATTGAAGATCAGAGTATTTAACACCATGATAAAGCCCATTCTGCTATACGGTTCAGAAACGTGGAGAACTACTGTTACGATCATGAAACGATTCCAGACATTTATTAACACATGCCTTAGAAGGATTCTACAAATACGATGGCAGAGATACCATAAGTAACCAAGAACTGCAGCAGCGAACAGGCCAGCAACCAGTGGAAGACGACATCCTACGAAGAAGATGGGGATGGATCGGACACACCCTACGGAAATCCACATCCAGCACTACAAGGCAAGCCCTAACATGGAACCCACAGGGTAAAAGGAGGAGAGGGAGACCAAGGAACTCCTGGCGCGAAGTTTGGACACGGACATCAAAATAATGAACCAGACATGGAGACAGTTGGAAAGAGTGGCCCAGGACCGAACTGCCTGGCGAGCTCTTGTTGGCGGCCTATGCTCCACGAGGGGTCAGAGGCATAGATAGATAGATAGACAGCAAGTGTGGTTCACGCCGTTGGAGAGTAGGAGGAAACCTGTTTCACCCCAGACTATTAGTTCAAAGTCAATGCTGCTGGAGCCTTCCTAAAGGATTTTTTTTTAGTGGGCTACAATAAACAGATTATCTGCTGAGACAAGACAGAGTTTTATGCAGCGTTTTACAGTAACATTTTGTAAATTTTAGCTAACTCACAGTAACAGCACTTGCGTGCTCAAGACATGCTATCAGTAATTGTAACTAAATGAGTATTTCCAACTTATGTTGCAAAATTAACAAACAAACAAACAAACAAACAAACAAACACACACACACACAAACAAACAAACAAACAAAAAAGGTAGCTAAGCGCTCCTGGCTATTGAAAAAATACGATTTCTTAAAAAAAGAAAATAATTCAGAAGATAATTCAGTCTAATATTATGAAACCCAGATTTTTTTTTTCGGTATTTATACTCTTTCAATACAAACATAAAAACTTAACACACTCTGTCAGCTCTAACCTCTGTTCACAGTCCTTTACGTCAAAATATTGCAATTTCCAGCACATATGATAAAGCAGAAACTTTACTAAATACTAAAAGTAAATTATGCAATTATGAAATTGGTAAAAAAAAATCATTTCTATATTCAGAATATCTAGAGAAAAATTGTAAAAAATTGCAAAAATAAATTTCACTTCAACGAGTAATGGTAGTCTTTCAAATATTTTTCGCCAGCTTTTATATCAACTAGCAATTTTAAACGTCTTCTAACTCCCTGTGGTCCTTTCGGGGACCACACAGGAGACCACGGGACCTAACGAGGACCACAGGCGTAAATTCAGGAGGATCACAGTGCGGTCTTGGTGGTAGAAGCGAACGAAGAAGAAGAAGAAGAAGTAAACGTAATCTTTATCATGATGATGATGATGACGATATTGACGATGATGATTACGATGGCAACATTAGTGACGAGATTACATTTATAGTTTATTTTATGATATTTTCATTACTTTATACACTGTTTTTAATGTTATTTAAAATTCGTGGCTGGACATGTTAGAGCTTACTGAAAATAATCGGCTTCAAAATATTAAATGTTAAACTGAGAATTGTGTGAGGCGGCCACGTATGCTACTGCACAGCGAGGCAAAATTCCTAAATCCGGCCCTGTCTCTTCGCTTTGACCTTCGACATTCCTATTATAATTAACATATAAACAGATATAGTTTTAAATAGTAATTAATAGGAAACAATCTTCAATCGTTGCACCATTTTATCTTATATTTTATATACTTCTCGTGCCGTTAAACGTTACATAGGGCTCTCAAGGTAATTCATTTTGTCCTGTTTTCGGCGAGCTTTTCAACCTAATCACGGGATTTTATGCTTATTAATTTGGCCTCTCTTAACAATATCCTCATGTTTCACATGGTCTGTCTCTTTTTCTTTGGCCTGTTGTGTTCCACTTGATAGCTTGTTTTGTGATTCTCTGACTGTTTCTTCATCACGTGATCAACAAATGTCCATCTCCTTTTCCTGATCACCCATGAGACTGGTTGTTGTTCACTCATCTGTTTTATCTCTGCTTTGCTCTTGAATTCAATCTACGTGATGCCGAGTATTTTTCTTAGCCATTTGTTTTCAAAAGAGTCTAATTTCTTTTCTATTTCTTTAGTTGTTTTCCAGCTTTCGCACGCATAACTGAGGGTAGATTGAACTGAATAATCTTAACTTGGTTTTTTAATTCCATATATTCTCAAGATTCTTGAAGATCGATGCTGCATTTTGCAATTCTGATTCTAACTTCATTTCTGGTGTCACCATCCTGGTCTATATAGTTGCTGAGGTATGCAAATTGATTGACTTCTTTAATATCTGTCCCTTTTACGTGTATTTTTCCATTTTGTTTAATGGGAAGTTTCATTATTTTTTTTGTCTTTGTTAATTTCAAGTCCTATTTTGATAGTCAGTGAAGACAGGATATCTGTTTTTTTCTTGCATGGAATTCACATTGTTACTAATAAGAGTTATGTCATCAGTAAAATCAAGATCTTCTAGTTGAGCCCCATGTATCCAATCAATACCTGTGTTACCTGTGCAGCATTTTTTCATTATGAAGTCTATTGCAATTCCAAAAAGCAAAACAGACAGTATACATCTTCGTTTCACGCCGTTTCAATATGGAACAAATCGCGCATCCCTTCTTCTGTTTTGACCGTACAAACATATCCATTGTAGAAGTCCTTAATGATGTTAACAATTTTAGATGGTATTCCATATAGACTTATAATTCTTCACAATGAATCTCTGTGTTTGCTATCAAATGCCTTTTAAAAGTCTATGAAGTTCAGTATTTAATGGTTTCTGCTTTTCAGTATATTCTTCAAGTATTATTCATAGAGTAAATATCTGGTCGAGACAACTTCTCCCTTTTCGAAATCCTGCTTGTTCTTCTCTCATTGCGGTATCCACTATATCTTTAAGTTAATCAAAATGACCTTACAAAATACGTTGCGCTAAGTAAAGTTTAAATGGTTCTTCAAAATTATTAGTGATGGAGGGAAGGAAGTGGTAACTCTTACATGTTGATGTGCATTACTGCGGCATTATTACCACTGTCACCGTTTTCAATTTGTTTTTCTTTTCAGCCGACGGCAGCCCACACTCACCCCCATGAATTTTTAAAAATATAACCTTATCTTCAGTAGAGGAGACTGCATACTTCATGCTTAAAAAAAAAAAAATTTCGTTTCGCAAAACTAGGTTATCCTTAGTAAGATTTTTAGATTTTGCATAATTAAATATGGCTGCTGCAGCTGGAGAAAATGAGTTGAATATTTTGCCTTACGTTTATGAAGTTATGAAAAGGTGTGTTATAGAAGCTAATATATCATAATATAACCTGTAATATTTATACAGAATAGTTTTGGGTCTTCATAGCTCTTTGTATATTTCAGATGAAGAAATTACTTGCCACACGTGTACTCCCATTGTAATAGCGTCGTAAACGGAGCGATAGAGAAGTGAATTGTGAAATCAGATTTTGGCTTTATAACGGAGGTGATTAATTAATAGTGTGTGTCACTTACTCTATATTATAGGTTGTTTAATTTGTTATATTTTAATCAAGCGCAGGTTAACTCTGTTAACCACAGGCAGGGCCGACGTACCAAACGACACGGGCGAGGCTGGTCAATTTTGCAGATAGTAATGGAAGTGTAATAGGCCACTTGATGAGAAGAAATAAGCAGAGAATCCCAAAACAAGCTATCAAGTGGAACACAACAGGCCGAAGAAAAAGGGGCAGACCGCGTGAAACTCTGAAGAGAACATTATTAAGAGAGGCCAAGTTAACAGGCATAAAATCCTTTGTTGAGGTTGAAAGACTCGCCGAAGACAGGAAATATTGGCGAACTACTTTGCGAGCCATGTGACGTCTAACGGCACGGGAAGGATATAAGATATAATATAAGAATGGAAGTGTCTAGAGAACAAGATGTAACAAACTGACATATATGTCCCGTAGTGATTACTTGATACCACATTCAGATACAAGTACATTATGACATAGGAGGAGACTAAATAAATGCTAAAAATAACATACAAGATTAAAATGGATGAAAGAACACACACAGGCCATCAGAAAAATAAGGCCTGCTACCAACTCAGCAGGGAGGCAAGCTAATAATAACTTTTCGGCTCCACGCTGGTCACAACAGACTGAGGTATTATTGTTTCAACAGGCTCAAGATAGCACTGACTGACTTTTGCGTATGAGGCACTGGTAAGATGACAGAACATAAAAAAAAGCTGTATACTGTCACAGGCACTCCACAGTTGGTTTTTCATATTTGGTCAAATGCTTGTGTGACATAGAACAAATGTTTAAATTAGTGTTATACTGTTATGAGTTACAAGGGGTGACTGATAAATTCTCAGCATAAGGTACAACGGATTATTTGTGGAGAACTTTTTTGGGTTATTTCTCAACATAGTCCCCTTGTAAGTTTATGCTCTTAGTCCAGCGATCATGGAGCATACAGATCCCTTCTTTGTAAAGGACAGGATGTTCAAGAAGATGGAAGCTGCATTCATGAATGGCAGCGATTGCCACCTCCGACTTATGAATTGGAGCATTGTCTTTCTGAAAGGTGACTCCTCTAATTAGTTTCCCTCAACGCTTTTTCTTCGGTTTGACCCGCAGTTTCTTCACAAGATTAGTGTAATAGGCCCAGGTGACCATTCTTCCCTTTTGAAGATAGTCTACCAATAGCACACCTTTTGAATCCCAAAAGATGGAAGCCATCACTTTGCCTGCAGACAGAACCACCTTGGTTTCTTTGGAGGTGGAGATCCATATGTTTCCACTGCTTTGATTGTTGTTGGTTTCTGGTTGAAAATGATGAACCAAAGTCTCATCTATATTCACCTCTTCTTCTTCTTCTTCGTTAGCTTCTACCACTAAGACCGCCCATGATCCTACTGAATTTACACCTGTGGTCCACATTAAGTCCTGTGGTCCCCAAAAAGACCACATGGGATCCCCGAGAGGACCATATGGGGTTCAGAGTGTCGCAGGGCTTGAGCCTGTATTCTTGGTGGGTCCCAGAAGCGGGATTGCGTGACACCGTGGCTTTCGTTGCACCAGTTTAGTCTAGAGTTCGATTGTCTCACCGGAAGACCTCGACGTGTTTTAGATATCAGCATATCCCCGCTGGGTGAGAGGTGTTAGCCCACCTAGGCCAGAGTTGGACTTTCTCACCGGAGAACCTCAACGTGTTTTAGGATACCCATGTATCATCGCCGGGTGAGAGGTGGTTGCCCATCCAGTCCAGTGTTGGACTTTCTCACCGGAAAACCTCAGCGCAATTAGGATATGCATACATCCCCGCCGGGTGAGAGATGGCTGCCTATCTAGACTGCCCTGGTCCAGTGTCTCCGACTTCAGCATTTTGGGGTCGTGGCCGCTACCCTTCCTAGTTGTGACCAGGATGGAGCTTTTGTCCAGGAGGATGAATCCTCGCCACTAGTGACTTCCACCCCTGGGTTGAGCCGGTTTAGGCATATTATCCCAGTATGGGCGTATTTGGGACATGACCGACCTCTAGAGCAGAGGTACTGTGACATGCGTAGCCTTCAAGTTTCACCCCTGGTATTAGCTGGTTTAGGCATATTTCACCAGTATGGGTGTATATCAAGCATGACCTACCTCTAGAGCGGAGGTGGTGTGACATGCCTGGCCATCAAGTTTCACCTCTGGTGTGTGCCGGTTTAGGCATATTTCACCAGTGTAGGTGTGTTTCGGACGTGGCCGGCCTCTAGAGCAGAGGCGCCGTGGTATGTATAGCTCTCGCAGCGATACTACTGGACATACCGATTAAATTTCACATTATCCTTTCCACCACCTTTTCACATCAGCACCGCACAGCAACCTTTATTTCTTTTCCGCATTTTCTTCCTTGACCGGGAGGAGCTTCACTCCACACGCGGCATTCGAAGAGTCTCTCCAGCAGTGTCTTAACCTCTGGGTTAAGCTGGTTCGTGCATTCCACCTGATATGACTGCACTCAGGACATGGCAGACCTCCAGACCAGAGGTGCCTTGATTTGACCGTTTGCTTCGCTTTATCCTTTCTACCACTTTTTCCGCAGTGGTGCCGCGCGGCAACCCCTTTTCACCTTTCTTCATTGGCCGGGAGGAGCACCGCTCCACGCACGGCAGCTGAAGAATCTCGCCAGCAGCGGTAGATGAGCTACCAAACGTGTCACTCATCTACCCTTCGCCCCTTCTCCTGTCAGTTTAAACAGTTCTGCCACGGGAAGGCCAGGAGCTGGACTTG
Organism: Achatina immaculata; assembly: GCA_009760885.1. NCBI lineage: Eukaryota > Metazoa > Mollusca > Gastropoda > Stylommatophora > Achatinidae > Lissachatina > Lissachatina immaculata. Next base: position 44,520,331 of record CM019719.1, on the reverse strand, counting down.
ACTGCCAGAGGCTGTTTGAGACGCGCCGTTGGAGTGGAGATCAAATTCTCCGCCCCACCTCCAGCAATAGCAGTCCTTAGAACCATCTATAGTCACAAATTGCTGAAGAAACTTTTCAGGATCTGCAGAAAAATGGCCAAGATTGTCTCTTGACATATTGAGACGCTGTTTGTGATCAGCTCCAAGAAGTATCGGGACCCATCGAGCAGAGACCTTTATCATTTGAAGATCAGGTTGTAAGGACTGTTATAGCTGGAGGTGGGATGGGGGATAAGGTCTCCACTCCAATGAAATGTCTCCAAGGCATGTGTCTCAAATAGCCTCTGACAGTCAAGTCCAGTTCCTGGCCTTCTCGTGGCAGAACTGTTCAAACTGACAGAAGAAGGAGCGAAGGCGAATATCTGGCGCCCGAAAACCAGACACTTCTGGTAGATGAGATTCATATTTGGTAGCTCATCTACTTTTGCTTGCAAGATTCTTCAGCTGCCGTGCATGGAGTGGGGCTCCTCCTGGCCAATGAAGAAAGGTGCGAATGGGGTTGCCGTGTGGCACCACTGTGAAAAAGGTGAAAGAGGATTAAGTGAAGTAATCAGTAGTCTCGAGGTTAGAACTGCTCAAATCATGGCACCTCTGGTCTGGAGGTCGGCCACGTCCTATGTGCACTCATACTGGGCGAATTGCCTGAACTGGCTTAAACCAGAGTTTAAGACACTGCTGGTGAAATTCTTCAGATGCCACATGTGGAATGAAACTCCTCCCGGCCAATGAAGAAAAAGCAGTCGCCAATATGACAAAGTGATGGAAAGGATAAAGTGAAGCTTAGTCGGTACATCTAGTAGTCTCGCGGCGAGAGCTACTCATACCACAGCACCTCTGCTCTAGAGGCCGGCCACATCCGATATACACCCAAACTGGTGAAATATGCTTAAACCAGGGGTGAAACTAGATGGCTACTCATGTCACGATACCTCCGCTCTAGAGATCGATCACATCCTGAACACGCCCTTACTGGGATAATATGCCTAAACCGGCTCAGCCCAGAGGTGAAACTTACTAGTGGCGAGGATTCATCTTCCTGGACAAAAGCTCTGTCCTGGTCACAACTAGGAAAGGGAGCAGCCACAACCACAAAATGCTGAAGTTGGAGACATTGGACAAGTGCAGTATAGATAGGCAGCCACCTCTCACCCGTCGGGGATGTATGCGTATCCTAATCATGTTGATGTTTTCCGGTGAGAAACTCCAACGCTGGAGTGGATGGGCAACCACCTCTCACCCAGTGGGGATACACGGGTATCTCAAAACACGTTGAGGTTTTCCAGTGAGAAAGTCCAACTTTAGTCTGGGTGGACAACCACCTCACACCCAGCAGGGATATACTGATATCCAAAACACATTAAGGTTTTCCAGTGAGAAAGTCCAACTCTAGATTAAACTGGTGCAACGAAAACCATGGTGTCATGCATTCCCACTTCTGAGAACCACCGAGAATACAGGCTCAAGCCCTGCAGTACTCTGAACCCCTTGTGGACCTATCGAGGACCACAGGAGTAAAATAGGATCATGGGGCGGTCGTGGTGGTAGAAGCGAAAGAAGAAGATTTAAAAGGTTCTAAGGACTGTTATTGCGTCTCAAACAGCCTCTGGCAGTCAAGTCCAGCTCCTGGCCTTCCCGTGGCAGAACTGTTAAAACTGACAGGAGAAGGGCCGAGGGCGAATATCTGGCGCCTGAAAACCAGATACTTAGGGTAAATGAGTGGCACGTTTGGTAGCTCATCTGCCGCTATTGGAGAGATTCTTCAGCTGCCGTGCGTGGAGCGGTGTTCCTCCCGGCCAATGAAGAAAGGTGCAAATGGGGTTGCCGCGCAGCATCACTGCGGAAAAGGTAGTAGAAAGGATAAAACGAAGCAAACAGTCAAGTCACGGCACCTCTGGTCTGGAGGTCGGCCACGTCCTGAGTGCAGTCATATCGGGTGAAATGCATGAACCGGCTTGTCCCAGAGGTTAAGACACTGCTGGCGAGACTCTTCGAATGCCATGTGTGGAGTGAAGCTCCTCCCGGTCAAGGAAGAAAATGCGGAAAAGAAATAAAGGTTGCTGTGCTGTGCCAATGTAAAAAGGTGGTGGAAAGGATAAAGTGAAGTTTAATCGGTATGTCCAGTAGTATCGCTGCGAGAGCTATACATACCACGGCACCTCTGCTCTAGAGGCCGGCCACGTCCGAAATACACCTACACTGGTGAAATTTGCCTAAACCGGCACACACCAGGGGTGGAACTTGATGACTAGACATGTCATGCCACCTCCGCTCTAGAGGTCAGTCACGCCTGATATACACCCATACTGGTGAATTTTGCCTAAACCGGCTCACACCAGGGGTGAATCTTGAAGGCTATGCATGTCACAGTACCTCTGCTCTAGAGGTCGGTCACGTCCCAAATACGCCCATACTGGGATAATATGCCTAAACCGGCTCAACCCAGGGGTGGAAGTAACTAGTGGCGAGGATTCGTCCTCCTGGACAAAAGCTCCATCCTGGTCACAACTAGGAAGGGTAGCGGCCACGACCGCAAAATGCTGAAGTCGGAGACACTGGACCAGGGCAGTCTAGATAGGCAACCACCTCTCACCCGGCGGGGATGTTTGCGTATCCTAATCACGCTGAGGTTTTCCGGTGAGAAAGTCCAACACTGGACTGGATGGGCAACCACCTCTCACCCAGCGGGGATACACGGGTATCTCAAAGCACGTTGAGGTTTTCCGGTGAGAAAGTCCAACTCTGGCCTGGGTGGGCTACCGCCTCTCACCAGCGGGGATGCACTGATATCCTAAACACGTCGAGGTCTTCCGGTGAGAAAGTCCAAACCTAGACTAAACTGGTGCAACGAAAACCACGGTGTCACGCAATCCCGCTTCTGAGACCCACCAAGAATACAGGCTAAAGCACTGTGATACTCTGAACCCCTTGTGGTCATCTCGTGGATCTCGTGTGGTCCTTTCCAGGACCACACAGGAGACCACGGGACCTAACGAGGACCACAGGTGTAAATTCAGTAGGATCACAGTGCGGTTTTGGTGGTAGAAGCGAACGAAGAAGAAGAAGAAGATTTAAAGATTGTTGTGAATAATAGCATGAACACTTTCCTGGGAGATGCCCAACTCAACAGCAATGTACCTCTCAGTTAGTCGTCAATCCTCAATTATCATGTCATGGATTCTGCCAGTGGTTTCATCAGTGGTTACCGTTCTTGGTCTTCCTGGATGGGGATCATCTTCCAGACTCTCCCTTCCATGTTTGAATTGAGCTGCCCATTTCTTCACTGTGCTATAAGAAGGAGCACTCTCCCCTAGAGTCTCTACCATATCCTCATGGATCTCCTTCGATGATAAGCCCTTGATGCAGAGGTAGTGAATGACTGCTTGATGTGAAATGTTATCCATTTTCTCAATTTCCTCCACCCCTTACCACTTCAGTAGCCTGTAAAAAAAAATTAGTTGCAGTTAATTTCTTGAAACTTGGTGTTTAATCTTACGTTAACCTGATCTACAAATGCACCTAATATCAACTGTGCGTTTCAAGTATTTGTACCTTATGCCGAGAACTTATCAATCACCCCTCATACCACAAGATTTTATTTTTGAGAGGGAAGTGGACATTATATTTTGCCACATTTTAATATTTCATAGCAGGAGTCTGTGCTATACTACAAAAATAATAAAACATATATAACCTTATTGCTTCATATGATTGTTTATGTAACCCTATTGGATCATGTGGTTATACAAGGTCCAACATTTAAGTAATGAGACTAATTCCATAAAAAATAAAATAAACAACAGTTGAAGATATAACCTATATTTTATTCAAAGTAAGCCCCTTGTGCATTGATACAGCGAGTGGCACAATCTAACAAACACTGGAATGACCTCTGCAGTTCTTCTGTTGGTAAGGCCCTTAAACTCGATGTTATAGCCCTTTGTATGTCATCAGTATCGTCAAAGAAGCGTCCTTTCAATGATAACTTTAATTTTGGGAATAGAAAATAATTGCAGGGAGACAAATCTGGGGAGTAGGTTTTTGATGATGTCTTTTGCATATTTAACACTTTGATATTTTTGGTCATCGGACAACACATGTGGTAGAAACCAGCAAGCAACTTTTTTCACTAAAATATTACAAATGGTCTCTCGGTTAACACCAGATTCATCTGCCATCATCCTTGCAATCAAACAATGATCTTATATCCATTCTCTGACTTTTGCACTGACTTCCTCATTATGAATAGAAATTGGGTGTCCATGTCTAGTTGCATTTGTAATTGTTTTCACACCACTTTTGAATCGTGAATACCACCTGAATATCTGTGCACGAGATAAACAATTATCCCCATAAACTTGTTGCATCAATTCAGCAGTTTCAATGGCACTTTTTTCCAAGTTTTAAACAGAATTTAATGTTAGCTTTTTGCTCCATGCTGATTACGTGACAGTGCACCTCTAACTAGGTTGACAAAATGGCAGCTTGTTTGTCATCTGCTTATCGGGCAGTGATGAAAAGTTGCCAGATCATAGATGAAGGTTGCCTCTTTGTATTCCATGCTTTGCTTCATAGATGGCATTTTTGTCTTGGCCATAATAAAATCAGTCTCATTACTTAATTGTCGGACCTTGTATATGTAACTATTTTGCCTCATGTGATTGTGCATGTAGCCTTATTGCTTCATTTGATTGTGTAAGACCAAAATATATACGGTATTTATTTATCAAAGATCAACATTATAGAAGTTATCTTGATGTTCCATGTAATCCTTATCACTGTTTCTTTCAGCATTGAAAAAGACACCAATGATGTGGCACAAAAGATGATTGAACTGAAGTCCCAGTTTCAGAGAGCAAGGGAATGTATTGATCGTCTTCCTGGCACCCAGCACAGTCCAGAAGAGCAGCTAAGACTGAAGTCAATTCTTCATCAGCAGTTGCTTATTAAAACCAAGCTTTTGCTGAATTTCAAAGCAGGACATCACTTTGACTTTGATTCTAAGACAAATGGGGATATTTCTGGAAGCAGTTTGAATTAAGTGTAGGTAATTCTGTCATTAAAACCATCAGGCTAGATGGCACCAGATCATTTCTAAATACTGTTTCTGCCTTTGTTAACAAAGAGACAATAAACTTGGTTTTTAGTCTGAAGTATTGAGTCAGTTTTCACTGTAAGCAACAATAGGTTCTGTTAAATTAATTCATCATGGATCCAGTGGAACAAGAGAATGACAATGCAAGTTTACATCCAATATTCACGAGAGATCCATCAGACTGGATGAAATTAATAGGTTGTCAAATACAAGCCTGTACAGAAGATGGTCATCAGCACGTTGGCCATGTATACACTGTAGATCCTGTGTCACAGAGCATAGTGCTTGTGAGTTTTGGGGATAATGCCCCGGAGACCTCCTGTAACATTTCTTTGAAACTGCTTGTTGGGTCATCTGTGACAGATGTAAAGATTGTTTCTGAGGCTGTGGAAGCAGTGAATCAGAGATTTCATCGCCTCTTTCGACCAGCCGTGGCTGAAACTTTAAGCGGTGAGCAGATGAGTGTACGTAAGCTAAGGCTGAAGTCTTGGTTGGAGAAGAACCGTCTCCCAGTGAGTCTGGGGGGTGACAGTGGACAGTTATTGTTAGTGGCAGATGCCATTACTGTCCAGCCACCGTACACAGAGGACAGCTGCCTCAGCACCAATGAAATTGTTTTATCTCGCATCCAAGGACTTATTAAAAACATGCCCCCTGAGGAATCATTGCAGCAATAAAATTAAGTGTGTACAATGCTATAAATAAATTTTTAATGTTAGGTGTTTTTAACCACCGGTTAAAATTACAACTTTTATTTTCTCATTCACCCATCATGATCATTGTCATTTTTTCATAGTTAAAGGTCTGTTTTGTGCTTGAAATCTTGTTTTCATTTCATGCACTGACAGACATACATGTATGTCATACCTTAATATAGGTCAGTTTTGCAGATGGACATTCTCTGTTTTCAGTGGCTAATTCTTCAAGGTGAAAGTGGCAGTTTCTACAGCTGAGTCAGCTGTAGCGGGTCTCTGCAATCCTTGTGAAAATAGTTATCAGCAACTATTCCACTTGTATGCTAGTTTCCAGTGAAGAGACTTTATATTTTGTTGATTATTTTTCTTATGCTAATGTTCACTTAACTGCCAAAATATAAAAATCACAGACAGCATATTTTTGTAGTGTTCTGTCATTAATGAAATGAGTGTCAGTCAGATATAAAAGAGTTAAAATGTGGGTTTTATTCATTTGTTTTTATTCTATTCTTTTGAATGTACATATCAATTAGTCAGACACTTTTGTGTTTTTCTCAGCTGTCTGGTGTCTGTCTTTAAGATGATATCTTTGGTCTGCATTATTTCTAAAATCATAAATTTAGGTGACTATTTTCATACTGTGCCTGAATCATCATGATATTGTGGTACAGCCGTCAAGACTGGTATAGCCAAAACTGACCAAGTTTGGTTCTCCATTCAGTATTCCTGAGAACAGCCTGTTTTGTTGTCTCAGATGGGGTACAGTGTAACAGAATATTATTTCTGTACAAATTGTTGTGAGTAACCTCATTGTTGTGGTCAACAAATAGACCACAACTCATTCCGTTTATGTCAAGCACGACGTTAGTATCACATGTTTCCGTGGCACAACTGAGTCACGTGAATTAGGTTAGGCGGGATGCGTGAACGAATGGAAAGGAGAGTTTGTGTCAGAATGTTATAGCGATAGGTCATGATTGTTCAATTCTAGTAGGAATGTAGTTATTTTTTTGAGTTCATATGTAAGGTAGTTGTCCTTGTTAGGACAAAAAGTTGCTGTAATGTATGTATGTATTGTTCTTTTATTGGAAAGGGTCCTAGTAGCATGTAGATTGTTCCGTTATGGACAATTTTTGAATGTCTGACTTAGTCCCATGGTGATGTTAGTTGCTTGGACATATTTCTTGTAATCATTTGTATTATTCTCATAAAATTTTACACTTCCCATCACTGCAACACATATCTAACAAATGGGTTTTCATCATTAAACATTTTTTGAACTGTGTCTGATGAATCCTGTGATTATTGGATTCATGTTAAATGTCAACTGTGGTGTAGAGTGTTGACTTACATGTAACTGGTCATGTCATGTATTAATGAGTAGTGGAGTTATTGTTACCTGGGTTGTCCTGTTACACGGTGTATATCATTGTAACGTCTGTTGAGTCTCAGAGTCTATTGGTACACGAAGAAGGAAATCTGTTTGGTAGTGCCATGATACAAATATATCTATACTACAAGAGCTTAATATTGAAGAAGGCTGGCTAGTGAAGAGGATTAAAGAGAGAAAACTGAAATATTCTGGACACATTAAACGTCATGATAATTTAGAGAAGACCGTATTGGAAGGATACATAATGGGAAAAAGAAAAAGAGGAAGACCAAGACGAAGATGGCTGCAAGACATCGTTGACGATCTGGAAATGGATGCAACAGCAGCAGGCCATCTTGCTCACAACCGAGAGGCCTACAGGAGTGCTGTTTGGGGGGCAAAGTTCCGCAAGGGACATGCAAATGAATGAATGAATGAGTGCCATGATACTGTTTTAACAGTACACTTGGTGGTGGAGCTTGTCCTAAAGCTCAGGCCTGTTGCAGGCAGTTTTGAGTCACTGTATTCCACTCTCAGTCTGACCTGAAGCCTGTTTTCAAGATCTTCCCTACGTCATCTGCTGTGAAGAACTCAGTCCACAGTTGAATGAAATCACCAACCAGCTGAGCCTGAAAGATGTGTAGTAGTTGTGTCTTTTGTCAATTTCTAGGCCCTACACAGGTAACAAATAATGATGTGGCTATTATTAGGGGAATAATAATCAAATCAGAACTGGAATGGAATGTGAAGTAGCTTCAACTGACAAAGTGTAGTTCAGAAACCCATGGCTATGATACCATGGCTGTGGTATTTATTTCAGTGACACTGAATCTTCAGATCCCATCTCAGAGTCAAATTTGAGGACACAGGACCATATACAAGCTTTATAATGTTTGCTGGAATAGTACAATCTTTTTCCAGGAAAGGGGTCTTCTCATTCTAGGAAGTCCTTGTGGTACAAATGACTAGCTAGGACATCAGTCTTTACATTTCTGACATGGAAGTATTTTATATATTTTTTATGTTCTTGCAGAGAAAAGTTCTAACACGTTTGTTCTTTTTCACCCAGCACCCCTCAGCATTGTAACAGTGTGGATTAGCTTAGTTAATGAGTGGCATTAATGTTGTTTGTACATATTAAATCATTTAGACCTAATGAGAAATAGAGCGTGTATTTAATGAAAGAAAAAAAATTGAAAACTATGAATGGTTTATGTGAGAAAAACAAGAAAAGAAAGATTATTAAAATTGTTGGTTTGTATTTTGTTAAATGAATGCCATTGCTCAGATGTGTCCAGCCTCCAAACTAGATTACAGCTGCTATGAATAAAAGTACATTTTACCTACTGACACATTTCAGTGAAGACATTGATCTTTCTAATAACAGGTTAGTTTGTGCCGGGAGTGAAAGCGTCCTGACCTATACAGAGAGTTTTGGTCTACTTTTTCTGAATAGATGAGCCAGCCCTTCCACTGAGCTGTTTATTCAGTCTGGGAATGTTGGAATGTTTCCTTCCTCCACCCCAGTGACCTGTCACTCACCTATAAGTAAAGTGCAGGTCAATGAAATATTTTTTGTACATGTCAAGTGAATGTTGTCCTGTCATGCTAGAGAAACAACTTAGAGACCTTTAACTTGAGACCCACCCATTTGTTGTTTGTCATGGCCAAAACACTTGCCTATGGGAGTGGAGGGACATCCTCTGACGATCTAAGGAATAGTGTAGTTGTTTCACTCTCTACAGTAGTTTCCCACAGTCCAATCATCTGGCCAGGCAAGAGATAATGAGCAGTACATGGCTGTGAGGTGACTTCTCGAAAGCTTGCTAGCTAATATTGATCTTTGTCACCGTTCATGGCCAGGAAAAGACCATACAGGTCAATGAATAGTAGATTGGAGAAAACAAGCAAAAATGATTAATTTTTGTTAAAAGTTGGCAATGTGTGTATATGTGTATATACATGCATGCAGGTCTGGAAAGTGGCTGAGGGGACGCCTCATAATCAGCATTCGAATTTGTATTCCATGTCAATTGTTTTTTAACTGGTAATAATAATATGTGCTTGCCTGCAGAAATATTTCAGTGGTGTGTTTCACAGACTTATTGTATCTGTACTGTACATTTGGTATTTGGCAGAGTTCTTAATCATCAGTTTGAACTGGTTTGTGAAGTAAGGTGTATTCCAGAACTCCGTTAGCAGTCTTTTCAATACAGAAGAATTCTAATATAGTTTTGAGTCACTGTATTCCACTCTCAGTGGAAAACTCTGTTTTCAAGATCTTCCCTAAGTCATTTGTTGTGAAGAACTCAGTTCACATTTAAATGAAATCATCAACCAGCTGAGCCTGAAAGATGTGTAGTGGTTGTGTCTTTTGTCAATTTCATCGCTCAAAAGATGACATGCTTTCAAAAGAAGGTCGTGATATCGTGCTCAGCTGAGCCATAACACAAATCAGCACATATCTGATTTCATGGTCTTTGAAACCTTAAAAAAATGTTTTAAAAAACTGATAAATGAACGAAAATAGCAGAATTACATACCTGAGGCAGTGGATTCTTGCTTGCGTAACTTCAAAGACTTCGTTCAAGGGATAAAGAGTACCAGCTCAAGACTTGACTCACAGTTAGTCAGGTGACTTTATGGCTGTACCACAGCATGGTGTTATCAATATATTTATGATAATATTGTGCATATCACAGTAATTTTATTTAATTTACTTTATTTAACATTTTGAAGAAGAGTCTTGAGACTCGGCTCGACACCAAATTACCAGCACAAGATACTGCTTTATCTGTCTTTATATAACCATTTTGACTTTTCTAATGAAGGCAGAGGAAAAATAACTACACAGTGCAAAAGATCGACCACGTGAAACTCTAAAGAGAACATTGTTGAGAGAGGCTAATTAGTGGGCAAAAAGATCTCGTGGCGTGCCTGAAAAACTCACTGAAAACAGAAAAAACATGGCAACTACGGTGCGAACCCGATGTAATGTTTAACCGCACAAGAAGGATGTAAAAAGCTGTACGAGTTATTTATTTAGCAGTGTTTTCAAGAAATGCTTTATGTGTCTGACAGTCTGTACGCTCTTATACGTTTATGTCCATCCGTGTGTTTATCTTTGTTTGGTGGTCGATCTATCCATCTAATGGCTCATCTGATTGCCTGTCCGTCTGCTTGTTTTTCTTTTTTTATCCACCAGCTTGTTTTCCCAAGAATATGCAATCTTTTCTTGGCTCGCCCGAAACCATGAATATCCTATTATCAGATTTCTGTGGAGAAGCAGGTAAGAAAAATTACATGTAATAAACTTGAATTTCTCTTTTTATTTTGATCCAGCTTTGAAGGCTTTTGAAATGCAGTCACTGCAGCTGTTTTCCATGAATCTCACGTCACGCCACACTGAGCACACACATATCTTTCTTTGTATAAAATGTTTTAGTGAAACTTGAAGCTCATAGTAAATGGAAACCCGGTCGGTTTGTCTGCACCTTGTCTGACAATGAGAACATGTGAAAGGGGGCTCTTATATATTTCATGTATCCTTTTCTGTCATTGAGTCTCACAAAGAATGTTGCATATAATAACTTCTTACAACCTTTCAAAGTTACCTTTAAAATTATCATTATGGTTACGTACAGAAAATATAATGTGCATGTATGGAAGCCCGTAGAAAAGATACGTGACAGGGTGATTAGATTACACGCTATGGTGTTATATAACGCCACGAAGAATATAAACTGCAATTAGACGAGATGGAAAGGAAGACGAGCTATACTATGCAAGACATTTCAAAGGCGAATGAATCTACCGTTGAGAATCAAGTTTCGTAAGTCTAGTTAAAATGTGTTAATATTGCAAGCTATCGAAACTAACTTCTTGCTGAATAGTTTATCCTTACAGTTTCTTATATGTATTTTGTTCCCCATTATATATTACTGATCTCTCTCTCTCTCTTTTTCTCCCCCTCCTCCACCCTCTCTCTGTCTGTCCGTCATCCGTAGCATTTTCATCTCCTGGAGGTTAATACCTTCACATTTCAAGGCCACCACAGCATTTGAGGTAGAGATGCCCTCACCTGCCCTTGCTGCCTTTTTTCCTAAGTAAACCCCAGGACCCATTTTTTGAGGCTGGGTTGAACCCGGTGCCGGTCGTCCAAAGAAATTCCCCCCGAGTGCGAAATCGAACCAGGGACCTTCTGATCGGCAGGCGAGGGCACTTGCCACCATACACACACAAACATACATGTTTATGGGGCTGTTCGATTAAAATTTTTGGTCGCAAATTAACTACACATTAATTCAAATTTTACGTATATTATGTATAAAGCAGAAATGGCTCAGACTAGATGGCTAAGTTGATTAGTTCGCTGCTCTCTCGTGGCTAGACGGCTGCTCATCCTAACAGAGTATGGGATTCGATTCCCAGGTAGTTCTCTTGTAATTTTTTCTTTCTGTCGTGTTTAAAAGTGATTTGTTTACGATTTTATCAAGGTCTAATCATACAAATATGTGCTCTCTTACTTTACTGTGTGAAAGCATCGTGGTGTCCTATTTCTGAAACTTTGTACTTTCTAATATCAAATAATTTTAATAACCGCTTGCCTGCGCATACTGAATTATTCCAGTTCAATAACAGTTTCCTTGTTTGTTTGTAACATAAATAACTGAATAAACATTCATTCATTTGCATGTCCCTTGCAGAACTCTGCCACCCTAACAGCACTCCTGTAGGCCTCTCGGTTGTGACCAAGACGGCCTGCTGCTGATGCATCCATTTGCAGATCATCAACGATGTCTTGCAGCCATCTTCGCCTTGGTCTTCCTCTCTTTCTTTTTCCCATTATGTACCCTTCCAAGACGGTTTTCTATAGATTATCATGATGTTTAATGTGTCCAAAATATTTAAGTTTTCTCTCTTTGATCCTCTTTACTAGCCACCCTTCTTCAATATTAAGTTCTTGTAGTCTGGATATACTTGTTCTTTTTTTGTGTCCATGATATTTGAAGAACTCTTCTGTAGCATTTACATTCAAAGACATTTATGTGTTTCTCAGCTGTTTTGTTAAGTGTCCAGGTAGGCATATGTTGCGATGGGACAGATGCATGTCCTTAAAAATCGTATTTTTGTAGTTCTGTCTGTTACTCTCCACAGAGTATTTAGTTGTTTTACTTTCTGGATAGCGATAGATGTCCTCCTTTTAATTTCCCTCATTGTATCTCTATTATTAGTTAGTAGTGATCCAAGATATTCAAAACTCTCCACTTCTTCCAGTTTTTCCTCATTGATACATATATCAGCTGCCTTGTTTATCAGTTGTCATCAATTTAGTTCTCTTCGCATTAAGACAGATGTTTTGCTCTTCACTATTTTTACGGACTGACATTATTAGTTTTTCCATTCCTTTTTGTGTTGTGAACAGTAATACTGTGTCATCAGCATATCTAATCTCTGGTATTTCATAACCTCCATTGTTATGGCATCATAATATTCTTTGTCTACATCTCTAATATTCCTCATTATATTTTCAATATACAAGTTAAATAAGTAAGGCGACAATATGCACCCCTGGCGGACCCCTTGTTTTATGTCAAACCAAGTTGTTGTTTCATCATTTATTCTTACTGCTGCTTGTTGGTCTAGAGACAGCAGGGATGTTAATTGTATCAAATGTGTTGGAAATCCCATTTTTTTCCATTATTTCCCAAAGTTTCTGGTGTTCTGCACAATCAAATACCTTTGAGTAGTCTGTAAAGGATAAATATAGATTCACATTAAACTCTCTGCATTTCTCTATTATTAATCTTAGATTGAATATATGATCTCTTGATCCTCTTCCTTGTCTGAAACCAGCTTGGACCATATTGACTTCTTCTTCTATTTTCTTACGAAGTCACCCATTATGATTTTTAACAGAATTTTACTGGCATAACTAATCAGGGCAATAGTTCTGTAGTTTGTGCATAATTTCAGGTCACCCTTTTTTTGGCAGTGGTATGAATATAGTTCTTTTCCATTCTATTGGCCAAATACCTGAGTGCCATATCTTTTTACATAGTGCATGATAGATTGTTGCACATTCCTTTCCTTCTGCTTTAATAAATTCAGCTGTTATCACATCCTGGTGATTTACCATTTTTCAGATTCTTTATTGCCCATAAAACTTCTTCTATTTTCGGTTCGGGTTCTTTCTCCTCCAATATTAATTCACACTGTTGATTTCTGCTTTCACAGTCAGTTGTTTCATACATTCCTCTGCAATATTCCTTCCCTCTTTCTAGAATTTCCTCTGTCTCTGTCAAGGTACTCCCCATCTTGTCACAAATTACATTTAGCTTGGGTGTGACATTTCTGATCAATATCTTCATTTCTTTAAACATTTCACTATCTCTTCCACACTTCTGATGTCCTTCTATTCTTTCACAACAATCTTGTATGTATTGTTTTTTGTCTTTTCTTATGTTTCTTCATACTTCTTTTGTTAAAGATTTATATTCCTCTTTGTTGTTGTTTGTCACTTTCCATTGTGTCTTCATTTCTCTACGTTGTTTTATCAGTTCTAGTGTGCCTGCTGTAATCCATCCATTCTTTTGTGTTTTCTTTACTGGAACCATGTCTTTAGCTGTTGTTATTAAGATATCTCTGGCCTGTGTAGCCAAATCATCTGGTGTCATCTCCTCCTGTACAGCCATCAGGATTTCGAAACTGTTCTTCACTTCTATACCATATTGTTCTGGTATTTTTGTAAGATCAAAGCGGAGTGGTCTTGATCCTGCAACTGTCTTTTTTTATTTTTATCTTCATGTCTGCTGTTAATAACTCATGGTCCGTGTCACAATCAGCACCTGGTAAAGTTTTTGCTGATGTTATAATTGATCTCCACCTTTGCACTAAAATATAATCTATTTGATTCTTGGTTTTCCCATCAGGTGATGTCCATGTGTAAAGTCCTCTTGGATGTTGTTTAAAAAGTGTGTTAGCAATCATTAGCTGATTTTCCATGGAAAAAGCCATTAGATTGTCATCTGCCTCATTTCTATGTCTTATGCTAAATTTCCCTACAACATGTCCTTCATCTTCTGTTCTTTTTTGTACCAGTCATTGCATTAAAATCCCCCATTATTAATACGATATCATTTTTCCGTACCTGGTCTATCGTCGTTTGCAGTGTGTTATAAAAGTCTTCTACTTCCTCTTCTTCTGCTGCTGATGTAGGTGCATATATCTGGATGATTGTTACATTTCTAGGAGTGCTCTTAAGTCTGATTGTGAGGAGTCTGTCACTTACTGGATTGTAACCTAGTAATGTTTTTGATGTTGATTTGTCCAAGTAAAAAAAGCCACTCCATTCTTTCCTTCTAATTCTCCACCAGAGTATATAAAGATATTATCATTCTCGCTCGTGAAGTGTCCTGATCCTTTCCATCGAAGTTCGCAGTTTCCGAAAATGTGTATTCCCATTCTTTTCATCTCATCGCTTATTATTTGATACTTCCCCTCATACATACTTCTTACATTCCATGTTCCTACTCTTATTTTTCTTTTTAGTTTGATGCAGGGGTTTTCCTTGGTAACACTGTCAGGATTTTGTCTGTCATCACAATTACTAGTACTGGCCTCTGTCTCACACTCTTCCCCAATGTTAAAATTAGATCTATCTGGCCTGGGGGCCTCACCGCCAGATCTTTTTCCTATTTGACTTCTCATGTTGCTGTTTGGGTTTCTTGGTATATTTCCAGAAGATAGTTTACCATTGCTTTCTTTCCGGGCAGTGACTGTACTAGTCAGTGATCGTAGCCATTGTCCCTACTTTGAGATCATCTGCCTACCATCATTGAATGGTGACCATAACCAACATTATCTGTCGGCTCTCTCCCATTCCATCAACCACCTGCGCCCATGGCTTCACGTCACCCTGATCGGGGGGTTATCGGGTACTCCACCTTGCCCAAGGGTGTCCCGTAGACTGACGGAGGTAAGGAGGCGTCTTACTTCTCCTTTGATAGGGGATACCCCTACCCCGCTAACCATACTGAATAAACAATGAAACACGAATCAGTCAACAGCTGAAGGCTCTTTTCAACCACATCATAATGCAGTAATGCTGACTTTAAAAAAGACATAAAGATGAAAAAGAATTTATTCTTTGACTACCGAATTATTTATTCAGATATTTGTTAATTAAGCAAACCAGTTTATTTACATTGATCGGTTCAAGTAGTGTTTTTTCAAAAACTTGTCCAGCTTAAAAAAAAAGAACATCCACAAGGGACAATAGTGGCTATGGATGCTAAATATTTTCTAGCTAACTTGGCACGTGTCCTCGTGTAGCGGATTCAAGTCAGTGTCGATTTGTTGCCCAAGTTTATATCACTGTTTCCGTGGAGGAGAGAGGTTACAGTGGTTCATCTCCTGCGTGACGACAGTTCGTGCACTCGAATTTTCTTTCGAGGTGTTTTTTTTTCCCCGATGTGTGTTAATCATTATCATGTTGGCCAGAATCTTCCAGAAGAGCCGTCAGCGCTTACCAAACCCTCTATTCTGTTGTCCTTTCCTAAGCGTTTTAGATTTTTGAAGCAAAGGGCCCCGCGCAGTTATTTCTGTAATAGGCATTCTAATTCATACAATCTTCCTTAGCCCAAAGACAGCGATGTGTGTAAACAATGCTTAGACCTACTGTTTATATGTCATTTCTTACACTAGCGCGCTTTTTCTTTTGAAAGCTTCATCTTAGGTTAGCCAATATTTATGATGACATATGTCTGACCTGAATAACTAATCTGCAGGACATGAGGGCGTCACAGAGTATCCTCTGGTCTATCATGGCACAGGTCTGGGTTTGATGGTGATGAAACTTGCTGATGATGAATGGCAATTAATCTGCAATATATATATATATATATATATATATATATATATATATATATATATATATATATATATATATATATATCATTATCAGATCTCGTGCCGACTGGCGTTGGCTATTACGCTTCTCCAGAGTACACGATCCTTCATGCAGGCCATCAGCTCAGTTGGTGATCTCCTCTCACACCATCCCGTCAGACTGTCCAGTATCATTTCTCTTGGTCTTCCTCTTGATCTTCTTCCTTCTATTTTTCCTGTTGTTATAATATTTTCAATGTCCCCTCTTCTCATTGTATGTCCTACGAAAGTACATTGTCTCTCTCTTATCTTTTTGACAAGGTTTTTTTTTTTTTTGTCTCTCCAGCTCTTCTCATACATTCTTCATTAGTTATTTTTGCTGTCCAGGAGATTCGCAACATTCTTCTAATAAACCACATTTCTGCTGCTTCCAATGATTTTTGTGCAGACTTGCCTATTGTCCACGATTCACTTCCATATAACAAGACAGGTTCACTATAGCATTTTGGGACTCGTTTTCTAACATTCATTGACAAGGATGTGTTGGATAATATGTTTCTCATTCTCTGAAATGCAGTCTTTGCTTGCCCTATTCTGTTCCTAATTTCTGTTCTGCATTTCCCATCTGAAGTTATTACTGCGCCAAGGTATTTGAATTTATGCACCTGCTTTAGAATAATTCCGTTTAATTTGTATACTGCTACATATATTTAGCGGATTAATTGCCATTTAGCAAAACTACATACATACATACATACATACATACATACATACACACACATTCATACATACATACATACATAAATACATACATACATACAAAAACACACGAGGTGTGTTTAAAAATCTAGGAAATATTTTATAATTGAACAAAAATCATGTATAAGTGAAAATTACTGGATAATTTTAATCAAGAGTAACACTATTATGACATTAATGATGATACTTTCATGATCAAGCCACACAAAAGGTGAATATCGTCATAATCATCATCATCTGAGGACCTAATTGATAAGATGATGCAGAGGCTTCATATTCCGCCGGAGATTTTTGTGAATATGCAGCCATTGTGCGGCGACATTATCCACCTTTTTAAAGTCTGAATTTGATTAATAAAAACTGCAGGAAGAAGTTCCGGGTTAATTTTATTTCTCAGTATAGATTTGACAAGATTCTTGGTTACCACCCCCCTCCCCCCCCCCCCAAAAAAAAAAAACAAACCGAAAACAAATCTCGGTGTCAGTATTTGAAAGTGATAGTATTAGGGCAGAGATAACACATGAACAAAGTTCTTAACATGGGTTACATCCAGGGACATCTCTGTATTGTTCTACTTTATTTCAGGACACTTCTGTATCTTTTTTACTAGTCCAGTTATCTATTCTGATTCTTGCTAACTGCTGTTCTGTTTTAGTTGTTTAGTTTTCAAACGCACTTAAATATTTTATTACTTCACATATTGAAGAGGTCCTTCGTTGGTTGCAGAACATTATTTACAGAGAAAAGAGAGATATTCTTCAATTTTTGTTTCTCCATATTCTTAGGAAGTTTCCATCTCAGCTGTTTAAATAACTCAAGAAAATCTCCACACTGACCTCTTCTCCTCATTTTTTTATATAC
Organism: Achatina immaculata; assembly: GCA_009760885.1. Taxonomy (NCBI): domain Eukaryota; kingdom Metazoa; phylum Mollusca; class Gastropoda; order Stylommatophora; family Achatinidae; genus Lissachatina; species Lissachatina immaculata. The sequence continues at coordinate 44,502,624 of CM019719.1, read as the reverse complement.
TAACCACGCCTGTGAGACCTGGACACTTAACAAAACAGCTGAGAAACACATAAATGCCTTTGAATGCAAATGTTACAGAAGACTTCTTCAAGTATCATGGACACAAAAAAAAAGAACAAATGTATCCATACTACACGAACTTAGTATTGAAGAAGGCTGGCTAGTAAAGAGGATTAAAGAGAGAAAACTTAAATATTTTGGACACATTAAACATCATGATAATCTATAGAAAACCGTCTTGGAAGGGTACATAATGGGAAAAAGAAAGAGAGGAAGACCAAGGCGAAGATGGATGCATCAGCAGCAGGCCATGTTGCTCACAACCGAGAGGCCTACAGGAGTGCTGTTAGGGAGGCAAAGTTCCGCAAGGGATATGCAAATGAATGAATGAACCATGCCACTTTGTAACTTTTCGATTGACTCAGATTAGTGGTCTTAATATGGTGTTATTGGTGTAAATTTTATGTTTCTAGAAACTTCAGACTTCTTTGGAGACACCTAAAAGATGTAACAATTTCAAACTGCAAAGAATGGCATATATATTTAATTTAAAATAAGGGATGAAAAGTACTTAAGCTTCACGTATATCCTGTTAATAAGGCCAGCCATTTCTGTGTGCATTATCTGTAAGTGTCCTTAGTCCAGTTTTATCTCAGTCATTAGATTCTTAAATTCCTGCATCATACTCTCAGGATCACATTTGTCCAATTCTTCAAGTTCAAGGTAATAAGTATGAGGTATGCGTAAAGGGCATTAGCCTGAAGTGAGTCTCAAAATCGACGACATATCTGCGCCAGTGTTGCCACTTTGCAAGACGTTAAATAACTATAAAATTTAGTTATTCACTGAGAAAGAGTCAATTCTAGAGGATTTACTACAAAATTCGTTATTTTTTCTGTTAATTTGTTTCTTTTGAGTGAAATGTAATAAAATTGTCCAGAATGATCTAGATTTAGTTAAAAATTATATAAGTTTATAGCTTACATTTATATGACATTATCTAAATGAGACCAAAATTATCAAGATATAAAATATCAAGAATGGCAACCATGAAAAAAAAGCGAAATGTTAATATAAAGACATAAGTGCTCACTTGACGTCATTTTAGACGCTCTTCTTCATCAACGTATTTCAATCTACTGGCGGTACACCGTTCCCATAGTCTCTTCCATTATATGAATGCTTCCTGGAACGCACTTTCTGTAATGGCCCGCAGTTCTCTTATTGTATTTTTTCTGAATCTTCTATGTAGTTTGGAAACGACGTCCTTTCAAAGTGGTTTTAAGTTTGGAAACAGGAAAAAGTAAGCTGGGGTTAATCATCATCATCATCACCATCAGGTGCCGTGCCGACTGGCGTTGGGTATTATGCTTCTCCAGAGTACACGATCCTTCATGAAGGCCGTCAGCTCAGTTGGTGATCTCCTCTCACACCATCCCGTCAGACTGTCCAGTATCATTTCTCTTGGTCTTCCTCTTGATCTTCTTCCTTCTATTTTTCCTGTTGTTATAATATTTTCAGTGCCCCCTCTTCTCATTGCATGTCCTATGAAAGTACATTGTCTCTCTCTTATCTTTTTGACAAGGTTTTTTTTTTTGGTATCTCCAGCTCTTCTCATACATTCTTCATTAGTTATTTTTGCTGTCCAGGGGATTTGCAACATTCTTCTAATAAACCACATTTCTGCTGCTTCCAATGATTTTTGTGCAGACTTGCATATTGTCCACGATTCACTTTCATATAACAAGATAGGTTCACTATAGCATTTTGGGACTCGTTTTCTAACATTCATTGACAAGGATGTGTTGGATAATATGTTTCTCATTCTCTGAAATGCAGTCTTTGCTTGGCCTATTCTGTTCCTAATTTCTGTTCTGCATTTCCCATCTGAAGTTATTACTGCTCCAAGGTATTTGAATTTCTGCACCTGCTTTAGAATAGTTCTGTTTAATTTTATACTGCATGGTGGTGGATTCTGTTTCTTAGATATAACCATAGTCTCTGTCTTTTTGATGTTCAAAGTAAGGCCTTTCTGTTCACTTTCTTTGGCAACTTTATCCAAGAGATTTTGCAGGTCTTGTTGGTTCTCAGCTATCAGTACTGTGTCGTCAGCATACCGAAGGTTGTTAATATTGTATCCTCCAATTTTTATGCATGATTCTGTGATGATCGTTCTTAGAATATTCTCGCTGTTCAGAGAAAAAAAGGTGTGGAGATAGTACACATCCTTGTCGCACCCCTTGTTTTATAGGTTGATATTTTCCAATTCTATTTTTTTTACTCGTTGTCTGTTGATTTGGAAGGTCACCCAACCCCGGGATCTTTACCTGTCAACGTTCTGCCCTCTTAAAAAAAAACCGCTATAGCACTTATACCACTGTCTTCGTCTCATACAGTTCCCACCCCCTCCACTTCATGTCTGGTTAAGCAACTGTCAATGTCTCTGTAAAATTTGTACCAACCATGCAGCAATAATTCATACAAACAAACAAACAAACACAAACAAACAAACACAAACAAACAAACACGTCCTCCAAGCTCTTTCCTTGTCACTTTGTCACTAATCCGACGAATAGCTTGTGCACTTGCTCACTTCAGTAGATGTAGATCGTCTATTTAATAATGCTCAGAGCAGTGTGTTGGCAAGACCATATACATAAAACATAACGATCATATATTCTGATTCTAAAGGAAAGTTTTCATCAAACACCTGTAAGACTCCCTCCTGGAGATTGCTGGAGCGTGTCCAGACAGTAAACGACCAAACCATTAGAGAAAGACAGTAGAAAGAAAATATTAATTAAACCTGTTGCATTCCCTTTTAAGGACTTATATTTTCTCCTTAAGCAAAGACGCTGATGAATAAAACTGAGTTCGGTATCAAAAGAAAAACATATCTCAGCTAATCAATTTCAGTAGATGGCGCAGGCTTGAATCAGTTATACTGCGTGCGTGTGCGAGGTGGGCACTTTTGGCCATGATATCAGGTGGTATTTCATCGAGTATATTCTCAGATAACAACTGACAACTTTTTTATGTTGTGATTTTTGTGTACAATGTTGCGACAACCAGGTACAGCCTTACAAAATCACGAACGTGTTGCATAAGTGAAGGCAAAATCAAGAAGTCAGCTTGATAGTGATATAACTGGATTCTCTTCTCCAGAACATCTCAAGACACAATAAATTGCAGTCATTTTTTTCAATCACATTCTGTCCAGTCACGAGCAAGTTCACACTCAACAACCGTTTCAGTCATCTCTCTCGAATACCCGCCAGTCCGGGTACAGCTTCGCCTAAGCAGCTGGCCAGGTGAACTTAAATCTGGTGTGTTTTCAAATCGAAACACTTGCTGTCTGTCTTTCTGTCTGCTCTCTGCCCGTCTTTCGTTTTGTCTGCGATCTTTCTACCTCTTTATGTGTCTGTCTGTACATCTGTCTTTTTCTCTCCTTTTCTGTCTGCGATCTTTCGCTCTGTCTTGTTCCCCCACTCTCCTCTCCAGTTCTGCCAAAAAATATTAATTCTTACGCCAAACTCACCACACTCCCGCACGGATCCTCAAATATTCACACGAGCAATGTGTGTAGTACGTCTATCACAACTTTCTAGTTCCAGAAAGAAGACAAAATGTTTATGGACACTGACGATTACTTGCGTGCTGCTCATTCTGGCCCTGATAGCCGTCATAGTGTTGGCCGTCTTCGTAGCAAAGTGTTCACATGAAGGTGACTCAGATGAGCACGTCCAACTTAACTCGGGCACACCAGGTAAGTTTTAAAAGCCGGAATTGGGAAAAAACAGTGAACTTAATATTTAACGAATTAAATTAAAACTAAGCAAAACCAATTTTTTTAGACACCTGAATCTCAATAGATCAAGATGCAAGTGAACTTCTGATCTTTGTCTGAAAAAAAAAAGAAAGTAAATTATGATGCAGTAAGTAAAAACAGATAATGCCAATCGAAACTAAAAGTATTAATAGATGTACCCGAATAATACATATGACAATACAGATTTTAAAATATATATAAAAGAGAACTGATTCAGCTGCACATTATAAAGAAAGACTGACCAATTAGGTTGGATGAACAATGACTGTGGGAGTGCGTTATTATGAAATACGAGCTTCTGTATGACACAATATTTATTCTTTTGTTGTTTTCAGATGCAGTAATGTGCCTAACTCCCTCGTGCATATCTGCAGGTAATACTTATTAATAATTTCACCAACGATGAAGATGCTGTCCGATCAGGCAATCAGCGACCCATAGCTGATGTGCTAGCATCAGGGTTAGCGAACAATAGCTGATATGCTAGCATCAGGGTTAGCGAACCATAGCTGATATGCTAGCATCAGGGTTAGCGAACCATAGCTGATATGCTAGCATCAGGGTTAGCGAACCATAGCTGACCAGGACCTAGTCCCACCTCTCCGTTGGTACCTCCAGTAACAGACATAACCTGGCAAACAGGGAAGGGATCGCCAGAGTCCCTATGGTGGCGGAGTCTACTACACGCCCCCTGCTTTTTAGCTATACTCCGAGACTGAAAAAAAAATATATATCTGCCGTAACCCGCTCCCACACCGATACGATGCTGTGGCTCAACACCTCCACAGCGTCGGGTGCAAAGAACGCCAGCTAGCAATTAGAGGGAGATAGTACAGGTGCAAGCTCAACAATGTAAAAGAAAAGTTGCTGCAGCTTCGAAAGAAATTGTTCAGTCTCTTAACCAGGAGCTGCCTTGGTTCCAACCCGACCGAACAATGCTTATTGACACATGAACATAAAAAAAAATAATGCAAGCAGTGTACTGCCAGCAAACACTGTTCCTAGTTTATAGAATTCTTTGTTGGTAATTCTAACATTATGAACTGTAGACAATGGAACATAGTTATTCGAGAGCGTCTATTTTATTAGTGATTTTTAAAAAGACGTTTAAATGGCTCTTTATAGGCTAAAAGCATATAAAATATTTCTGTAAGAGTAATTTAATCTCTCTTGCAACCAGAATTAATAGTTGTACAAGGTCCGGCAATTAAGTAATGAGACTGATTTTATTATGGCCAAGACAAAAATGCTATATATGAAGCAGAGCATGCAATACAAAGAGGCAGCCTTCATCTATGATCTGACAACTTTTCATCGTTGTCTGATAAGCAGACGACAAACAAGCCGCAATTTTGTTGGCCTAGTCAGAGTGTTACGCAATCAACATGGAGCAAAAAGCTAACATTAAATTCTGTTTAAAACTCGGAAAAAGTGCCACTGAGACAGTTGAATTGATGCGACATGTTTTCAGGGATAATTGTTTATCACAGATATTCAGGTGATATTCACTATTCAGAAGTGGTGTGGAAACGATTACAAATCCAACTAGACATGGACGCCCAATTTCTGTTCGTAATGAGGAAATCATTGCAGAATTCAGAGAACTGATACAAAAAAAGATTGTTGTTTGACTGTGAGGATGATCTCAGATGAGTTTGGTGTTAACCTAGAGACCATTCGTAAAATTTTAGTGGAAGATTTGGGTAAGAAAAAAGTTGCTTGCCGGTTTCTACCACATTCGCTGTCTGATGACCAAAAACATCAGTGTGTTGAGTACGCAAAAGATATCATCAAAACATGTGCCAGAAATAAAAATTTCCTAAATTTGATTGTTGCAGAGGAAGAAACGCGGATTTTACGCTATGATCCCACAACTAAACGCAAAAGTGCTGAGTATAAGTCATCATCATCACCAAAAGGCAAAAAAATTCGTCTTCAAAAGTCTAAAGTGAAGACAATGTTGGTGTGCTTCTACGATAGCAAATGAGCTATTCACAAAGACTTTATTCAAGAGGGATAGACTGTCATTGCCAAAGTTTATTTAAGTATTTTGAAACGCCTTTTGAAAAGGATTCTCCGAATCCGACCCGAGTATTCAACACCTGGCAGTTTTGCCTTCTTCATGATAATGCACCTGCTCACCAGGATGTAGTTGTACAGGAAGCTTTGGCCAAAAAATAAGTGTACGTTCTCAACCATCCACCCTATACCCCAGATTTGTCTCCCTGTGATTATTTTCTATTCCCAAAATTAAAGTTACCATTGAAATGACGCTTCTTTGACGATACTGATGACATCCAAGGGGCAGTAACATAGAGTTTAAGGGCCATACCAACAGAACTGCAGAGGTCGCTCCAGTGTTTATAAGATCGTGCCACTCGTATCAATGCACAAGGGGCTTACTTTGAATAACATACAGATTATATCTTCAACTGTTGTTTATTTTTTTTTTTTGTGTAATTAGTCTCATTACTTAACTGTTGAACCTTGTACATTTTATACCGATCACAAATTTGTGTTACTAACTTTCACTAGGTATGGAAAAAAATCATTTCACGCTTATTTATTTATTTGTGTTTTGATGCAGCTTCACGTATAAGCCAGGGTTTGGATTTGTCCGTGAATCCGTGCAACAATTTTTATCAGTTCTCATGTGGAGGCTGGATGAAGAAAAATGATATTCCGGAGAAATTGGGGAAAATTTCGGCTATAAGCGTGCTACAGGAACAGTTATTCCTGTTACTTAAGAGTAAGTTCCATCCATCCATCCATCCATCAATCCATCCATCTGCCTGTTTGTCTTTGTCGGCCTATATCTCTGTACAATGAACAGCCAAATTTGGACGGATGACAAAAAACTTGACAAAATGGGTTTCTGTAACAGCCTGAAACACTTTGAAATATTGAATTAATTTTCTAAAAATGGCATTAATACACAGAGGCAATAATCTAATAGGTTTCGTGTAAGAAATCCAGTAACACAATCGATTGTTATAAGCATATTTTCTTCATAAATGAAAACATCAAATGAATATATCAGACAAGGATAACTTGGGTCTTTCAGTTCTTTAGTTCATGTGCTCAGAACATGAATGCACTAGTTTCACACCAGTGGCTAAATTAATACACTCTGATAGAACATTAAGCATTTGAATGAATACCCGTCATTAAACCTCTTCAACAAATATCAGTGTTAAGCCAGATGGTATTCACATTATTGTTGCTTCACAGAGCTTTTGGAAGAAGACGTTAAACCTGCAGATTTCAGTTTTGTGGTAAAGGCAAAGAACTTCTACACGTCATGTATCAACCAAGGTAGATATTTTTAGAACAATGGACTTTAAAACTGTTGTCCTTGTGAACTTGTTTGTTGTAAATACCAGAGGATTAAACTTATAAGAACTAATACATTTGTCATAAATATACTTTATTTTGTGAGTATGAAAGGTATGGTCAGCAGCATAATTATTTATAGCTAACAATTTCAACTTTATCAGAAGATGCACTTTTTCATAATTAACTCCTAGATTCTAACTTGTTTACATTGATTTTTGGCTTCATCTTTTTGCATATGTCTTTGACATTGTTTCAGAAGGATGTTTTTTTTTTAAATGATGAAAACAACCCTGACTCTCTCTCTCTCTCTCTCTCTACTTCTTCTTTTTGTGTGTCTGATGGACGGGATAAAGGGAAAACAGCCATGTTTGAAGAGTCTATATGATCTTAAAGAAATATTTAATAAAGAAAACATTACATTTAATAACAAAACATTGTACTGAATGAACAAAATGTTATTTTTAAATAGAAAAAAACATTACAGATACATTCAAGATCTATTTTAAAAGTGGGTTTAAGCACTTTTTATCACTCCTTCAGGTAACTGTGATTGAATATATCACTGATTTCATAATAATGTTATTTCATGTTATCACCTGCTTCATTGTGTCACCAGAGTAATTGTTTTAAATAGATGTGACTCTGAAAATCATTGGAAGCAGGAGAAATGTGGTTTATTAGAAGAATGTTGCGAATCCCCTGGACAGCAAAAATAACTAATGAAGAATGTATGAGAAGAACTGGAGAGACCAAAAAAAAAAACCTTGTCAAAAAGATAAGAGAGAGACAATGTACTTTCATAGGACATGCAATGAGAAGAGAGGGCATTGAAAATATTATAACAACAGGAAAAATAGAAGGAAGAAGATCAAGAGGAAGACCAAGAGAAATGATACTGGACAGTCTGACGGGATGGTGTGAGAGGAGATCACCAACTGAGCTGATGGCCTGCATGAAGGATAGTGTACTCTGGAGAAGCATAATAGCTAATGCCAGTCAGCACGGCACCTGATGATGATGATGATGATGATGACTCTGAAAAAGTGGGAAAAGAAAGTATAATAAGCATTTGTTATCTGAATTTCTTATTTCTTCCACTAAATTTTAAAACTACAAACCTCTTCCTCCACTCCAAATCTCCACCCTGCGCCCCCCCCCCCCACCCCAATCCCATCACAATCTTATCTAAAAATACATCAGTTGAATGATTATTATTGCTGAAAATCCAACGAGATGAAACAATCTGTGTGTACCCCACACATCTTCCTGTATCCTCACTTATTAATTTAGTTTTTCCTATCAGATCAGGACATAAGAGGATATGGTCCTCTGCAGGACATGATTGAGTCTGAGTTTGGAGTTTGGCCTCTGACCCCCAGCAACTGGAATGAGTCTACCTTTGACCTGATTGATCTGATTATAAAATCAAACCGTCATGGTGTGAATGCTATCCTCCAGTTTTATGTGGATATAAACATATATAATGTGTCTTCCAATGTCATGAAGGTAAACACTGATTACATGTTCTTATTTTTTATAATAGTGAAATATGTTTGATAATTCTTGTTTTTAAAATATTCAATTTTGTCTTTGTGAATGCTCTCAGTGAGCTCAGAATATTTATAGTTTCTTAGGCATCTCCTTTATTGCTGTAAAACTCTAGAAACTGATTCAAAGTTTTGGTTGTGTTGTCCGGTTGATGTTATGAGCTAAGATCTTTGTGAGGCCCTTGCTGCTGAGGTAAAGTGTATGGACAGCGAGCAAAGTTTTAAATTCAATCCCAGATAAAGAAGTGTTTTTCTTGGCTAGGTAATGTTTGCATAGTTTTAAGTAAAATTGTTTTCATTTCTTCCCATGTCTTTCATGATTGCTAGAATACCTATGAAACTTGATACTGTGCATTAACAAGTTACATGAAATATTGTTCAACTTATAAATGCAAAGTAAAGAGAAGGAAAGAAAATAAAACAGTATGAGTTTCTTCACAATCTTCGATTATTTTCCTCTTTTATGAATGCTGTTATAATTGTTCACAAAAATGTAGAGATGAACAAATTTGACTCTCCCTTTCCAGTTCTAGTTTTCGAGTAGTGATTCTGTGAACGGTGCTCAAAGCCCAGCCCCATGTCTACATCATGAGTGATGAAAACAGAACAGAGTAGGGGATTGCTAGGTTTGGATGAAGAACAGTGTGGCTACATGCACTGAAGTGGCACTCTAGCTGTGAAGGCCAACCTGGGTCACCCTGAAATAATCTGGCAAATTCTCTCTTGAAGCTGCAACAGTCCCAGCAAGCTGGTAGTGGACTTTTTGAATGCTCAAGAGAAATATAAGAGAAATGATCAGACAGATCTAATGGATAAACAACCTGGAAATGAAATTTGAAAATCAGAGAATTAAGTAGTTCTGGCATTTGATATGCATGAATCCAGAATAACCAGTGGCATATGCATACAGCCTGAAAACATCTGGATATAGGGTGTGAGGAAAACCAAGGAAAAAGTGGATAGATGGAGAGAAAGATACACTGAGGAAACATAACATGACAGCTACCCAGGGTACTCACCTTACTCTGGACCGATGTCTGAAACTTCCTGTGATACTAATGGCACAAAAGCAGACTGATAATAATAAGAAGAAGACAGTCTAGTTTAATCTAGTTACAAACACACTGTGTTAGAAATAAAAACAGTAAAATGAGTGAATGAGAAGTAAGCAGGCGTAGATACTAATACTGAGCACCAAAATGCAAGAAGGTACTCATAGAAAATAATTTTAAAAGAGGCAAGGGTACATTCATTACAGGAATATGGTGAAGCATTGAACAGTGATCACAAAGAGGGTATGAAAATATTTTGTAAAAAGATCAATGCAACAAAAAAGAGAGCAGAACATTTCAACCGAAAAATAGAATGTGAACAATGTTAAAAACGAGCCAGTATTTGAACCAGAGCTTACATTAGAGAGGTTGAGACAATATTTCAACAGGGTACTCAATATACCATTTCTAGCCCATGAAAACTAAGAAAAGAATGCAGTTGGCTCCATAGAACAATAACCAGACATGTTACCAGCTGAAATTTGTGAGTCCATGCCAACAGCTCCATTGAACAAAGCTCCAGGATGTGATGGAATACCCAAAATGTTAATCAAATGTGTGAAACACTAAAAAAAAAGAATCTTTGAGTCCCCATTGCATTCTGCAAAAGATTGCTATTCAGTGTAGGATAAATGTGCTATAAATGTTCATAAATGTTGCAAAATGTATATAAGATGTTTTTTTGTTTCCTGTAAGGAACAAGTGACATATTCTCACTTCTTATATTTTTGAAACATGAAAACAGTGGTCAGATTTTTTTTTTCACATTCTTGTCATTCTTGGCCTTGACCCTTCAGCAGAAAGAATATCCTTTTTAGCAGCACTAAAGTAACAACTTACCATACACCATAAACTATGTTGTCTTGATATATATCTCTCCACTTTCTATAGTTTCTGCAACCTGATAACTTCGGTCTTGGAGACCGTTTAGAGTACTTGGTTGATAGAAACAGCTCAAGACTAATGGCCTATGAAGAAAGAATATTTCAGATTGCTAGAATATTTGGAGTAGACAATGAGACCATGGCAAGGGAGGAGAGTGCAGCTATTGTTGACCTGGAAATCAAAGTCGCAAATGTAAGTTGTTGACACTATAGGAAATCACAAATATAAGTTATTTATAAGAGGTTGAGAGAATCACAAATATAAGTTATTTATGTATGTGGGGGGGAATCACACATATGAGTTGTTTATGGGAGGAGGTGTGTAAATCACAAAAATAAGTTGTATAGTGGTGGTGGGGGAAATCACATATATAAGTTTGTTTTGTTTTTTTTAAGATGACGAAAACAACAGGCCATGACCCGGTGGTACTGCAAATGGGTCCACCCGTAACGAGAGGTGGACCATACCCCCAGCATTCAATGTGCAGGCCAGGCCTCATGCATCTTGTTTAGTTAAAAAATAACAAAGCTTTTGTCCTAACCAAAGGGCATGTTGATCAGGGTACCTGCCAAGAGGACACTTTGACCTCAGCCACTTTGGTCAAAAGGCAGAGAAGCATTTGTTTGAGAAGTGATATATAAGTTGTTTATGAAAGGGGGTGTGTAAATCACAAATATTAGTTGTTTAGTGTTGATGGGGCATATCACAAATATAAGGTGTTTATGGGAGGGGGTGATTAAATCATGACTACAAGTTGTTTAATGGATGTGGAGGATATAACAAATGTAAGTTTTTTTACAGAATAGGGAGGAAAAGGAAGAATCACCTTACAGGTTGAGGGAGAAAAAGGGAATCACACATATAAGTTGTTTATGGACAGAAATGGGAAATACAAATATAGGTTGTTTATACTGTGGGGGGGGGGGTGGTAAAAATGGACATAAGTTGTTTAAAAGGGGAGAGAATCATAAATATAGTTTATAGGAAATAAATCACAAATATTAATTGTTTTCAGTGGGAAATAACAAACATAATTTGTCTTCACATGAGGTCTAAGATGTTTTATTATTTTTTCCCCACTATATATGGTGATTTTTAATCTGTTGACATCTCATTTCTATTCATATGATGAAGAATGGCCATATGATGAAGGGCAGAATGTTAGACAGGTTTGCGTGCCCAATTCTTAACCCTTTTAAAATAAAGTATGTTCGCTGATTCATTCATTTGTTCTTGGTATAGTTCATTTATTTGTCCACGTTTCATTTTCATGACTCATCATAGTGACTTCATTAATTCTGAATAGTTTTAGTACTAGTTTTTTTAATTTAGCTAGTTTAGATAAAATTTTATCTATTAGCTTCTCTTACTTTTTTTTTTTTTGAGAAAGATGAACCTGTATTAAATAGATTACAATAAAGGCAGTCTGAATTACATATAACCTGTCATTATGAGCAATCCCCTTAAAGCCTATTATATTAAAAATTCAAGGTTTCAAACAGTGGTTCATAACAACATCAAAACATTGTTTGTCTACAGTGATTTGTTGGCTTCTTTAATGTTTTTTTTATGCATAGAAAGATACACTGTATACTATATAACTGACATTAGATATGAACTGTACCTAATTGTTCCATCTTAAGTTCAAATTTGACTTACAGACTTAGGAACCAAAATCATTTGCAATGTGGTAACTTGCTGTATAATTTTTCATTTGTTCAGTCTAAAGATCCTGCCTTACATTTTTTTTTATCTAGGAATTTCTGTATTTATATGCCACAGAATTTGATGTTGATAAGAAAGAATCTGATAAATTAGTATTATATAACAACAAATGCCAGGACATACTTAAGAATATGATTGAAAATGCATAAAAATTTCATTGAGACTGATAACTCGAAGAAAAAAAATTCTGGTAAACACTCAATTAGAAATAGAAATAGTCTGTATATGAAAGCTCAAGACTTTTTCATATTTCACAGGCCACAGCTCAGAAACCATACCAGTGGAACATCAAGAATGACATCAAGACTTGGCATGCCAGATTTAGTAATCAGGTGGACATTTTGTTTCTGTTCTGTTCTGTACTTTTTTTTTTCCATTAAATGCAATTCCTGTCATGCCATGGGGAGGTAATTGAGGATGACAACTGTGTTCATGGATTTGCTTTTTGTCAGTATTTAACAGATTTAAAATTTACAAGACTTTTCTTTTAAAATATTTGTGCTATACAATAATAGTGACATTAGTGAACTATAATGATGAGTTGTAATTATATGAAATTAAATTTCATAATTTTTTAATGACATACAAACTGGTATATTGAGGGGCAGTTTTTATTCTGACTCAAATTATTTTGTTGCTGTGTCTTGCAACTTGTACTAGCATGCCGTTGATGACCTAAAGGCTTTGTAGTACAAGAATCTAGTTGGGTGGAAAGTGGGAGTGATTTGCTGGGATTCTTGCATGGACTTAGGAAGCAGGCTTCATTTCAGACTCCAAACCCTATGGAAAATGTCAGTTTCTTCTTCATAAGCAAGTAATAAGAGGAGGGTCCAGCTGGTTCATTGTTTTTGGGCCTGGATGGTTGTCCCTGTTTTAAATGTGGACCTCAGAAGACTTTTAAGGAGAGCCCATAGTTGAGGAAACAGAATGGCTAATCAATAGGTGTTGAATGAATAAACCCACACTGTTCTTCCTTTGGGGCAAATGTGATGGGAGAAAGAGAGATGGGAGAGAAATAGCTTTCCATTCATTCATTCATTCATTTGCATGTCCCTTGCAGAACTTTGCCTCCCTAACAGCACTTCTGTAGGCCTCTGGGTTGTGAGCAAGATGACCTGCTGCTGATGCATCCATTTGCAGATCATCAACGATGTCTTGCAGCCATCTTCACCTTGGTCTTCCTCTTTTTCTTTTTCCCATCATGTACCCTTCCAAGATGGTCTTCTCTAGATTATCATGACATTTAATGTGTCCAAAATATTTAAGTTTTCTCTCTTTAATCCTCTTTACTAGCCACCCTTCTTCAATATTAAGTTCTTGTAATATGAATATATTTGTTCTTTTTTGTGTTCATGATATTTGAAGAACTCTTCTGTAGCATTTACATTCAAAGGCATTTATGTGTTTCTCAGCTGTTTTGTTAAGTGTCCAGGTCTCACAGACATACGTTGCAATGGGAAAGATGCATGCCCTTAAAAATTGTATTTTTGTTGTTCTGTCTGTTCCTCTCCACAGATTCTTTAGTTGTTTTACTTTCTGAAGAGCAATAGATGTCCTCCTTTTAATTTCCCTCATTGTATCTCCATTATTAGTTAGTAGTGATCCAAGATATTCAAAACTCTCCACTTCTTCCAATTTTTCCTCATTGATACATATTTCAGCTGCCTTGTTTTGTCAGTTGTCATCAATTTAGTTTTCTTCCATTAAGATAGAGGTTTTGCTCTTTGCTGTTTTTATGGACAGTGAACATAAATTAGAAACATTAGCCATGTTCTCTTCTTTAGTTTTGCACTGCTTTACAAAATTCCTATTAAAAAACCCTCCCCTTAAATCATACTAAAGTGACATGAAAGCTCAGTTCTAGTGGGAGAGTAAGCGAAGGTTTTGGCCAGTTCTGGTTTTCCTGTCCTGATGACTGCATTATCCTACTAGCATGGTCACATTTGGATGCTTCATTATTCAGCAAATGATTTCTTTAAGAATCTTCTTTATTATACAAAAGTACTCAGTTTCCCATGAAGTTTATATCAAATGTGGTTTCCTTCAGATTTTTGACTTGCTGAAATTCTTCACAACTGTGGTTTCTGCACCAGATGTTGGAATCTATGATGTTACTGAGAATGAAACCATTTTAACTACGCCGGGTCTGTATTTACAAAACCTGCTTCCACAACTGCTGATAACACCGAAGAGGTACAAGTTCATTTTGTTGTTGCTGTTACTCTTGTGTCCCTGGAAGTGAAAGTAAGATGCTCAAAACAACCAATGTGTGAAGGTGGTAATTGTTTAACTCTTCCCATGCCAGTGGTCGATTTTTTAGACCCTTCCGGTATCCCCGCTGCGTGCCAACAATCGAAATTTCGATCATGGTTTATTTCAATAAAAGAAGCGGTGTAACATTTAGATTGTACATATTTCGTCCATGTTTCCGGTGACACTTTCAAAATGGTGAAAGAGTCCTTAGATACGAGCGAATGCCAGTGAGAAAAAGGAAGAGAAATATGGAAAATTTTCAATTTTTTATGATGTATATAGGGGTATGGACATGGCCTGTGACCACCCCACTGCTCTTGAATGTATCCCAAGTAGATCTAGACATATTTAGATGACTGGAGAAGTAGTTAGGAGGTTATTTCAGACATTACTTTAGCAAGAATGCAACATAGAATCAGAATATGAGATCGACAAGTAGATCTACACATCTCAGATGGTAAGTAGTGTAGATCTAGACCTAGCCAATGGTGAGCTGGGCACAGTGTCTAAAAACATCACATTACATCTTTTTTCCTAAAAAACTCTGCATTTATTAAATTTTCATACATTTAGTTATACTTTGAAACATAATAAGTACACGGAAGTACATGTTTTCCATTCCATTTTACAACTATACCCCCTAACATATCAAGACCTGCGCTTTTACTTTGGTAAGCAAGTGAACATCCGCTTTTCTTCCTGTGGCACGGGAAGAGTTAAGATATATATATCAAGATTTTTCTTTTATTGGCATTATCCTTCTTGTTTAATCATTTTGTTTAATCAATCTAACAAAAGTTAGCCAGTAACAGACAAATGCTCTATTTTTGTAATTATTCTGATTCATTTATTTCAGGACAATAGTGAACTACATTATTTGGAGGGTTATTGAGTCTTATTTGGATACCGTCGAGCACAAGCAAACAGTTTCAGAGGTGAACTATTTATCTTTCTTTCTCTCTGTCTGTTAGCCAGCCTGATCATCTGTGTCTCTAATCTCCTTGTCTGCCAGCCTACATATACATCTCTTATTCTGCAAAACAATGAAGTTCGATATATGGGATAAACATGATCATCCACCCCCATCTGCCGAACACTTAATGACAATAACAATGCAATATTTCCTGCTATTATCATTCCCATTGCAGTGGCTAAAACATGTGTTGCTGGCTAGATTCTCATTACGCCATTAATTAAAAAAAATATTTTCTCAACTTATGTTTCCCACTTATTAACGGTCTTGGTAACTGTTTGCTTTTCATTTGCACGTTCTTAGAAATCCATAAAAGTGGTGTCTGTGACAAATATATGCACACTTGAAAACAACCAGTGTAGTGCAGTTAATGATCTTAACTGATGTGGCCAATCACTAAGATGAAATTGCAACATAAAACTTCATTGGCTTCTCATAAAAGTATTGGTGTTATTAACTGTTCATTCTGTGAATGGTGAAACATTTTCTGCAAATGTTTTGTTTTAAAGGGGTACCTAGATGAAGTAGAGAAGGATCTTGGCAGTTGAAAACAAAGGAGACATTCACAAAAAAAAAAACAACATTGCGGTTAAAAAGCTTAGTCATATCAAGAAGTACAATAATTTACAGACAACCACACTTCACAGAAAAAAGTTGAATGGAAATGTGCAAGGTGATGACAGTGATATAGTCAAGCTGACATTATCAAAATGTGGACTCAGTTTGTCACAACGAACCAAGAAAGCAGGAAACAGAATTATGAATATTTGCTGCAGCCATTGCCTCTGAAAGGAGTTTTCTTAAGGTGGTACAAAATCATATGACAACACTGTGCTGAAACTTGCCATGTTAAAGTAAAAACTTAAATGGTTATAATTGCTACTTTTCAGACGTGTCCTTAAGTGCTCCAGTCTCCTCTTGTGAAGGAGTATTGCAAAATAGTGCAGTGAATGAGGTCCATAGCACCAGTGAGAGCCTTGAATAATGATAACTATTAATAAAAAGTTTGTATAAGAAAAGCATGAGCATCACTCTAATTTGCTGTCATTGGAACACAAAACCGCCTTGACTTTTGCCAACAGAAAGAGCCTTGGTCATCCAGGTCATCTAGAGAGTCAGAATGTGTAGAAGCTATGGCCTACAAGAATGACCTCAAGTATGCAGCAAGCCAAATGTTTCTACAAGAACAAGACATTGATAAGGACAAGAGTGAGGTATCATACATAACAAGATTTTACAAGATTTTTTGTACTAGCAAAATAATTTTCTATAAAACTACAGTATAAAGAAGATAAACATAGGCTAGTCTTAAAAACATCAATTATGAAATTGTACTATTTTCTATATGGTTAACTTTTTTTGCTATTATATTGAGTGACATATTAGTACAAATAAAATGAAATATATTTGTGATTACGATGATTTCAAATCATCTATCACTTTTGGTTCTTGCTCTACTTGATAGATAAACATGTTCTACATATCACATTGGTGATTGAGACAGAGGTCATATCCGAGAAAGAAACACCAGCAAAATGTAGCATCAAAGTTAAAGACACAGAATTAAAGCAAGTGGACAAATTCAAGTATTTAGAACCAGTAATAATACAAGACAGATGTGAAACCAAAATAAGGAGCAGAATAGCCCAGGCCAAGTCAGCATTTATGAAAATTAAAAACATAATGTTAAATAAAGCTCTGTCAATGAACACTAGAAAGAGAATTATTCAGTGTTACATCGAATCCATATTATTATATGGATGTGAAGCATGAATGATAACAAAGAGCACTCAGAATCTACTGGAAGCAGCAGAGATGTGGTATATAATAAAAATGATGAGAATACCATAGACATCCAAGAAAACAAATGAAGAGGTTCTAAGTGAGGCTGGGCAAAAAAAGAGAAACTATGGCAAAATTCAGAACATGACAGTCCATATTTGTAGAACATGTTTTAAGAAGAGGCAAACTGGAATACTTAATGACAAAAGGAAAACTGGAGGGAAAAGGGGACAGAGGAAGACAAAGAAGATACTTGATGAACTAACAGAGCACAGTCCAAAACACAGCTTATAGAAAGAGCAAAGGATAGATGGTTGTGGAAATCAGTGACAACCAATGCCTGACTGGCATGGACCAGAGAGAGAGGGGGAGGGCAGGCATGGTTGAAATCAGTGTAACTCACTGGGACGTCTCGACCTGCATCGTATTTTGATATTCTGTAGTATAAATGGTGTAGAATAGATAGATATATATGATTTAGTGTGAAAAAAAAAAGAAAGAACATTTCAATGTTTTAGCAGTATGCCTTTATCGATGACAAAAGAAATTAGAAAACAACAGGAAAATTCAAAACCTGAGTTCAATTTTGTGTGTGTGTGTGGATGTTTCTGTTCTCTTATTTCTGTTGTTGCTGATACAAGACATTTTGTGAAAATGTGGGATTGTTACTGCTCATGTCTCATTTCTGCATTTGTTGTACATAATAGGATCTCCTAGCATGAAAGATTGACACAAAATGACTAAAACAAAACGTAAAACTGAAAAATACAAATCTGTCTAAATCTACTTCACTAGCACCAGTTTTATTGCAGTCATCATCAGTCTTAACTCTTTTGAGAGGAAACTCATAGCACTATGTTAGTATTGGTGCACATCATTTCTGCAATCACCACTGCAAGAAGAAACAAATAACACAGTCTCACACTATTCAGAACAAGTACAATAAGACGGAAACTAATAAAGTCAGTTCAATGAGACTCGGACTGAGGGACTGCTGATCCTGATGATGATTAGTAAATATATTATTTACAAGAAGCATATTTTACTGAGAAATTGTTGTCTTATCTTCCTGGTATTGCTTTGCAGCTGACATGATGAAAATGCTAAAATACAGCATGGTGATAATTGGTGAGTAGGTTACGCCAGCTTATTTTCAGGCCTAAGTAGAGCTAAAAAAACCTGGAAAAGATGGCATGGTTTTTTTTTTTTTAGCAGACTTCACTATGGGGACAGTAGCAATTCCAGCCCATTAGCCAAACTGAACCTATTACTGGGAGAACAAATGTAGGGAATGGAGCAGGGTCTTGGCTGGCTATGTTTCATCAACCCTGATGCAAGCAGAGACCCGTGGGTGGCTGAATGCCATATTTGACTGTTTCTTCATTCTTATTCTTCGGAGAAACAGAAGATGAAGCTGATAAACACTTTTGGTGATTATCTATTAGGTCATGGAGATGATTTCGTGGATCAAAGAAGCAGTTATGGATATGATGAGTGATTTAAAGTGGATAGACCAAGCTACTCTACAAATGAGCAAAGCAAAGGTCAGGTATTTATTGCAGTTTCTACACAATATTTTTTATGATAATTTTGTATGTGTTTTTTATAAGTGATAGTTTTCTTTTATAAAATTAGTTTATAGCATGAGTCTGAATAATTCATAAACTATACATTCAGAACATTTCCAGCGTGACCGAACCATAACCCTATCATGCCACAGAGGCACATAGGAACATGTTAATTTCCATATTTTCACTTGTCAGGACTGACCACCTCGTGACTCAGGAGTCTCTGATTGGATTTGACCTTGCCATGCCATATGAGTGCATGAACAACTAAGTCACTCAAATGTCTCTATCATGATTGTCATGGTGGCATTTAAAAAAAAAAATCCTAGCGCATTGTTATGACACATTTGTATAGTTTTTCAACTTACTATATGTTACTGATATGAACCAAAATTTTGCATAATGCATATAAATCTGTATAAATCAAAAAGCTTCTAATTTGTGGAAATGAACATATGAGTATTTTTGTTATTTTGAGATCATATCTGTTGTCCCTCTTGGGAATGTTTCACACATAATTTAAAGTAATCAGGCCATGTTTTAAGCAAATGAGGATGAATTTGTAATTAATTTAATTACAGTTAGCTTTTGCTGTGAAAAATCCCTCCATGAAGAGAGGAACAATGAAACATGACAGAAAACAAATAATTAGATAGTAAGTAACTCTACAGAATTTGCATTGTTGCAGGTTGTTGCCATGAGAACTGACAGGGTTGGTTACTCTAAAAGGGTTTTCAACATCTCATATTTAGAAAATTACTACTCAAACGTAAGTTACTTTTCTTCCTTATGCAACATATGCATTGTCTTAATGTTATCTGTGTATATTTTTGTATTGGAGCACCCAGTAATGATGTTATGTTTATGATGAAATCACCTTTTTCTTCAGTGTTCTATCTTTCAGGAACTGCAGGCAGAATGTTCTCTGGTTAATGTGTAAGGCTCAGCATTGCATTGACTGGGGTGTAAGCTATGGCAGCTATTTTTTTTTTCAGATCATGAATAGAACTAAAAAAAGGAAAGAGTGCAATGTCTCTTTAATAGACAGCACTGACATGGAAACTATAGCAGTCCCTGCCATGTTACCAAGGCTGGAACTGTTTCTAGAGGTACTAACGGAGAGGTGTCACAGAGGCTATAGTTCACCAATCCTGACACAAGCAGTTAGTTTTGAGTGGTTATGCACACATTGAACATTGTCTTCACCTCTACATATGAGTGAAAGTTCCTTCCATGAAAATATAAAATCACCTAAGTGTGAAAGCAAGAGACAGAGCTGTGATGGTAAGTTGGTTCCAGTTAGTCACCTTGTATACACCCTAAGGATTCATAATAACAAATCTTTAGGTGAAACAAAATATTGTACTATAATAATGCTCCTCTTACTTGTGTTGTAATGGATCTTTAGAAAATGTAAAACTATATAACACAAAAGTATAAAATGTGAGATGGTAGAAATGCACAAAACTTCACGTGATTAAGTTACAGTAAATGTGCCAGGTTATGCTACTGTCTGCTTTATTTAATTCTATTTTCAGTCCAAAATGATGTGACAGTGTAACTTCCTAGTTCTTCGTAAAGCAGAATATTCTGTGCTTGTCACTTGCCAAAATATATGAACAAGAAAAACAAAACTAAGACCAAGCTTATCCTTACTGATCCAGTTAGTATCAGTGACATTACGACTACACTTCCATAGCTTTCCTTGATCTTGCTGCTTTTCCATTTTTCATCCCAGCTTGCCCCTTTTATGTCTCCAATCTTTCGTCTCTTGTCATGTTTAATTCTTCCTCTCTTAATTAACAAAATAGTAACTTGTACTATTATAAAACATCACAACCAAATTCATAGCATTTGCTCTTTCTTCCCTTCTCTTTGTTTGTGTTTGTTAATGTTGTCTGACAAAAATTAAAGGTGAAATACACAATGCTTATCTTGTAAACCAAGCAAAGATTGTTCAATTCAAATATAATATCCACCCTTATTTATGCATGCAAAAGCTGGAAAACTAAACTCTTTTGAAAACAGATGCCTAAGGAAAATACTTTGTATAAAGTGGAACAAATTCAAGAACAATACAGAGATAAAGCAGATGAGTGAGCAACAAACTGTCCCATGAGTGATCAGAATACAGCTTGTATGTCAGTCATGTGATGAGAAGAAACAGTCAGAGAATCCCAAAAGAAGCTATCAAGTGGAACACAACAAGCCAAAAGAAAATGATGCCGACCTCGTGAAACTCTAAAGAGGACATTTTTAAGAGAGGCCAAATTAGTAGGCATAAAACCCTTTGATTAGGTTTTTTAAACAGGAAAACTTGACCAACTACCATATGAGTCCTATGTGACATTTAATGGCATTGGAAGGATGTAAGATCTTGTAAAGCTTCCACTTATCTTTTTTTTTTTTAACTTCCAAGATCATTTTGTTAAATCATTACAGAACCAATTGTCTATTTAATTGTGATAAGAATCAGATGGACCTACTAACTTTGTGTTTGTGATCACGATTCTCTCTCTCAGGTGACTTTCACATCAGACAATTATTTTGAAAATACTCTAAAGATGAGAAAAGACTCCTGGTTAAAGATGGCTCGAAGTTTGAGAATTCCCAATGATATATATGACTTGTAAGTTGACTTCCATTTAGAGTTGGAAAGACCAAGATTTTTATCGATGAAGAAGATGCATGAACAGATAAAAGAGGTATTGGGCGGATGAAGATTTAATGTGATGTTGCAATTTTCACAATGGCTGTATTTGTACTGTGGGATTTTTGAAACCCATAAATGAATACATTGGTTGAGTGGCCTTTTTGGACTAAATGTTTAATTTTTCATCTGTTTTTATTGTTGGTTATTATCGGTTGTTCTGTTTTTGTATGCAGTTCTTGAAAAAGCATTTGCCAAATATTGGATTGTTATATGTTCTTCACTTATACATGCTCATCTAATTTTCTGCCACTCTCAGTCCTGCCCACTATCATTCCTTTTTCTGTCTTTTTTTTATAAAACTGTACCATATAACTTTGTCTACTGTTATTAGTCATAGCACAGTAATGGAATGGAAATAGGGAACCTTTTTCTTATAGTTTTAATTCTTTTACTTATTAATTGTAAAAGCCAGTGCAAGACCAAAAGTTTATCATTTGTACAGAATGATGAGCAGAAATGTGTAATACACATTATTTATAGAATTTCAATATTTCTTTTATTATTTGACTGAATTTTCGTATTATTTTTATGTAGATGGCAGTTTCTACCCATAATAGTCAATGCCTTTTATGACCCGGATACCAACAGTGTAGGTATGACTACATTTTTTTTCTTTCTTTTTACTTTTGAGCATACTTTCTTAGTGAAAGTGTCTTGGAAAAGAGTGTATTTCAAATTCCTATAAAAATATAATTTTAAGATTTTTAAAAATAAAGTATTTAAAATTGATCCTGAAGTTTACATTGTGTACTGTTACATATTACAGAACTATAATATCATGTCTGCTATCAGCCAATAGTATCACAATTAGTCTTAAATTTCTATTGGATATCACTTCATTTCAGAGCCTTTTTCTCATGTGTTCTTATCGTGGGTTGAGCAGTTAATGCACTAATCTGTCATAATGAGTATCATCTGGCCAAAGACACCAAAGCACCTAAATGTAGAAATGGTTACTTGGTTTATATTGGAACTTGAGAAATACAGGCTATCAGACATGATGCTTACCATGTCACTTTCTAGTGTTGAAGGAAAATATAGGCAATATTACCATATCCTTTACCTTTACCTTTCACTGTTGTTTGGACATGTTGTAGCCGAACTTATCAGAGTTTGATCTAGAATAAACAGTTATAAAATCAGTCAGTCACTATAAACAGTATTATCAGTTTCAAATGATTTATTTTACAGAATTTCCGGCATCCATTTTTCAGCCACCATATTTTAGCAGCAATAACCAAAAGTATGTATTTTTTCTTTTTTTTTTAACATAATTTTGTGTTATATTGCAACAATATAGGATTATATAGTAGCCCATGAAAATGCATTTATAATAGTAAACAGTAGCTTGACTTTCATCAGCAACTGACTGTAAATAAATAACTGAGTCAAATGTTGCAGCTTTTAAGTTAAGAGTTCCTTCTTTCATAAATTTTATATATATATGGTTTGTAATCTCTGATAAAAAGGCAATAACTTCATAATGAGCACTTTTTCACATATTATTAGGTAATTCTATATATGTTTATTAAATGCAAAAATCCAAAGTACCATGAAAACAGTACACTTCTGCCATGTGGTTTCATGTGTACTGACAAGCAGGCAGGCAGGTAGGCAAGCAGGCAGACAGACAGACAGACAGGCAGGCAGACAGGCAGGCAGACAGGCAGGCAGGCAGACAGGCAGGCAGGCAGACAGACAGACAGACCAGTGGCACTATATAATTTCCAAAATGTATCTCTCTCTGAACCTTAAGTGCCCAGGGCACATGGGGCTTCCGCAAGGGTTTTCCACAAATGCCTGTCCTTCGCCTTTTTTTCTGCTCTTGCCCAGGTGAGCCCTCTATTGCTCAACATCCTTTCTGTTGTTCTTCTCCATGTCTCTTTTGGTCTACCCTTACTTCTGTTCCCCTGTGGTGTCCATCTTAGTGCTATTTTTGGTAATGTTTAGGTTCCAGGAGATCTGCAGTCGGGCTGGGGACTTCCAGTCCTGATAAGCATTTCTCCTTCCACCTGCATTTGTTTTTTCCCTTACCTACGTTTCTGTAGCAGTCTGATAGTTTTTTTTACCAGATAGGGTTGCTGGCAAAATGTATAAACTAGGAAAAAGTAGGAGCAGCTTTATTACTTATTGATTACAAAGTTGTGATGTTTTGGCATGAGCCAATCATACAAAAACATACAGGACAAAGAAATAGAGAGAGGAGATAAAGTATAGATTCACATGAATGCTATTAAAAAAAACAAAAAAATGTTAAAAAATTATTAACTTTAATAATAATTTTTATTTATTATTATTATTTTTTAAAAATAGCACTCATGTGAATCTATACTTTATCTCCTGTCTCTATTTCTTCATCCTGTATTTTTTTTTTTTTATGATTAAGGCTCACGCTGAAGTGTCACAACTTTGTAATCAATAAGTAATAAAACTGCTCCTACTTTTTTCCTAGTTTATACATTTTAGTATCACAGCTTTACTGCAGTGCTTCGTGTATAGTTGTATACTTATACACTAATTATTGTGTATATAATTTCCAGATCACTACAGTTTGGTGGCCTCGGTGTTGTCATTGGTCATGAGATTGTTCACAGCTTTGATACAACAGGTACTAGTTGTATATTAAATAAAAAACTATCAATATTTGCCTGGATTCTTTAATGGTGACAAAGGGATCCAGTAGCCTATACTATTACAGCAGCTCACCATGACTGATGACTTTGTAATGTCTACATACTACAATCAGGTCTCACCAGTTGCCTACATTGATTCCATTTCATGTTAAAAATGTAGTAATATAACTATTTTTGAAAATACGGTAAATTAATCTTACATCCTTCCCGTGCCATTAAATGTCACATGCTAGTTCGTCAAGATGTCCTGTCTTCGGAGAGTTTTTCAGTCTCATCAAGGGATGTTATGCCCACTGAATTGGCTTCTCTTAACAATGTCCTCTTTAGAGTTTCATGTGGTTGACCTCTTTTTCTTCACCCTGTTGTGTTCCATTTGATAGCTTGTTTGAGGATTCTCTGATTGTTTCTTCTAATCACATGACCGACATATGTCCATCTTCTTTTTCTGATCAACCATGAGACAGGTTGTTATTTGCTCATCTGTCTGATCTATGCGTTGTTCTTGAATTCGTTCCACCTTATACCAAGTATTTTCCTTAGTCATTTATTTTCGAAAGAGTCTAATTTCTTGTCTATTTCTTTAGTTGTTTTCCACCTTTCACATGCATAAATGAGGGTGGATATTACATTTGAATTGAATAATCTTAACTTGGTTTTTGTGCTTATAACTTTTGAATGCCATATGTTCTCAAGATTCTTGAAGGTCAATGCGCTTTGGCAATTCGAATTCTAACTTCTTTTCTGGTGTCACCATTGTGGTCTATATAGCTGCCGAGATATGCAAAATGGTTTACTTCTTCAACAGCTGTTCCTTCTACGTATATTTGTCCTTCGTCGTTAATAAGAACCTTCATTATTTTTGTTTTATCTTTATTAATTTCAAGTCCTATTTTACTAGCCATTGAAGACAGGGTATCTGTTTTTACTTGCATTGATTTCATATTGTCGCTGATAAGAGTTATATCATCTGCAAAATCAAGATCTTCCAGTTGAGTCTCATGTACCCAATCAATGCCCATTTTACCTTTGCAACATTTTTTCACTATAAAGTCTATGGCAATTCCAAAAAGCAAGGGAGATAATATACATCCTTGTTTCATGCCTGTTTCAATCTCAAACCATTCACTCATTCTTTCATCTGTACTGACCGCACAACTAATGATGTCGACAATCTTAGATGGTATTCCACATATTCTTAAAATCCTCCATAATGATTATGGTATCAAATGCCTTTTTAAAGTCTATGAAGTTCAGTATTAATGGTCTTTGCTTTTTAATATGTTCTTCAAGTAATATTCTTAGAGTAAAGATCTGGTTGAGACAGTTTCTCCCTTTTCAAAAACCTGCCTGTTCTTCTCTCATTGCAGCATCCATTATATCTTGAATTCTATTCAGATTAACTTTGAAAAATACTTTTGACACAACTGATAGTAAGGTCACTCCTCTCCAGTTGTTGCAATCGCCAAGGTTGCCTTTTTTCGGTATTTTAACAATGATTCCTTTTTTTCCATTTAGAAGGGACTTTTTCTTCTTTCGAAACTTTATTGAACATTTTCTGTAGTTGTTTCATGTTGTCTGTATTAATAGCTTTTAACATTTTGGCTGTTATTTCATCTTCACCTGCAGCTTTGTTGTTAGCCGTTAGATTCACTGCTGTTTCAATTTCATGCAATGTAATTTCATCTAGGTTTACATTTAGTTGTGGGAATGGTAAATCAGTTCCAAGGTCTATCAGTTCTTTTGGATGTGGTCAATTAAGTAATTCTTGGAAGTGTTCATCTTTGCTTTTGGTCTTTACTTAATGTTAAAAGTGTGCCAATTTTGTTAAGGATTGGTCTTTCTTTGGATGCAATAGTACCTGTTAGCTTCTTTTGTATGTAATATAGAGTTTTGCTGTCTCGTGTTTTTGCTGCCTTCTCGCTTCTTTCACCATATTGTCTATGTATTCTCTTTTATCCCTACTAGCTTAACTTTTTACTTTATTGTCTAGTTCTTTGTATGTTGCTTTTGCCAAATCTCTTTCAAGATCTGTTTTTACATTCAACATGGCTAATTTGGCTGCCTGACTTTCATGTATGGATTTCCATGTGTTATCTGATATCCATGCTTTTCTGTTTGTTGTTTGCAGTCCAGCACTTGTTTTAGCTGCTGTAATTATATCTGTGCTGTAAGAATGCCATAAGTCACCTATATCTGTCTCCTCAGGGGTCCGTCAGGGGTGCATATTGTGGCCTTACTTATTTAACTTGTATACTGAAAATATAATGAGGAATGTTAGAGAAGATGTAGACAAAGAATATTATGATGCCATAACAATTGGAGGTTATGAAATACCAGAGATTAGATATGCTGATGACACAGTATTACTGTTCACAACACAAAAAGGAATGGAAAAACTAATTATGTCAGTCCGTAAGAATAGCAAAGAGCAAAACCTCTATCTTACTGTGAATAAAACTAAATTGATGACAACTGACAAAACAAACAAGGCAGCTGATATATGTATCAATGAGGAAAAAACTGGAAGAAGTGGAGAGTTTTGAATATCTTGGATCACTGCTAACTAATAATGGAGATACAATGAGGGAAATTAAAAGGAGGACATCTATCGCTCTTCAGAAAGTAAAACAACTAAAGAAACTGTGGAGAGGAACAGACAGAACTACAAAAAATAAGATTTTTAAGGGCATGCATCTTTCCTATTGCAACGTATGCATGTGAGATCTGGACACTTAACAAAACAGCTGAGAAACACATAAATGCCTTTGAATGTAAATGCTACAGAAGAGTTCTTCAAATATCATGGACACAAAAAAGAACAAATATATCCATACTACAAGAACTTAATATTGAAGAAGGCTGGCTAGTAAAGAGGATTAAAGAGAGAAAACTTAAATATTTTGGACACATTAAATGTCATGATAATCTAGAGAAGACCGTCTTGGAAAGGTACATAGTGGGAAAAAGGAAAGAGAGGAAGACCAAGGCAAAGATGGCTGCAAGACATCGTTGATGATCTGCAAATGAATGCATCAGCAGCAGGCCATCTTGCTCACAACCGAGAGGCCTACAAGAGTGCTGTTAGGGAGGCAAAGTTCTGCAAGGGACATTCAAATGATTGAATCTGTCTCCTCGACCTCACTGAATGCAGCATACTGTTTGATAAGTTCCAGATTAAAATTACTCATAGTATTTTCATCCTGTAGACTTTGACTGTTTATCTTTCTGAGTATTGCTTTCTTTTGTTGGCTTTTCAGTTTTAGTCTTATTTTTCCTATACACAGATTGTGATCACTGTTGACATCTGCATCCCTATATGCTCTTACTTCTATCAGAGATGTTCTGAACTGCTTTCTAATACAAAAATAATCTAATTTCTGGTTCTATCATCTGGAGATATCCATGTTTTATGTATCTCTTTGTGCGGAAATAATATTCCTTCAATGACCATGGCCTCTGTTAGATATAATTCAATTAATCTTTCTCCATTCTGATTTACCATATCAATCCCTTCTTTCCCCATAACTTTTTCAATGTCGGTGTTATCTTTTCCTACCTTGGTGTTAAAATCTCCCATGACAACTAAGATGTCGTGTTTAGAAACTTTGTTAATGAGTTGTTGTAGTTGGTGATAGAAAGTGTCTTTTATTTTGTCATCTGCATCGTTCATGGATGCATAGCATTGTATGATTGTTATTCTTCCGTGTCTTATTTGGAATCGTCGTCTTAATATATGACTGTTTACTGGTTCCCACTCTGTAAGGCTCTTTGCTGCTGCAGTTGACATAATTATACCTACTTTGTGATATTTCCCATCGTCTCTACCTGAATGTATGATTAACTTACAGTTTTCGGCCGATCTTTTCCCTGCTTCTGGCCATTGCATTTCACTGATGCCCAGGACGTCTAGGTGATATTTATCCAATTTTGGATTACCTGAGCAGTTTTTGATGGTGCGGGCATTATTCTTACATGCCAGAATCCAATCTTTGTCACATATTTGGGGTCAAAGTAAATTAATACTGTACCTAAAACTTAAAACATATTTGGGGTCAAAGTAAATTAATACTGTACCTTAAACTGGATTAACCATCTGAAAAAAAGACTGCAGAAATTATAGCTGTATTTGCTCAAATGGTAAAACCAGCAGCTAAATGCACAAGCACAGCAAAATATGGTAGGCATGTGTTGTAGTTTAGCAATATGAAACGAATTGTTTAGTCACAGTTATTGTAATTTGTTTTAGGAATTGGGCTGTGGAACAGTTCTGCTGTTGCCAGTTTTAAGAAACAAGCACAATGTTTTATTGATCAGTATAACAGATATTTTGATGAGGAGACGAATACATCTGTAAGTTTCTCTTATTTTAGGCCATTTATAACAATAATAACTATAATTTTATTATAATATTATTATGCTGTTGCTTTTTATTGTGGTTTTGCATGCTAGTTAATGAATATTTGTAGTGTGTGATAATTTACAACATTAGGCAAATACTCTTTATTTTTGTTCTTTTATGCTAAATAAAGATAAGTGTTTAGCATACAGTATTAGGCAGCGTGTAAGGGTGGTGTGCGTGCTGCGTATACATTTTTCTTATAACACCACATGGGACTTTATCTAATCCAGACTTCGGTGTTTCTTTCGGCTTGTTCTTTCTAAGCTTTAGCTACCTATGGTTATATCTTATTCTTTCTTTACTTCTGGGTTTGGGTTGCAAGGTTGACTGTTGTTCATGGTTACTTGTATTTTTCTTTTATGATTGTGCTTCATCCTCTTAAAAAAATTCTTTCTCCAAAACCAGCTTAATGGAATGTCAACCCTCAATGAAAATATTGCTGACAATGGTGGACTTCGCAATGGGTTTAGGGTATGTAAATTTATGCAAGGTCTTGAAATATGTTGCAGTGATGGTATTACAAATAGTTTGTTTGATGAGAAGCAGAAGCATGTTGTTTCAGTAACAGTTTTACAGTTTTTGACTATAATAAATAAATAAATATATGCTTGAGACATTTCAGTGTAAAATTCTTGTAATGACTGTAACCATCCATCTGTCCATATCCTTAGTTGGTGACTAACAAAGCTATCGCTGCTCAGTATGCCCAGTAGCATCTTGCAAGGCAGCAGTGAATTATATCCACTTCTTACAGTCTTCAGCCCCAGCTATACAATGTGTTATTCATATCAGCTTCTACAGTTCTTCATCAGGTTATCTTTGGTTGACCTCTCTTTCTCCTACTTTCTTGTTTTCCTCATTTGGCTGTTTTAGTGATGTTGGTGAGATCATTTAAAATTTATGACCAATCATGTTGCAGCATTTTTTTAAAGCTATAATTATAATTGTAACCATATATTAATAAATGAAGATCTTCATGGGAGTAAAAAGATTTTAACAGATTTCTTTTCTCTAAGCCAGGAAAATGGCAAATGACTTTGTTTCTGCTCATCAGAAAGCTGGAGCAATTTCTCCATGGGAAAGTAAAAAAAAAACAAAAACGTAAGGATGTGCTGATCATGTGATAAGCTGGTATTTATGATCATTACCTAATTATGTTCATTTAATAAGTTTTAGTTTATAAACATTTTCAGGCGTACAGGAAATGGGTCGCCTCGCAGAAAGAAGAGGAACCAGCCCTGCCTGGTTTAAACTACACACACAACCAGCTCTACTTCATTGCGTATGCGCAGGTGCGTATGAACAAGTACGTGGAGAGGGTACAAATAGCTATGCCTCAGATGAAATCTGTAGTTGACCTTTATAAAATGCTGATGTTATCAGTATCTTTTGCTAGTTTCTGGGACATACTCCATGAAGCTGTTATTTGTTGTTAGAAATAATGTCAGTTACCTCTGCTGGACAAAGTCATGTGTTGAATCAAATTTTTCACATAAAGTACCATATATTTATAGCTTACAATACTAGTCTAACGACATTCTTAATTCATCTGTGGTTATACAGAGCTTGCATGCATGTGATTATGTGCATTAAAGACGGTATTTAAAAAAAATAATGTTCATAAGAAGACATTAAAAGTATCATTCAAGATATGACATCAGATAAAATTTGTGATTTACATATACATCATATCAAGTTTTCACCTCAGTTTAACTCCAGATGAGAATAATTAAAACATACTCTGGCTATATAAACCTTGCATGCATGTGACTGTGTGTAGGAGGACCTCTTTTTTATAATATTTATGGAGGTTGAGGAAAGTCCGAGTTTTCAGGAAACACTCAGAGAGAGAGCATTCGGCTGCGGGCCTTATCTTGAGAATATGGGGAATTTGATGAATTAGGTTTTTCTTTTTGATTGGAAGGGTTGTAGAGTTAGTGGTTTCTTTTCCTGTCATTTTGACAGATTATAGCTTATGCTCTGATCAAACCAAGAGCATCATAGTTTCATGTATTCTCAAAGAATGGATAAAAATGTCATCATCATCATCAGGTGCCGTGCCGACTGGCGTTGGCTATTATGCTTCTCCAGAGTACCCGATCCTTCATGCAGGCCATCAGTTCAATTGGTGATCTCCTCTCACACCATCCCGTCAGACTGTCCAGTATCATTTCTCTTGGTCTTCTTCTTGATCTTCTTCCTTCTATTTTTCCTGTTGTTATAATATTTCAATGCCCCCTCTTCTCATTGCATGTCCTATGAAAGTACATTGTCTCTCTCTTATCTTTTTGACAAGGCTTTTTTGTCTCTCCAGCTCTTCTCATACATTCTTCATTAGTTATTTTTGCTGTCCAGGGGATTCGCAACATTCTTCTAATAAACCACATTTCTGCTGCATCCAATGATTTTTGTGCAGACTTGCCTATTGTCCATGATTCACTTCCATATAACAAGATAGGTTCAATATAGCATTTTAGGACTTGTTTTCTAACATTCATTGATAAAGATGTGTTGGCTAATATGTTTCTCATTCTCTGAAATGCAGTCTTTGCTTGGCCTATTCTGTTCCTAATTTCTGTTCTGCATTTCCCATCTCATGTTATTACTGCTCCAAGGTATTTGAATTTCTGCACCTGCTTTAGAATAGTTCAGTTTAATTTTATACTGCATGGTGGTGGATTCTGTTTCTTAGATATAACCATAGTCTCTGTCTTTTTGATGTTCAAAGTAAGGCCTTCCTGTTCACTTTCTTTGGTGACTTTATCCAAGAGATTTTGCAGGTCTTGTTGGTTCTCAGCTATCAGTACTGTGTCGTCAGCATACCGAAGGTTGTTAATATTGTATCCTCCAATTTTTATGCATGGTTCTGTGATGATCATTCTTAGAATATTCTCACTGTACAGAGAAAAAAGGTCTGGAGATAGTACACATCGTTGTCACACCTCTTGTTTTATAGGTTGATATTTTCCAGTTCTATTTTCAACTCTTTCTGCTTCTTGCTGCCAGTATAGATGTTTTACAATCCTCAGGTCTTTGCCGTCTATACTGATGTTTTCAAGCATTTTAATAATTTCATTATGTTTCACCTTGTCGAATGCCTTGGTGTAATCAATGAAGCATAAGCAGAGATCTAAAAATGTGCGCTATACATTAAAATTAGGGCTAATTTTTAAAATTCAAATTAAAACAGAAATTCCATCTCCTGCATATAAATTCTAAGATGTACTGGTCTTCATGTAGAACAGATTTAGCAATGGATAACAAGTTTCTTTCGCAAATTTTCACAGCTGACTCATGGTTATTTATGTTCATAATCTTAATCTGAGTTATCTACAAACTATATTTTCAGGCGTGTTGTGAACTGTCAAGAAAAGAAGAACGGAAAGCAGATATGACAATGTCCTTATGGAGCATCAATCGCTACAGGTAAGTTCTGAAAACAAAACCACTATGCAGGTCCACATACAGCATGGAGGAGCTGGGATTGTAAAATCCACAAAATCTATGATGAATAAATAGCCATTTTCTTTAATTTCTTTTTTTTTTTTAAAGATAGAAAGAAAGAAACAGACCATAAGGTAACAAAATATGTTCTTAGTCCTGCATGACAGCAATATTAATGACACTTTTAGGAGCAAAAGATGGCAATACCATTGTAATGGTTACAGCTGTCATGGCTAGTGAACCAGGTCTGACAAAGACCCTGTCTTAGTAACAGGCTTAGTCTGCTTCATGAGGCAGGGCTCTCCATTGCTCCCATGGTGGTGGAGTCTGCTGAGAAGCTTTTTTTTTTTTAAGACCATGCTTATTCTTCAATAAATTCACTGCTTTGGCTGCTAAGAACATCTGATTCCAAGAGAACAGAACAAATGACACTTTCGGTTCCACAAGAGACAAGTTGTCACCTGTTCCTCACTTTGTGGGTTCCATATTCAACTGAAATTTCTGAATTATTTGCAGAATGCGATCTCTTTCTTTGAACAAGAAAATAAAATATATAATGTTTTTTTTTAAGGTGGTACAAATATACTTTGTATTTGCCTAAGGAAAATACTCGGTATAAAGTGGAATGAATTCAAGAACAATGCAGAGATAAGACAGATGAGCAAACAACAACCTGTCTCATGGGTGATCAGAAAAAGATGGACATATGTCTGTCATGTGATGAGAAGGAACAATCAGAAGATCCCCAAACAACCTATTAAGTGGAACACAGGCCGAAGAAAAAGAGGTCAACCACATGAAACTCTAAAGAGGACATTGTTAAGAGAGGCCAGTTTAGTAGGCATAACATCCCTTGATGAGGTTTAAAAGCTCGTCAAAAACAGGAAAACTTGGCAAACTACCACGCGAGCCCTATGTGACATTTAGCGGCACGGGAAGGATGTGATGTAATGTAATGATGCTCAGCTTATCAAAAAATGTTGGTGACTGATGAAGTAACTTACGTCAATTTATATAGCATTGCAAATGATAAGAAACAAACATAATTTTTACAGTGCCATGAGAATCAAAGCTCATTATATGCACAGAACTATACCTGATGTGAATTTTAATTGAAAAAAATTAATTTTGAAAAATAATGACTGTATCTAATTTCTCCTAGAGTTTCAGATATTTTTTGAAAACTGACTACTTGTGGCTTTGATATAGGAGTTCCACATGGCACAGATTCCTGAATGATTGTTTCAGTGTCACCACATTATTTCTCTTCCCATCTAGTTTGAGAAATGTCACGATATCTGCATGGTTTCATGCTTCCGTGGTATTATTTTCCATTGAGAAAAGAGAGCCTTGGTCAATCCTTAATTACTAATATTACAGTTTCTTCCCTACACAGTATTAATGGTCATTTCTGATTAGAGGAGTGTAGTGGCATTTCTCAATGAAGAAATGGTTTTGAAGCAGACAGATATAAGCTGTTGTGGGTTTTGCCATACGTGATCTTGCTGAAGAATCCTTTCATGGCTGGCTCCATCAGTGTTGGACTGATGTAACTGCCACATCTAACAAGCAATTTTAGTGTTGCAGGGTCTAGTTTCCTTTGTGTTTTCATTTTTTATCTTCATTTCTTTCTTAAACAATGCTTTGTTCTTATGAGGAGTTGATTTCCATGTCTCAGTCTTTCACAAGTTCTTTCTAGACCTCATGGCTGATAGAAACATCTCGCATTGATGATCTACAAATATCTTTATATCTCAGTTTTGATCTATCATGTAGCCTCACTTGACAAAACTGTGTTTATGAATCGAGATATATTATCTCATTTGACATCTTGCTAACCCAGTGACTGAGCTTACAACAACAGAAGAGTTCTATGATACATGTTTTTATTTTCTTTCTTTCCTCATGTTTCTCATAAGCTAAACCTATGATCTTTCTAACATTCAGGGTGATTGGTCCAGTCCAGAACAGTGAAGAGTTTGCCGAGGCTTTCAGCTGCCCTCTCAACTCTTACATGAATCCACGTGACAAATGTGTTTTATGGTAGACCACACTCGATAAGTGCTTTAAGTGGCAGTTTGTTTCTGTGATATGCCTTTTTTGACATCCAGTAATCGTCACAAGTATGTTGTGTGATAATCAATATTTATGATAAACATTCTGACTTACCCAATTTTCATGATATATTGTGCTATTCAGTTTTCTTGATAAATGCATGTTGTGATATCCAGTTTTAACAGCAGATGCATTTTTACAATATCCAGTTTTCACAACTATATTTTGTAATATCTTGTTTTCAAGGTGAATGTACTTCTTTCGTTATCTCTCCATTCCCCCCCATCTTCTTCTCTAGCGGCTATGTTTCTATTGCCCTTCCCCTACCTGTTTTCCTCTCTCTCTCCACGTCTTCTTTATGACTGGTTCTATCGGCTTATCCTTTGTGTGGCCCTGCATGATCTCTATGCCTCGTCTAGTGGACACGCATTTCTCCGTTTTTTTCCTACTTCTGGAGGATGCTACATTGAGATAAGTTTTTCGTTTAGTTATATGTTTTTTGTTTCGTTTGTGTATGTAATCCTCGAAAAAGGGTCACGCCAAAATACTGATGTTGTATGTTTTTCATTTATACATTCTCATCTTGCTCTAATATTTTCTATTAATTTTTTTCTCAGTTTACTCACTTCCTCTGCCACCTTGTAAAACTGCACCATACACTTCTATCTACCTTTATGACTCTTTCCTGCTGTAATTTGTAAAAAATATATTAACTCTTCCCTAATCAAGTTTGTGTAAAATGTATTAATTCTTTCCTGTCGTAATTTGTAAAACATGTTAATTCTTTCCTAATCACAATTTTTGTAAAATGTATTAACTCATTCCTACCTATAAATTTAAAAAATGAAGATCTTCTGTGGTATTCAATATATTATAGCTGTAATTTATTTTTGCTTTAACTCATTTTCTAATTGTTGAATGAAATTTATAAAAGGTAATTTAATGCATGAACTAATACAATGATATGAGATGCTTAAGAAAGCTCTGATGTACTGCACGAGTATTTTGTGTATGAAATTTTGGACAAAAGACTTACAAGGACATCAACAAAAAAAATGTCAGGAAAAATAAACACATCTTTCCATGTTATCTTATTCAATTAAATGTCAGTTGCCTCAAGAAAGAAACCTACATTAAGTTGAAATATGTCTAAAACCTGATTATAAAAATCTTTGATGCATTTTATATCCAGCATATTTTCCAGCGCTGAAACTGGAAAAGACTGAAAATCTTTGTCATCAGAAGTGAAGACCAGAGATGCAGTTTGTGTTCTTGAACATGTTCAAATTCAAAATGTATAAACTAGGAAGAAAATAGGAACAGCTTCATGTTCAAATTCAGCGCTGATTAGACTAATGAACATCTGAAAGAAAATTAACGAATTAAGAAGAGACCCAGGTCCAACTGCTTGACAACAGATTCTTATCATATCTAAATTTTGCTGTGTAAAGCAAGTTATTTCTGAAACTAATATGTTTAAAAAAAGTTAATTTTTTAACTGCAGCCTGCAAGTTTAACATAGAGATCAGAAAACTGAAAATGTTAATTTACTTTCCAGTGCTGAAAACACTAGTCTTGCCAGAAAAAAAAAAAACAAAACACTTCTGCACCCACTGGTAATATAACAATCTGCTGATAAAAAAAAAGAGCTTCAGTACACTATTTCAAACAAATACAATCAACCCAATAAGAAAGAAAAAGAAAAAAAAGAGCTTCAGAAAACTATTTCAAACAAATACAACCAACCCAATAAGAAAGAAAAAAAAATGAGCTTCAGAAAACTATTTCAAACAAATACAACCAACCCAATAAGAAAGAAAAAAAAAGAGCTTCAGAAAACTATTTCAAACAAATACAACCAACCCAATAAGAAAGAAAAAAAAAGAGCTTCAGCACACTATTTCAAACAAATACAACCAACCCAATAAGAAAGAAAAAGAAAAAAAAAGAGCTTCAGCACACTATTTCAAACAAATACAACCAACCCAATAAGAAAGAAAAAGAAAGAAAAAGTGAGCTTCAGCACACTATTTCAAACAAATACAACCAATCCAATAAGAAAGAATAAGAAAAAAAAATCTCAACACTGTTTTGCTTCTTTATTCCATTTCATTAAAGAAAGAAATAATGTGCCAGTTTCATCGAGTGAAAGCATAAAACAAACGAAACCAAATACATGTATACACAAATGTGTGTGTGATCTTAGCAGAAATAAAAAAAATAACAAATGTTGCTTGATAACTCTGATTGGATCATTTATTGTGCTGAGAGAGACTGTTTATTTGTTTCAGTGAAGTGTCTTTTGTCGAAGCTTTTCCAAATTTTGAGTATTCACTTAAAAGCAGGAAGCCCTAGTGTCCATTTGGAGCAAAAAAAAAAAAAAAACCAAACTATTGTTCGCTTTATAATCTGAAAATATCTGTATGTAAATTTCTCATAAAATAAAGTCTTTTACAAAATTAATTGTGTTATATATCTAAGTATACAAGTCAATCAATCGATCAAGTGTCACGCCGTGTGGTGTAGGCGATCATTTCTCTCCACAATTCCCTGTCTTTAGACTTGATTATGAGATCCGCCGGTGACTTTCTTCCTAGCCACACTGACAGCCCATCCATAAACTTCTCGTCTGTCTTCCTCTGTCTCTTCTTCCCTCAATTTTTCCAGTTGCCATAATGTGTTCCAATTTTCCAAGTATATAAGTACATTCTTATAATATTAATATTATAAATTAGTATAATCTTATAATATTGATATTATAAATTATCATATATTAATTAATTAATCTACTGAATCCAAAATTAATCCAGCAAATTATTTCTGACACAAGAAAACAAGATCATCATGTAAATGCCTTGTCATGTGAAGGCAGTGTGTTGGAGATTTGCTACCTGTCACACTCAACTCAAACATGGCGCAAAAAAGCTAGGTACATGACATTCCTGAACTATGGACTGCCTCTGAGATCAGAGGGTGTTGACTTACAAGACAAGAAACAGCAGAGTACACTGTATAAAATGGCTTGAGGTGCTTTAAGTTGAAACAAATGTTGACAGAATAGTCAGTCCACGTGTGCCAGACTATGTCAAGTTTTAAAGCAGGTGAACACAAAAACAAAAATAAACAAAATGGCATCTCCCTTTTCATAGGAAACAAACATTAAATTTTTTTTTGTGAATATCTGAAAATACTGCATTTTCAGGTTTTAGGTCGCATGTGTAAAATAAAATGAATTCTGGTTAAAAACATCTTATATCACATTTAGTTCCTTTAAATTTATAAGGATTTTTTTTCTTATTTCTTTAACAAATAATGTGCCTCTTCAAGCCATTTCTTTATAACGGTGATATATTAAAAAAAAAAAAAGATTTTTTTTGTGCATTTCTATTCCTAAATGTCCCAGATACATCTCAGGGAGAAAAAACAGCAAAGATGAAAATATGCATGAACATCAACTTTGTATGAAAATGCATGTCTGACTGAATGGATCAAAATATGGAATTCAGACATGTTCTTGACAACGGTCTGTAACAAACTGCTTATACAGACAGGTTTATCTGGAGGAATAGTATCTAAAAGCTATGCTTGCCTGGTATGCAAAACCTTGTCAAACATTTTCGTTAAGGACGAGAATGTCTTTACTGCTGAGACAAATGACCATAAGATATATTAATTTCTAATTCAACTATAAATGGTCAGACTATGGACAATATTAATTACTTTTTTAATAATTCAATTTGCCAGATACCTCATCTTTAAAAGGCAAAAGAATGGCAGGCAGTCTAAATTTCTGCACTTTTAGTTATATTCAATTTTTACCTGATCAAATTCACATGAAATTGTGGTAACTTCAGTGATTAGAGTATTACACTATCTGAGTAAACTACACCACTTTACACAAGCAATTCTGTTGCTAAAGTCAAGGAACATAAATACTATTACATTCAGAAACAAAGCAGCATCAGTACATCATCAGTACATTTTCATATTATGTAGGCCTTGGATAACATCAAAACTAACTCTTCTGCATGACTGACCAACAGCAAGAATGTAAAAAAAAAAAAGTGATCCCTAACTTAGTATCTGATCTTGCTGAAAGCTTTGCATCACAAAACAGTACTTTAGTAGAATGTTGCAGTTGATTTGACATTACATTTTAGTGAATCTTCCGCTGACAAAATGAGAACCGTTTTGCAGCATTTTTAAATCCAAGTGCCACCTGCTTAAACAATTATGCCTCTGACATTTAGTGCTGGAAATTATGGTCAAGTCTCGATGAACTACTGCTGTAAACCATGGGAATGTCTAAAGATGTCATATCAATATTTAAAATAATTTACACAGTAAATAAAACCGTTTTGAACTGGCCATATGATTCAGTTCTTTGACAACAATGAGTGTGTTACAGTCAGGCTTTGTGATTTTTCTTTTCTCAAATAACCCCCTGAATACATTTCATTAAAAAAAAGCCAGTTTTTTAAAACTTGATGCATGTTCCATCCAACTTAAGAAGTATAATTCACTATCCAATTAAATATTAGTTTGCCAGAAGCTACACAAACTAAGAACACTTGAAGTAGCAAGGTACAAAAGCTTATTGGCTATAAGCAGTATTTTTCTTATGGCACGAAGCAAATCTGTGCATAAAGTGCAGGGTAAAGCAGAAGGTTTTGAGCAAAAAATAGAAAATTATATTTTCTGAGATTCTTTTATTTTTATCACCTCTATTAAACACAAACAAAACAAAAAAAATGCTGGTACAAGTTATTATTAAGACATAAGTTATTATTACACCTTAATGCTCTTCGTTTTTTCCCTTCATGTATGTTAAACATTCTGAATCTGAGGACTGTGTATTCACTTACCCATGGATCTCGAGCATTCTAGAAATGCTGGAGTGCTGCAGCAGTGATCAGACAGTACCTCTGTGACCTTGAATGGAAAAGCCTGTATTATTTGATGCAGTCTGTAACTGTTTACTGATAAATTCTGATACAGCCATGTGATTAAACTGGCACAGCTGTTGATTCAATGCAGTCAAAAGAAAACTAGTGGAATTCTGGGGAATAACAGAATTTTTCTTCATACATCTTCTGTGAGAATTCTGGTTCAAATGGATAAAATCTGGCAATAAGAGTTTCACTGCCTCCAAGGTCTATTTTTATGTGTATGGACCACTGCTTTGTCTTGCTGATACATTTAAATTTATCTAGCTAAGTCTAAAAGCATGAACAATGGCTCATGTGTGATCACGATTCATTAAAGTTCATCCAAAACCTATAAACTACACCAAGACTAAATAACATCACACTGTAAATATGACATCAAACACACACATTATTACACACAAAAAAAAGTTTGTAATTTCTGGCCTCTCTTGCCACCACAGGACAAAATAATCTGATTACCAGCAGAGTTTTTTAAAACTTTACAAGCTGAGTAAAAACATTTCACAAAGTCTGAAACCTGCATATAAATTCTCAAATACACAGTAGAAATTCTAAGGGACAAAATATCAGATGTGCACAAAAGACTATTATTATTACTTTAAAAAAAAAAAAACCGAAGTCTAAATTTATTGCAATTTTATAATACGCACAAATTTTCACAAGAAAAACATTTCTGAAACATTTTTTTTTAAAACAATGAGTAAATGAAATAATTTTGGATAATACAGTTCTTGTTGAATTTCTTTTTTTTTTCTCCTATATTTCCAAAAAAATCCATCTTCTTACTTGCTAGAAGCAAACATGGGAATATTCCATCTACAGTGGTTCTGCTACAGTTTAGCATAATCATACTTATAAACTTCAGTGACAAAACATTTCAACTGGGAGATTCCCCACAATCCAACTCCTTGTTGACTTCCTGTTGTGGGACATCATCTAAGTCTCCTGCTGCCTGTTCGCCATTGGCAACCAGAGAATCCATGACAGCCTTGACCTCATCTGCCTCCTGCAAGCCTTCCAGATCTGACTGAGATATCTGCTCAAAATCATCTTCTGAAGTAGAGAGCTCCCCATCTTCATCATCAGCCTCAGTGTCACCTTTCTGGAGAGGTGAACCACTGAGAAAAGTGCGGATTAGGTTTGCAACAGCCTCATGTTCACTGCGAGATGACACAAAATTATTAAAATCAAGATATCTCAAAGAAGACACATCATGATGATACCAAAATGACTGCAGCTCCCATGAAACATGACATCCAATCTTTTTATTTAGTGAACATATGTTGTTAATACAACACAGCAAAACACTAATAACACTCTAATTAAAATTAAATGTGGCAGGAATCCAGCTCAATCTGTTTAATTCTAACATTACAGAAACATGCAAGCACGAACCTGAAATGATAAATAAAAATAATTCTTACATGAACCTATATGTGCTAACTCTGCAAACCACATAAAAAAAATAATGATCATATGAAAACCATAATCTCCAGTTTATTGGTTCTAAAGATTTCATACTTGTAACATATTTTATAAATAACATATTCTGACTGGAAGTCCCCAGCCCGACTGCAGACCTCCTGGAACCTTGACAGCAGTTATTGAGGAAAGACGCTGGCGATGGCTGAGACATGTGCTCCGAATGACTGATACCTCACTACAAAAAACAGCACTAAGATGGACACCACAGGGGAACAGAAGTAAGGGTAGACCAAAAGAGACATGGAGAAGAACAACAGAGAGGATGTTGAGCAATAGAGGGCTCACCTGGGCAAAAGCAGAAAAAAAGGCAAAGGACAGGCATTTGTGGAAAACCCTTGCGGAAGCCCCATGTGCCTTGGGCACTTAAGGTTCAGAGAGAGAGAGAGAGATATTCTGATTATTTAAAAATTAACTAGCTCATAATAAATGTGGACTTCACAGGCCAAAAGAAGCTTGGGCTGATCCAAAGAGACATGGAGATGTACAGCAGAGAAAAAGCTGGTAAATAAAGGACTGACAAGGGAGACACCCAATAAGATAGTGAAGGATTGACAGAACTGGACATTTCTTGCTATTAGCTGTCCCATGTGTCTTGAGCACTGACAGGACAGAAGAGATAGATAGAAAGAGAGAGAGAGAGAGAGATCATAATAATATGTCTTGTTGTAAATGTCACATTTTTATCCACTGTACATTTAAATTTCCTTGTATCAGAAAATCTGCATTTGAAATCCAGCAGACTACACTGAAGCTACTCATATTCCTTAACTACGATTTCTGGTACTCTTTCAAATGAATGTTTCCTCAAACACAGACACATAAACAGCGGTCTCTCAAATCTCTACCAGCCTTTATGCAACCAACTGATAATAAAAGTTATATTAATTACATATGACTCTTGTCATAAGTAGGAACTGATATTTGGGCTATAAATTGTAACTGATATTTGGGCCAGAGTTTGGCAGAAATTCTCATCTGGCATTTGAAAATTACTTTCAAAATTAGTATAAAAGGAAAACTTACAGCTTTGTTCAGAATCTATATAGCATGCTTTCTCCTTAGTAAAGAAACAGCTATAAATATTAACACTTCCTGGGCCAAAGACGGGAAAATTCGTTCTCTAGTTTTCATGCACTGTTGGCCGAAAGGCGGAAATGCTGTTTTCGACATTTGTCTTATTTAAACTGTTTCTAGCTTGTTATTTAAAGTAACTTTTGGTTGTCTGTATTTTTACTGCAAAGTTAATATAATAAAACACCGTTTTTAATCTTCATAACTTTTAAAAATATAGAAATCTCACGATTTTAGCTATCGGGAACACATGTTTACGAGATCTCGCCAAGTTGACATTTTGTGGAAATGGTGGAGCATGCTTCTCTCGATGACATTGCGATTTACAATGAATTATGCTCCGATTTTTTTGTCAGACTACCCAGTGATGACTAAAAATCACTGTTTAATGATTCTAGTAAAGAAATTGATGTGTGTCAAGGTGATTTCTGTGACGGTGATCGGATTAGAAATACGATAACTAGGCACAGCGTTGCTGTGTTAGAAGTGAAAATTCAAATGACATTGTGATTGTTATTCAATGTCAGGATATGATGCTCAACAGTAAGTATTTCACATCTTTCATGTAATATAGTTAGCAGTGATATAGGTGTGTGGAGTAACATTGATTCTACACCAGTTCTTGAAAAATTTCTAGGGAATCCTGGTGTTTCAATGAATGTAAACAAACCAGACAGCGTAGAGGAAATTTTCACCATATATGCAACACTTACTTCATTGTTAATGTATGATGAAACAGTTTTATATTAGTCAGTTTAATAGATTTATGGCTGCACAGCCACCACATGCTAGCTTAAAGGCTACCTGTATCCACCCAAAATAAACCAGAGAGGAAACTATTATCCAATAATGAAGGTAACTGATAAAACTGAAAGAAAATCTGAGAAATGTTCCAGTGGTTTTAACTCTTTCACGACGGCGTACTTCCAAATCAATCCTTAGTTTTTGACGATGCGGACATTGGAGAAGGGCGCGGAGATTTTGGAGAACGGGGGTCCCTGTATAAAAGTTATTGTACCGACTTAATTCTATGATCACCATGTGTGTATCACACATTAAAATAAATGGAAATGAATGAAGATTCCATAAATGAAGTTATTTGTCATAAAAAAACAAAGAAAAGAAGAAAAACTGGTGTGAAACAATGGAACGATTTTTGGCGGTAAAAAAATTTTAGGGCTGAGCAATAAAATCTACTTTATACTTACCTTAACTGTGTCATAATCCAATATAGAATACGTAGTCATTCAAATTTCAACACAGAAAAATCACTATTTATGGATGCTTGTGACATTCAATAAATCTAACAGATCTACAGCTACTAGAAACACATATAGTAAGCAAGATCTAGTCGGTCGGTGTGACCATTCTACCCATCAATCTTGAAATAAACTTGAATTTTACCCCCTATCTATGTATCCAAAATGGCATCTTTATCCCCCATGCTTAAAACACTAGTTTAACTCTGAATTCAGAAGAGTTCTAACTGGTTAAATGAAAAGTAACATCGTGTTTTCAACGAAAGAAACTCCGATGTCATATATGGCTCTCAAGGGTGGAAAAGCCAAACCGCAAATTTCCTTATAGGGCTCGCTCGAGTGGAAAGAGTTAAA
Organism: Achatina immaculata; assembly: GCA_009760885.1. Taxonomy (NCBI): domain Eukaryota; kingdom Metazoa; phylum Mollusca; class Gastropoda; order Stylommatophora; family Achatinidae; genus Lissachatina; species Lissachatina immaculata. The sequence goes on along the minus strand of CM019719.1, from coordinate 44,459,312 downwards.
CACTCACCTAATATCATCAGTTGTAAAAACTTCAGTGATTCCAAGCTGGACTCCAGTTTCAAGTGACACAATCACCTGATATGCTTTTCCAAAAGAGCCACCTGCTTGTTCCTCCACACGCACATCCCTTATATCTTCTAATTTGGCTGTAACTGTACAAGGAAAAAAGTCAGTGGAAACTACAACACAGGTTTTACAAAGCAACTACATGTACTTCATGGCATGATAATGCAATAAGGGCTGTATATGTATATACAGTCGAACCCACTTAATGTCACATTGTTGGGACCGTCAAAATATGGTGACATTAACTGGACTTGACATTAAGCGGGATCCATTACAAGGGTATTAACTGGGACAAAGCAACTTTAATCGTTGACTGACTGATGCTATTCCATGCATCTTGCATAAAATTAATCGCTATCTTGATGTCGATCTCGTCAACACACTTTTGTTCCACAGCATGCAGCACATGATGCATGTTCACTTTCTGTACTGCTGCTTTAAAGCACAGATGATACCTTGGTTACATGGCTGCAGCATGCTGGCTGTGTTAGGTGGCAGGAAAACAAGCTTTGTAGCCATCAGATTGGTGATGTCAGTGTGTGCCGAACAGTTATCAACGAACAACAAAACTTTTCTGTTCATTTGGTTAATTTTTTGTCAAAAGAAAAGACACAGTCCTCAAACAGTTCACCTGTCATCCAACCATGCTAACTGGCCTAATGGGCAGGATCTTTGCGTTCTTGAAGCACCACGGATTTCATGACATTCTGATAACAAGGAGCTGAGTCTTCTCAGTGCCAGACATGTTACAGCACACAACAGCTGTTAAGCAATCTTTAGCTCATTTGCCACCATGGCAGTTCTCATCATGAAACCACAAATTTCTATTCAGCACCAATTTATAAAACACGCCTGTTTCAACCTTGTTAAAAATGTCATGTGGGTTGTATGCATTAAAATTTTTTGGAAAACGTGAAATCCAATCATTAACGACATCGGTGTTAACTCGGGCCACTTCACCTGAAGCGACCTTAAGTGTTATGTTGTGGTGTTTCTTAAACCGCTCAAGAAAGTAAGAAAGTGGTTATCACACTTGCAGTCAGGCATATCTATTTTTTTCGCAAAGTGTCTGCAATTTCTGCCAACATAGGACTGCACAAAGGCAACTGTGCAGAATGTGTCTGCTTGAACCTTTCTTGTAACTTTCTCATCAACTTGCTTCAGAATATCCATTTTAGTGCTCAAATCCAGATCAACACGTTTGCGTTTAGTAGCCATTATCTGTCACAACAAGAACCAGAGAGAGAAGTTCCCAGCCATAAGATTTGAGACTGACCACCTATCAACTCGCATTGCCAACTTAACACCACTCACATCCTTGATAAATGAGCCAATGACTGAAAGAAAACAGATTTGAACCACGAAAGGGCAGCCGTGGTAAGCCTTACATTCACACCACCTGAGTTTTGATGCCCACATGTTCAAAAGGTTGATGTGGCACATACTCAGTGATCAAACGGCCACCCCCTTCTTTGATGAGTCACAAAGCTAATAATGCTTTGTGAGATATTTATAGCTTGGACTCACCAAATTTGTGATACAAAGCGGAGTCTTTAACTTTCCAGGTACAAAAAATATGGTGACATTAACCGATTTGTAGCAATAAGTGGGGTGATATTAACAGGAGTAAAGTCCATTAATTACTTACGGGAGTTGGCCGGGGATACAAATTTCTATGACAATATCTGGGTTGTGACATAAAGCGGTGTGATATTAAGTGGGTTCAACTGTACTTCTTCTTCTTCAGCTTTCCGGGCCATGAAGGCTCATTGCTGCAGATAAAGTTCACCTACATTCCTCTCTATCCCTAATCTTCTCTCTCCAGTTGGTGACACCAATTTCTTTTTATATCCTCTTCTGTGTTGTCTTTCCATCTCTGTCTTGGTCTACCCCTTGGTCTTGTTTCCCCATATCTCATAATTTTCATTTTTCTGTTCTCTTCCACTCTTTCTACATGCCCCAGCCAGCATAATCTGTTCAGTTTCAAGATATTTATAATTCGTTGAGATTTAAATAAGCTGTTCATTCAGTGTTCTTTCTAGCTCTCCATTCTCCACTGCTGGTATCCTTTTCTAAGCCCAAAGATTCTTCTTAGGTCTTGTTCTCAAAGATCTGCAATTGTTGTTCATCTTTCTTTGTTGTACTCCATGTTTCCGATCCATACATGACAGCCGGTATATACATATTAAATACAGCCAAAAATAAAGCACATCAGACATATGATGGCTTTAAAGCACAAAAACATAATTTAACAATAAAAATGCAATTTGACAAAAAAATTGTTATATACATTTCACAACATCCAATGAAATCAAGACCATAAGACAATTAACCCATCAATCAAAACGTATTCAACTCGGAGGTCACCCTTACATGTTTGCATTGCACACACACAAAAAATGATCTCACCTAAACCTGAATGCACCAATAGCATTTGTCCCCCTCTTGCTCTAACATAGTTCTGGAATTGGCTGGGCACTGACCTCATTAGACACCGAATAACATCCAGTTGAATTGCATATCCATCAACTCTCATTGATTTCAGGGTGCTGATTGCTGCTGAGACATGTGGTGGCCCATCATGTCCCATAAATGTTCAGTACAGTTCATGTCCATGGCCACTGCATGACAATTACTCCATTATGCTGAAGAAAGTGCTGTGTGGGATGAGCAGAATGTGGCCTAGCATTATCTTGCTGGAAAATGGACCTTGCAGCACCCTCATGTTCTGATAATAGTGGAAGTAGTATTTTGTCTTGAGTAGTAAGGGTACCATTAATAAACACTAACTGGGAGCAAAAGGTGGCCTGGTTAGCCGAGTGGTTAGGGCTCAGTTTACTAATCAGGTTGTACCGGGTTCAGTATCAGCAGTGGGATTTTTTTTCTGGTACACATCAAAAAGGCCCTGGGATTCATCCAGCCTCTAAAATGGCTACCAGAGAAATCTGAGAAGGTAAAGCAGCCAGGCGTGATACTGACCATGTCATACTTTCATGTGCCTAAGGTCATGGAAAATATGGGCCTAACATCATATTCACCAATATGCCTTAATGGCATGGAGATGGGAATTTTACCTTTTAACCGAGAGCAAAATCCGTAGTTCACTGCACCCCAGATCACCACTGAGACACCTACGCAAAGCCCTATCTTGCCTGGGGGTGGTCACTTGTGGAGTACCTGGTTGATTAGTGATACTACCTGTGGTCTGGTGACAACGTACCAACAGACTGGCATGATGGACCACCGGTCTACATGCAGCTCCACCTCTAAACAATGCCAATCGCCTGATGTCGTTCATCGCTGCTGAGTTGTGACATCTTCTTCCAGTGTAAGTTTACAAAGGGTTTCATGCACATTTGAAAGGGCTTTATGTGGGGTACAGCAAACAACAGTTCATAACTTTTGAAAACCATGCAACGCACGTGCTTCAGTGAAATCATGGTTTCCTACAATACTATATATATATATATATATATATATATATATATATATATATATATATACAATATATTTATTACAAAACCCAAACAACTCAATTTTCACAAGTGGTATGTCATTCTCCAACATCCTGCGTGCTTTTCAAAACGTTACTTGTGATTCGCACTCACAGCCGTACTTGTTTCATGCAATATATAGTGTGCATTATTTCTGGCATACATATATTATATCTGAGACAAAAATTAAAATGCCTTGCATGACAAAAGACTGCAAGTACCATATGGATGCGTCTTAGGACCAATGATGCAACCAAGGAGATACTGGCACCAGTGCAGACGAGAAAGTCTCAGCTCAGACGTAGCTTTATCAAACTCACATATCTGTGGCAGAAAGTATTTGAAAATAACAATTATAACAGTAATAAAATTAAATGAAAGTGCAACACGCATGAGATCTAGAAGAGCTTTGTGCAAGAGCTAGGGTTTAATGCCATAAACAGTGTGGGAACTCAGAAAAAAAAAATACTAGCTACATAAAACCATGGGAAAAAAAGACAACAAATATATGTCATGAAAACTAATGTAGGTTTGACATTTAACAGATATTCAAATGCTAACTCTCCATTTTGAAATGAACAAAACAAACGCACTCTTCTCTTGAGAGTTAACAGGCCTTGATTTAATTGATTTTTGCGTGTGCTTCCAACAGGAAGATATACTGGTTCTAAGTTATCAATTCATTTCTTGAATTATTGGACCAAAAAAGTGGCAGCTGATTTGAGGTACTGAAAATGTTTGTACCAAATACCAAGGTATCACATCCTCAAAAATGTGCCATCTGATTCCTGCTTCAGACATTAATAAAGCTGCATTGATTTACTTTCGTTAACCTACAACATTACTATATAATATTATTATTATTGTATTATATACTCACGGAAAAAAGTAAGTGTGCAGTGGTGTCAAGCTTATCAATCACATTGTCATGAGTGAAATGAAATCAGATTTGGCACGAAGTTTTGTCTGAGTGTTGTCCACTTCTCCGTGCTGCACGAAGTTGATCGCACTATTCATGGAGAGATAACCACAGTTCCAGTGAAATCACGTGCGTGATCTATGATTGGTTACTGACCATGGATAAAATGAGGGTAAGTGTATAATTCTGTTCTCAGAGATCTCTTCATGTAATCGTTGAAGAAAGAAGTAGTGGAATTCCAACATAAACATCTTTTTTCATCATGCCAAGATTGAATGAACATCAGCAAGAAATAGCTGTTGGGATGTTAATTGCTGGATCAACAGTAGCAGCAGTATTTCAATATTTTAATGTTCATAGAAACACATTATCACGCCTCAAAGTCGTTTTAACCAAAATGGTTCCGTTGCTGACCACCATAGAAGTGGCAGACCACGAGTTACCACCCTTGCACAAGACCACTACATCTACTTCATGCACCTTCGTAACAGGTTTTCCAGGCAACATGGACTGCCTGCAACATTCCAGGTGTAAGACGTGTGTCGGGCAGGTCAGTGAGAAACAGACTCAGAGAGGTAAATCTCTTACCTCATAGGCCTGCACTTAGACCATTACTGACAGTTCGCCACAGACAAATCCGCTTGAACTGGGCCAGGCACCATGTGGCATGGCCTTATCATCAATGGAGACAGATCCTATTCACTGATGAGTCCAGATTCTGTTTGCAAGGCCATGATGGGCGTGCTTTAGTGTACAGGCAAAGAGGAGAACGCTTTGCGAACAACTGTGTGCTAGAGGTGGATAGGAGAAGAGGAGGCAGTGTAATGGTTTGGGGAGGAATTTCCTATGCTGGCTGAACAAATCTAGTCTTCCTCAATGGCAACTTTACAGGTTTACGATATAGGGATGAAATCATTACACGCCACGTAATGCCTTTTCTGGATGCTAATGGACAAGACCTCATACTACAGCAGGATAGCGCTCGTCCACATGTCGCACGTGTGGTCAGGGACTACTTTCAACAACATCAGATTACTGTCTTGTCATGGCCAGCAGTTTCACCGGACCTGTCACCTATTGAACACATTTGGGATGAACTGGACTCAGGTTGCGAAGACGACACAATCGTCCTGGAAACCACCAAGAATTAGCCCAAGCATTGCAAGAAGAATGGAATAACATATCTCAACAACTGATACAACGTGTCATTGGTTCGATGAGAAGGCGGTGTCAATCAGTGATAACTGCCTGAGGAGGACACACACGATACTGAAACTTTGATTTTCTGTTCTTGTGGTGGTGAGCCACATTAAGTGAGCTTTTTTTTACTTTTTTGTGACATGTGACTGGCCTGAAAGTTATCATTTTATCTGTTATTGGATAATCAAACATAATGTGTGCCAAATTTTATTTCAGTCATCACCTGAGCACGTTCATGGTGCTTTTTAAAGCATTGCACACTTACTTTTTTCCGTGAGTATACATTGACCGTTTTTATTATATATTCTTAACATTCTTCATACAAGCTTAAACCTAAGAATCTATAAATCCAACGTTCACTCCATTTTATTATATATAGCCGAGACATGGAGAACCAGTCAGAGAACTGAAAGTAGACTGAGAGGATCTGAAGGAAGATGCCTCAGAAAAATTGTAAGAATACACTAGGAAGAACACGTGCAAGTGAGGAAATAACCAAATAAACAGGCACTGAGAACATTACTAAAGAGGTCAAAAGACAAAAATGGAAATGGCTAGGCCATATACTATGAATGGAAAGAACAAGACACACCTATACTGCCTCGACTTGGACACCACAAAGGAAAAGAAAGAAGGACAGACCACTGGAAACATGGAGATGCACAATACAGGAAGAACTTAAGAAAGCAGGGAAGACATGGTTTGAGGTATCCCGATCTGCTCAGTACAGGACAGGCTGGAGAACCTTAGTTGATGCCTTATGCTCCATAGGGAGTACAGAGACTGATGATGATGATTTAACTCTCATTTGAATTAGTTTTTACTTGCTTTACTATGCATCATTCAGATTTAACAATCAAAACTGATATCCTTCATTTCTCCATCCAAAAAAAAAGATCTGTTATATGGTGAATTATTAAAATAAAGAATGTTATTTTATTACTGTAACATACTTTCTACAAATTTATATGCTGAAAGTACAAGAATCTCAATACAAATATTAACAACAACAACAACAAAACAACAACAACAACAATTTACTAAGTGACCAGTTCAAACCATGGTGCTGTAGATTTTAAAAAATGTATTTGTTTTCTTATACCTTTATTTTATGCATCAAAAGAATTCAGAATTCTAGAAATTTTATGTTCTTGAAACATCTATAAAATACAACGCATGTGTCAGTTACTGTCACTGCTACAGCTGATGGCATGTCTGTAGATGTGATAAGGAAACAAAAAAAAAAAGTCTAAGTTTCTGATAAATTATGGCAGTACTGCATTCTCAACTGGCAAAGCAGAAGCAGAATCGGCCTATAAATCTCGTTCCCCTACTTTACTGTTACACAAGCCTCACAGTTTCCTACTCAACTATCAATCATTTATCAAAGAATTAAAATCAGCCCTATTACATGGTACATGTGATACATTCACTCTTTGAGTTTCTAGAGGTCAGGTACCATTCTCAGCTTTCCTTCCTAAACAAATGTGGAGAACTAATTTTTCCTTTTGCTGGGGAAACTGTGCTCTGTCAATAAGTTACCTCATTTCTGGTTCTACTTTCTTTATCTGACACTCTTCCTACACGCGACTAGATGAGATGAAAACTATCTATGTAATACATTTTACGAAACTCATTACTCTCTCACAGAACTGCACATGGAAGCCAATATTAAGCCTGTCTTTTCCCACACATCATCATTATCATCATGTGCCTTCTTCAGTACGAAACCTGGTGGTGATGAATCTCCAGTTCACTCACTCCCTCGCCTTGATGGTGCACTCAGCCAGGCTGTGTCCTGTCCATTCTGATATATTATCTTCCCATCTACATCTGTCTATCTCTTGCTCTTTTTCCTTCCACCTTTCCTTCTAGTATGGTCTTCGTTATATTGTTATGTCTTTTGAGATGGTCAAAGTATTGTGTTTTCTTAATCCTTATTTTTTTTTGGAGAATTTCACATTGCACTTTGAGCTGTTCTAAAACCTGTACATTTGTTCTTTTCATTCTCCATGTTACATGACCTAGTTTTCTGTAGAATCACATTTCCGTTGCATTAATCTTTTTCTCCGTCTTTTTCCTTCGAGTTCAGGTTTCTTGTCTATACAGTAAAACAGAGTAGCATTTAACAAATCTCAATTCTGTTTTTATAGGCAGATTCCTGGGTAACGGCACTGTCTTTATGGTGCTGAATGTACGTTTTTCCCATACATAATCTGCCATTATCTTTAACAATAAAACTGCATTAGTAACGTTCTCTGTAACCAATATACATGTTACATCTTACCTGATCCAACCAAAATTATACCAAGAATGCCAATGAAGAAACCTGAAAAAAAAATGATAAAAAATTGTCTTTATTGAAATTCTAGATATTAACTACATTATTCTTGTGTCTGAACTACAAGGCTGTAATAGTCTATTTCTGCTGAAAATCAACATACTTACATAGAGAGGTTATAAAGTCTACTCCTGTCGAATGTCAAGAACATATCTACACAAAAAAGGTTTTATAAGATATATCTGCTGAATTTTAATGACATGGTCTCACCTTTTTTTTTCTTCTCCCAAAGTGACAGCAAGAAAGTTTTTAAAACATATTTGTTATTTTTAGATGTAATCATTGTGTGTGTGTGTATGTGTTTTTAAAAAAATTTGTTTCTGTTGCATTTCAACTCCATATGCCTAAAACTGATGTCCATATATGCATTTACTTATATCCTTCAATAGGCTGATAGCAGTATGTATACAAAGTGCTTTCTACTGCATTTCACCTAGCAGGATGAATTATCCTACTTCAGGAGCAGTTCTTCCCTAACATAATGTGCTGGTTACTCATTTTTACAGCTCAGTCAACTGAAATGTTACATCCAATATTCAGTTAGTTACAAAGGACATTCATCCATGCACTCTAGACACATCCATAGGCGCTTCTAGACACATCCATAGGTGCTTCTAGACACATCCATAGGCGCTCCCGATCTCCTCTTAAATATCTCCTTCGGCGTACAGTAACTGATGACACCTGCTCTTTGTTGGTTGACCATCTGTCTGGAGCTCTTGATAAACCTTTCATTTTTTTTGCCAGCTCAAGTTTCATCCTCAAACCCCCACTCCTTCATTCTTAACAATGATGTTGATTCACAGTTGTCAGTGAAGTCCTTTGTTTGATCAGCTTCTCTTAAAGTACTGATGATATCTACTCAATCCATTCTCTGTCTTTTCTCCACGACAGCTGAGTCAGCCAGCTAATATGCTTGTTCATTTCCCCTAATACCTGCACGGTCTGATACAAAAGTGAAAATGATGATGATGAGTGACACCTACAGGAATTCAAGCCACTGTTGCCTTGGAGAGCCAGTCAGAACTCTCCTTAGCACTGAACCAGTCAAGATTCATGCCATGACCTGAGCCAGCTCAGAGTTTTTGTCACAGCCACGGCTTCCTTTATGGGGCTGCTTTGTTGTTGCAGTAAAAGCACCGACGGCTTCTTTCACTGTCACTGCACTGACTGTAAAGGTCCAAGCACACCTCTTGCCATGAACCACCTTCCACATGGCCCACCCACAATTTTCCTCTCTCAAGTCTGCTCCCTTTTTGCTCTCGTCAGTTCACTTTGGAGTGGATGTGCCCTGTCTGGGCTTATTTTAAGATAGGATTGTGCCCTGGCTAATTTTATTCCGCTGTCCAGGGTCAGAAAGACTAGCAGACACCTCATGGCTTGCAGGATGCGTCTCTGGTGCATCCAAGAATAATATGCATTGTCTCATTCTCCATTCTCTGAAGCCTTCCTACCTGTGTGTGGCCGAGTGTCAGAACTGCCAGTTCATGTTCAATCATCAAGAAAACCAACCCCCTGATGTAAGAGAACTAACGGCTGCTGTTCAAGGTTTGCTGCTGCCATGAATGTTATGTCAGTGGGTCTTAATGCCTTTGAATTAGAAGATGCCTCACTATCAATTCAGCTACTTCTATGTCCATATGTTTTGTTTATACACATTAAAAACTAATATGGTGCAGAAAAGTATGATTAAAACATTTAAATCACACTTAAACAGTATTAATTGTACCCCACCACAATTCTGTGACAATGTAAAAAGCTGTTAAAAAACAGTGCTATCATGTGACAGAGGCACCTAGCAGATATAGTGTTAGCACCCACATTTTCCTTGACATGTCAGAAGAAGGCAGGCTGAAGCACTCAGCATCATGTCTGGTCACCTTTCCCTCCCTAACCCCACATGGAGCTGACTACCATTTCTACAGCAGGGTGACCTGAGTTCCTCCAGCCAGACCCAAGCTACCACCCTCACCGTGAGTGCACCAAAAAACTAGTCTGTTCAGGGCACTCATTTAAAGCAATGCTTCACCTTAGATAATCTAAATCCATGCTCCTATCACAACAAATATCATTACAATTTTTTGTATTGAAACAGGCCATGATATTCACCTATGAAAACAGCTTTGGAAAAGAAGGTAGGCTCCCGAAGCAGATAGAGCTGGAAATCAGTGTGCTTCTGAATGGTCATATAACCCATGGTTCTTGTGTGCAGTAAACAAGGAGCTGTATACAGCATTAAAAAAGAAATACAAATATAAGATATAAATGTATGTCCAGAGTAAGATCTCTATGACTACTTCTAGTTGGTCCATGCCTGTTTAAGGTTAAAGTTTATAAAGCTCCATGATGTAGTCATACAAATGGAAGAAGATTAGATTTGAAAAAAGGAAGAAAAGAAAGATATAGTAAAGGTACAGAAAAATTACCTACATTTGAGAAAAAAAACCTCTCTCATGGATCTGTGAAAGACTTTAACAAAAAAAAAGCTTCAAGAACTACAGCAACAAGGAAGAAAATGGGCTTTCACAAATAAATAAATAAATCAAATTAAACAAAAAAATCAAACAAAGAAACAAAAACAAAAAAAACACCCACACCCAAGCACGCACACATACACCCACGCATGCACACACACAGAGCGAGAGAGTCATTCATATATACATACATATTACATTTTTCCAAGATATAAAATATTCAAAACATGAAGAAAACAACCTGTTTATAAACATTTAAACGAATAGTAATTAATGTGGCCAAACACCATAAGAAATAACATCTTGTTGGCAGAAATGCGGGTGAAGCCACTGACAGTAATTATTGAGGAAAGACGCTAGCGATGGTTGGAACATGTGCTTCGAATGACTGACAACTCACTACCAAAAATAGCACTAAGAAGGACACCACAGGGGAAAAGAAGTAACGGCAGACCAAAAGAGACATAGAGAAGAACAACAGAGAGGATGTTTATTAATAGAGGGCTCACCTGGCCAAGAGCGGAAAAAAAGGCAAAAGACAGGCACTTGTGGTGAACCTTTGTGGAAGCCCCATGTGCCCTGGGCACTTAAGATTCAGAGAGAGAGAGAGAGAGAGAGAGAGAGAGAGAGGAGAGAGAGAGAGAGTTTTAGTGTAGCTGTTGTCATTTTAATATTTAATTTAAAAATATCAAACAAGATTTCTGTAAAATCCTATAAGTTTTAAAACTCTTTTATTTTATTATTATTATTTTTCAAGCTCATTTATTTTAGTTATTTTTTTTTAAAAACTCATTTATTTATTTTTGTTCCAACGTTTTTCATAATGCTGTACTTTCTCACAACCCTTATTTGGGCTGTGATCTGATGTTGGGAACCACTGTTCTTAGGGAATACTTCTATCATTGCATAATATTTCATGCAACTCCATGTCTTTTGCCCTAATTCAGAGCCCCTTGCAGGAAAAAGGAAATTTGAAACTTGTATACTGCTAGTAATTTTATAAATTTATATGTATTTTAAAAAAAAAAAAAATAAGAGGCATTACTTTTCACCATACCCCCATAATTTGTTTAACAATGACTGATTAGATGCTTTGGAGAAGGACGACGTTCAATAAGAAACCCTTATTACCCTCTTGCAGGAATACATTCTAAAACTGATTCAGCAAATACAAAACTATCCCTTCTATGCAAGCAACCTTGTGTAAGTTTGGCCTAGATTCAGACTTTATGAACACCATTGGCTATTTACTCCCTTAGGGAGTGATTAGTCATCAAACTAAACATTATTTTAACATGCAGGTTTCCCATTTATAGCCTGTCCTAGAAACTGCTGTACACTGTATCCTGGCACATGAAGATAGGGTGTGTTCAATTTTTTTTATTGTTGTTTAAGTGGCTGTCTCTGAGTACATCAAGTGTGTTATGAACGTAACACTGAGCATATGTACGGGTATTCACATTTACAATATTTTAGGCATGAATGTTTTGAAAAGGTTTTGGTGGTATTTTAAAAATTTATATATACACAAGGGTAGAATGTGCATTTGTAAGCAGTTAAACATTTAAGAGTTAATACAAAATGTCTATCAACCCAACAATTTGCTTCTGTGTCCATTCACCTTATACATTAACTAGCTGCTGAGTTTATGATTGAATTCACTTTTGTATTCAATTCACACAAATGAGAATGAAAGCATTTACAAAAGTTATACATAAAGAGACAGGAAACAAAGTCAGTGCGCACACACTATGCACACGCCCGCACAACACACGCACACCCAAAAAAAGACAAAAGTACAACATCCATGTTAAGAAGTCACACCAACATATTTGCAATAAGGAGAACAAAACAAAAGAATGTTTAATTTACTGCGCTTTAAAAGCTGACACAGCACTCCGCCCCGTACAGGTAAATAAGAATGACAGCGTGGTCTGGGGAAGCTGCTATTTTTGTTTCACATACCGCACAGTAGATTACATCATCATCATCATCATCACCCTTTCAGTTTTATGTGAAGCACTGACTTTCACCAAACAATACCCCCACCCCCACACACACACACACACACAACACAGAAAAAAACCCCAACAAACTTCAGTTCTTTTGCTCTGTGTGACTTACTATGATACAACGGCTGGTGAAGTATAGCTGATGAGATCAACTCAATCAATCAATTTTACTTCCTGCATCACAACAGTTACACAGATCAGGAAGGGGACATGAGAAAAGAGGTTAGAACCAGAATAGCAAAGGCAGCACTGGCCTTTAAGAATCTTAAGAAAATGTGGAAATCAAAACTCAAGAATGCAGCTTAAGATATTCAACTCAAATACAATATCTGTCCTTACATATGCATGTGAAAACTGGAAATCAACCAAAGAAATAGAGAGCAAACTGGATACATTTGAAAACAAATGTCCAAGGAAAATACTATGTATATAAATGGAACAAATTCAAGACCAATGCAGAGATAAAAGAAATGAGTATACAGCAAAAAGTCTCGGCAATGATAAAAAAAAACACAAGGGCATACGTGGGCCATGTGATGAGATGAAACAATTACAGAATCCCAAAGCAAGCCATAAAATGGGAATCATCTGGAAAAAGGAAAAGAGCCCAGCCTTGAGAGACCCTCAAGAGAACACTGACCAGAGAGGCTACAATGATAGGCATCAAATCCTTTGATGAAACTGAGCCCATCGAGAACAGAGACTCAGGCAAGACACACTGTAAGCCCTATGACACATGACAGCATGTGAAGGATGTAAGATCACAACAGCCTGATCACTGAAATATGATTATTATCATGATGGAGATTACTGATAAGTCTGGCAATACAGATTATTTTAAGAGCACAGTCCCATCTTCTTGTGGTATGCCCTGGGGACCACCGTGACCATCAATTCTATTGTGACTATTACTATTTTCCTAATTCTTGACCTCAGGTCCACGGACACCCCCATCCCCCTCCCACATGGAAGGATTTCTGGGGGTCCATGGACCAGCAAATGGATTAGAGCTTAATTTTTTTAAATCTTAGCATCATCTGAGTTATATTTATTGCTATATTTTTAAGGACTGGTCCACTGCTGTTCTCAAGCAGGAAAGGAGTCTACATCTAAAACACAGGCTGAGAACCACTGCTGTGGAGATTATTGGGATATATAGTATTACTGCCTCATCGCAACATATGCCTGTGAGACCTGGACACTTAACAAAACAGCTGAGAAACACATACATGCCTCTGAATGTAAATGCTACAGAAGAGTTCTCCAAATATCATGGACACAAAAAAGAATAAATATATCTATACTACAAGAGCTTAATAGTTTAATATTGAAGAAGGCTGGCTAGTAAAAAGGATTAAAGAGAGAAAACTTAAATATTTTGGACACATTAAACGTCATGATAATTTAGAGAAAACTGTATTGGAAGGATACATAATGGGAAAAAGAAAAAGAAGAAGACCAAAACAAAGATGGCTGCAAGACATCGTTGACGATCTGGAAATGGATGCAGCAGCAGCAGGCCATCTTGCTCACAACTGAGAGGCCTACAGGAGTGCTCTTTGGGAGGCAAAGTTCTGCAAGGGACATGCAAATGAATGAATGAGTATTACTGCCTACTGTAAGGGCACTGCCCCATCTTCTTGCCTTGGAGACATGAGAATCATGTCAACTTCTACTGTGGCTACCACTGTATCTGGACAGAAGACTAGTATGTACTGTCCCTCAGCGTTTGAAACAACAAGATGAAGATCCCCTATCCACCATTCTTGGTGCCACTTTTTTCTTTAAATGTATCTTTTTTCAGCATTTCTTTTATCCCTGAAGGTCTCCTGAATAAGTCTGCCTATCTATGTAGTGAAGTGCTTGCAAGATTATCTTCATTCACTGATCTCTTGTGTACACTCAATATCTCTTTTACTTCACATCTATCTGTAGCAATGATATGAGAAAAGAAACTGTACCAAAATGCTTACTGTTTTTTGCTTTTTTTTTTAACACTGGTTTTACAGAACAGAAGTACAAAACTTTACACTGACAGTTGTAAAAGTAATCTCATTTTTACCTGAGCGGTTGTGGTCACACACTAAGAAGTCTTATTTCGAAATACGGAATAAAATGAACTATAACAGCTGGCAGATTATTGACATTCTCTGATGTATTTGTACTGCGCACATGGCAACTTATGTGAATGCTTATTTAAACATGACATATTGTGAAGGGCACAGAATACTGTTTAAAAAACAGTCACACTGCTTCAGATCTTGTGAATCTGATATGGAAACAATACAAGAAAAGACAAATTTGATACAAGGAAATAAAATATAATAAAGAGATTCTGGATAACATTAATTCTGCACCAATGAGATAGTGATAAAAAGCAGTAAATATGCTTGGTGAAGTTATGAGTGCGTAAAAATAATGCATCTGCACTTTAGTGAGAATCATTTCTACAAAAAAATGTGACTATCAGACAAGCATCCACATGATTATGTGATCAGCAATGTTCCCTCTAAGTTATGTGTAGAACTGCAGCCACATTCAGACATAAAAATCATGCTTGTGTATGAAATTTCACACACTGCGTAAAAATAAAATAAAATTGTTGGTTTTATATTTCAGTTTCTTGACATTACTCTGAGCTTTTGTGCTATAGCAGTGTTGAAGATAAATATGATAGCATTACATGAATTTTTTTCTTAATTCTTTTTTGTATTTTAGAATTTTTTTTGCTATGACAACTTTAAATTATGCTCTATAATTTGATGTTATGATGTATATCAGCATATAAAATGTGGCTTTTTAAAAAAATAATATATTTGCACAGGCTGAAAATTTTGTGCATGACATGCAAAACTTTAGAGAGCTTGCTTGCACTCACCCACCCACCCACTCACCCACCCACCCACCCATAAAAAAAGGCTGTCATAAAGGACAAATGCAGTTTGTGTTGTGTGACACAACCACCATAAGAGTGAATTTTTAAAAAATGGATACATGCAGGAGACGGGTAAAAAACAAAAAGCTGAGAAATGTAATAACATCACTATTCAGGTCTGCAGTTTTATATAAAAACCATCATCTCATTTGTTTAGCTTTATAATAATTAATTTTTTTTAAAAGTGAAACACAAGATATAATGAAAAAAAAAAACTGCATAATTTCAAATATTTTATAAATTATAAATATTTTATGTAACACTACCCAAGAAAGCAAAAGCTACAGACCACTCAGTTTTTTTTAGTCTGATGAATCATGTGATTAAAATTCTCCCCAAAGTCATCCTCACAAGAACAAAAAACAAAATTAAAGAAGTTAGTGAAGAAGAGTTTGGTTAAAGACAGAATAGTGGAACAAGACAAAAAGACAACGAAGTGAAGGAATCATGCCGTCAAGATAAATGTCAATATTATGACAACTTAGCAGAAACAGCAGAGAAAGCAGCATATACAAATGACATGAAAACCATATATAAAATCACAAAGCAGATGACAGGTAACTTCAACACAAGATGTGAAAGTGCAGTAAGAACACAAAATGGACAACTGGTCAGTGGAGAAAGAGAAAAAATTGAAAGATGGAGGGAACACTTTAACACCCTACTAAACAGAACACAAGCAGCACAGACAATAGACATACCTGAAGCAAAAACGGAACTAAACATCAATACAGGACCAATAACAATAAATGAAGTAAAGCAGGCGATAAAGAAGCTAAAATCAGACAGGGCACCAGGTGAAGATGAAGTGACTGCTGAGATGTTGAAAGCAGAAGAAACAGAAACACCAAAACAACTCTGCCAGATATTACAACAAATTTGGGATCTAGAAAAAGCCCCAGAGGAGTGGAAAACTGGGCTTATAGTAAAACTACCAAAGAAGGGTGACCTCAGAGATTGTGGGAACTGGAGAGGCATTACCCTACTGCCACTCACCAGTAAAGTATTTTGCAGAATAATCATCAACAGAATTATACCAACACTTGAGGAAAAACTTCGGAAAGAGCAGGCAGGATTTAGGAAAGGAAAATCATGCACAGACCACATATTTGTACTTAGACAAATATTAGAACAGGCAAATGAGTGGCATAGCACAACATATGCATTATTCATAGATTTTGAGAAAGCCTTTGACAGTGTCAACAGAGATGCACTGTGGAAAATCCTAAGATGGCATGGCCTCCCCCATAAAATAGTTAATGTAATCAAAGCCCTATACAAGGGTTTTCAGTGCAAAGTTATCTGAGGAGAACATACCTCCAGCAGCTTTAGGGTACAAACAGGAGTGAAACAGGGATGTGTACTATCACCAACATTATTTATCTTGGCAGTAGACTGGTTAATGAAGGAGGCAACATCAGACAAACGCAGAGGATTACAATGGACCCTTGACACAGTGCTGGAGGACCTTGACTTTGTGGACGACATTTGTCTATTATCAAGCAGTCACAAAGATATGCAAGATAAAATAAACAAGCTAACTCAGAAGGCAAACAACATAGGAATAAAGATCAACGTAGGAAAGACAAAGTTAATGAAGCAAAATGTGAACAACAGAAATGTACTCAGAGTAGATAACAAGTTAGTGGAGGAGGTCAACGAATTTGTATACCTTGGCAGCAGAGTAGTAGAAAATGGAGACAGCACAGAGGACATCAACAGCAGACTTACTAGAGCAAACCAGGCTTTTGCAATGCTGCAGACTATATGGAAATTAAAAAAAACTAAGCATAAATATGAAAATCAGGATATTTAAGAGTAATGTTCTAAGTGTACTACTCTATGGAAGTGAATGCTGGAAAATCACCAAAACCATAGAAAACAAGTTGAATTCTTTCCAGACTAAATGTTTACGAAGAATTAGAAAAATATTTTGGCCAAACACCATAAGAAATAACATCTTATTAGCAGAAATGCAGATGAAACCACTGACAACAATTATTGAGGAAAGACGCTGGCGATGGTTGGGACATTTGCTCCGAATGACTGACAACTCACTACAAAAAATAGCACTAAGATGGACACCACAGGGGAACAGAAGTAA
Organism: Achatina immaculata; assembly: GCA_009760885.1. Classification (NCBI taxonomy): domain Eukaryota; kingdom Metazoa; phylum Mollusca; class Gastropoda; order Stylommatophora; family Achatinidae; genus Lissachatina; species Lissachatina immaculata. The sequence continues at coordinate 44,441,767 of CM019719.1, read as the reverse complement.
GGGTAGACCAAAATAGACATGGAGAAGAACAACATAAAGGATGTTGAGCAATAGAGGGCTCACCTGGGCAAGAGCAGAAAAAAAGGCGAAGGACAGGCATTTGTGGAAAACCCTTGCGGAAGCCCCAAGTGCCCTGGGCACTTAAGATTCAGAGAGAGAGAGAGTGGAACAAGAGAGGTAGTTTTGTTTTTTTTTAATAAGAAAGCTAACAGAGAAATACATGGAAGTCCAGAAAGATATATACACCTGTTTTATAGATTATACTCAAGTATTTGACAGACTAATAAAATCAACCTTGATGCCAAAGACATCCAAATTTCTACGGGGAACAGGAAGCATCACAAAGATAATGCACATGACATCAACAAATGAGGGGAGTAAAGAGGGGAGTGAGACAAGGATGTGTTCTGTCTCCATGTCTATTCAACCTGTGCGCAGAGAACATCTTCAAACACTCAGATGACCTACCAGGAATGAACAGGGGGGGAGAGAAATGTCAACAACTTAAGATATGCACATGAAACAGTCCTAGCAGAGAATCCACAGAACCTACAGAAATTAATAGATATGATAAACACTACAAGTCAAGAATGGGGACTGGAGATTAATATTAAGAAGACCAAAGTAAGAGTGTTCAGTAGGAAAGACCAGAAGTTACAGATAGATATAATCGTAAACAAAGAGAGAGTGGAACAAGTGACAGACTACTGCTACCAAGAACATAAATTAACTGAAGATGGAAGATGTGAGATGGAAATAAAGAAAAGAATAGGAATGACAAAACAAACATTCAACACCTTGAAGACTGTGCTGTTATCCAGAAATCTGCCCAGAAAAATAAAATTAATATTTGTTAAATATTACATCTACTCTATGGAGCAGAAACCTGAACTCTAAGCAAAAAAAATGGAGAGAAAGATTAATGCAGCAGAAATGTGGTTCTACAGAAAACTAGGTCATATAACACTGAGAATGAAAAGAACAAATACATTAGTTTTAGAACAGCTTAAAGTGCAATATGAACTTCTCAAAGAAATAAAGATGAAGAAAACAACACACTTTGGCCATATCAAAAGACATAACAATATAATGAAGACCATACTAGAAGGAAAGGTGGAAGGAAAAAGAGCAAGAGTAAGGCAGAGATGTAGATGGGAAGATAATATATGAGAATGGACAGGACACAGCCTGGCTGAGTACACCATCAAGGCGAGGGAGTGAGCGAACTGGAGATTCATTACCAACAACCACTGTTCTGGAGAAGGTGCATGATGATTATGATACAACATAAATAAATTATATTCTCTACAGAGTACGAATAGGCCAAGCAAAGACTGCATTTCAGAGAATGAGAAACATATTATGCAACACATCCTTATCAATGAATGTTAGAAAATGAGTCCTAAAATGCTATATTGAACCTATCTTGTTATATGGAAGTGAATCATGGACAATAGGTAGGTCTGCACAAAAGTCACTGGAAGCAGCAGAAATGTGGTTTATTAGAAGAATGTTGTGAATTCCATGGTTGGCAAAAATAACTAATTGAGAATGTTTGAGAAGAGTTTGAGATAGAAAAAGTCTTGTCAAAAAAATAAGAGAGAGACAATGTGCATTCATAGGACATGCAATGAAAAGAAGGGGCATTGAAAATATTATAACAACAGGAAAAATAGAGGAAGAAGAGCCAAGGGAGGACCAAGAGAAATTATACTGGACAGTCTGACGAGATGGTGTGAGAGGAGATCACCAGCTGAGCTAATGGCCTGCATGAAGGATTGTGTACTATGGAGAAGCATAATAGCTAACGCCAGTCGGCACGGCACCTGATAATGATGATGACAGAGTAATAAGTGGAAAAGTGAACTTGGAAAAAAAGCAATCACCTTCAAACTATACAGATGAGTTTAAGCTGCAGAAAGAGCTGTGACTGTCTGACTCTTCATCAAAAATTCATGAACAAGAGTTACAGTAGACTGACCAATAGAGTGCACTAGAGTCTCAGCAACATGTTTCTCATGAGCTGAGGGCAAGAGGACATTTACAACATGAAAACCCTGCAACAAAAAATTTCGTTAAGTTACCAAAAACTGGATATGGTCTTTTGGAACCACCATAATATGTGGGAAATATGCTATGAAAGAATGAAAATATATTCTAACAAATTTAAATGAAGAACTGCAACTATTCTGTATTTTGTTTTTAAAATAAAGAGCATAACTATCTCATATAATAAATTTTCATTATATATGAGACAAGTACACACACATTTCATATTTTAAATGAGCAGAAAATTAAATTAATAATTTTTAAGAAATGTTTTAGAACATAAAAAAAAAATTTTTTTTAAACCTACGGTCAGAAAAACATGAAAATTCATTGAAATACAAAAAAAAAAAAGTCCACCAGAAAAAAGAAAATAAGGAAGCTAAAAGATAAATATCTAAACAGGCTGAATTAGTGTCAACTGAAAGGAAATGGATACATATATATATTGCACTGGAGACATCTATGATGAGGCAAAATGGAGATGCATGAAAGTTCATGCTTTGTCAGAATAACACTAGATGGTGATGATAACAAAAGTATGCACATGTACCTGTCACATTTTACAAGAAACTGATTAGAAAAATAATGCTTACTGACCTGTAACAATAGTATATGTATCTGAATAGAGCAAAAACACTTTTTAAAAAAAAAACAAAGGATGTCTCGCAGATCTTTCTTCACCTACTGTCTTGTTTGGTCTTCTATCATTCACAAATGAGTGCTGATTTCCTTTGCTGATAAAGAACATAATTAAAACATAAAATCAGCACATCATGTTGACCATACAGTTTGAAAGAAAAACACTTGGTTAAAAACTATGACATCATTTGTCATCAGTCACCAGATCAAAAACTATCCTTTATTACCCATTTTTGTCATCTGAGAAGCATAGGTTTTCACATATGAATTGCAAGAGAAATTTATTTTTTTTTAAAAAATAAAAAATGTATGGGTGGCATGCATAAATGTTTTTCCCCCTTTTCATCATCATCATCATCATTCACTCTCCTGAGAGCATAGGCCACAAATAAAGGCTCCCCAGTCATCCCTGTTCTTGGAATGATCCTCTTTTGTTGCAATAAATAAAAAAAAAAGGTGGTCTAATTGGGATATGCCTTTAGTGCCTACATTATTCTTGACCTTCTGACACACCAGTGTGGGTGGGTGATGTGGTTGGCTTTTCTGTTCTCAGCCCCCAGTTATTCTTGACCTTCTGACACACCAGTGTGGGTGGGTGATGTGGTTGGCTTTTCTGTTCTCTGCCCCCAGTTATTCTTGACCTTTTGACACACCAGTGTGGGTAGGTGATGTGGTTGGCTTTTCTGTTCTCAGCCCCCAGTTATTCTTGACCTTTTGACACACCAGTGTGGGTGGGTGATGTGGTTGGCTTTTCTGTTCTCAGCTCCAAGTTATTCTTGACCTTTTGACACACCAGTGTGGGTGGGTGATGTGGTTGGCTTTTCTTTTCTCAGCCCCCAGTTATTCTTGATTTTCTGACACACCAGTGTGGGTGGGTGATGTGGTTGGCTTTTCTTTCCTCAGCCCCAGAAGGAATCTGATACCCATTTACACAACCAGGCATAAGATGTCTCCAGCCATATTCAGTCCATGAAACAGAGACAAGAACATTACCTACTCTGCTACTCAGGTATCCTTGTAGTGATTAACAGTTTTTTAACTGGGCCATTTTTATAATTATCCAGCGCCAGATTCTTACATCCCTCCTGTGCCATTTAAACATCACAAAGGGCTTGCGTGGTACCCCGCCAAGTTTTCCTGTTTTCGGCGAGATTTTCAACCTCATCAAGGGACTTTTGCCTACTAGTTTGGCCTCTCTTAACAATGTCCTCTTTAGAGTTTCACGTGGCGGACCTCTTTTTCTTTGGCCTGTTATGTTCCATTTGATAGTTTGTTCTGGCATTCTCTGACTGTTTCTCTTCATCACATGACTGACATATCCATTTCCTTTTTTCTGATCACCTAGACTCTGAGGCCCACAAATAAAATAACTAATTGTTTTTCTACAGTAATCAATTTGGGGTGGGTAGGGGGAGAGGTACATGGATGCAGCATTGATTTTGGATTGGTTTAATGTCATCACAATATCAACCTGCTGAAGGTGCCATGGATTTTGTGATCAAAATTTTCAAATATCTGTTTAATGGTGCTTTCATTAAAACAAGTACTTTGATTATCAACAATATCAGTTGTCTGAAACTTGAGAAATATTATTTATGCAAACTAATTTTAAACATGTCATCAGTTTTGACGCCCCATGGGCATCTCTTATTAAAACTCTTAATGTTAGGTTTCTTTGCAACCTTACCATCAATAAATTACGATGTATGGTTGCATGTATAAAGTGAAGATGAGGTCTGCCCAATGAATAACACAAGAAAGTTTTATTTACAGGTAATACTGCACTGAAATGGCATAACCCATATCCCTTATCTTCTCTAAATACATATAATGGGTCAAGGTTAACCAAGATAACCACAGACTTTATGAAGCATACATCACGGCTTCAAAACTGCATTATAAAACGATTCTCTTTCTTATTTTATACTCTGCAAACCTGTTATCTGCTCACACAGGTGTAAGATTTTATCACATATAATTCATCCCATTGTAAGATCAGTGGCTGTTACTTTCGTTGAGTGGAGTCGGCTGAATCAATGAATATGTTCGATAAAACATCGAGTTAGCAGGGCAGAGATAACACTGTAATAGTTTGTCCAAAGACTGGATGTGAATTAACGTAAAGATGTTAAAAAAATACGCGTTTACAGCAATCTCGCCTTCATTAATTAAAAACAGCTGCACTTTTGATCTTTCTTGAACCGACGATGCGTTTATTTATTAGCCGTCTTTGTAAGCTAAATATAAAATTAGTTTTGATCACACATTTAGGACTTTGCAGTATACTTTCAGATTTAACACTGGAAATATATAACAACAGGTCAAGATGTTTATCGTGTTTACTTTTTTATACAGTGAAAGAAACAAATGGATCCAGACGGAGCTAACTCTAGTACAAGATTGATTGGGGGCGGGGGGATATGCATAAACCATATCGATTTGTTTCTTACCTTTCATGTGCTGGCTCAATTTATCTATTCGAAAACAGCCCTGAACATACACAAGCACTGCGACGTAGAAGCTACTGTGTGAAAGACTTGTTATGTGGACGATAAAATAATTTCCATGAAGTCGAAATGGGGTAAAGTATTTTTAGCACTGTTCCCTGACATTTGTGTTTACAAACATCCGGGTCATTGTGAATTCGGGGGAGAATCAATACGGTGTAAATGGGGCCCTGTCTGGGTTGTCTGATAATATCAATATAGTAATTAGTCGGTGTTACACTGTACGATCCGTACATAATTTTGAGGTAGAAGGTCCTGGTAGTCGTTGCTATAGTGAAAAACCTCTATTAAATGCATCATAATGGATTTAGGAGCGCATTCCTCTTTCCTCCTAGATCCTACGTCGCATTTTTGAGGACCACTTGAAAATTAATCATAGGAGGGTTTTATATAAGTTGAACATATTTGTGACTAGGAGTATCTATAGACGAACAAAGAAGGTGAAGACATTTGATGGAGATTGTGCTGTCGTGACTTTAATTACGTCCCAAAACAAGATATAGGAAGCAGGCATCTCAGCACTCGCCACAAACACCAAACGTCCTTCCCCCAAGACGTCGCATTAGAATAGCCTTGTATACTATTTACTTAAAGCAATGTCACCATCGCTCTATGTGATGTATGTGCTGACAATGTTTCCCTTATCTCTCATTCGTGCATTTATCAATTGTTTGGGAATAGATAAAGTGACCAATCATGTCGTATTTTAAATACGGGACACTATCAAGCAGAGCGGAACGTGGGAGAGTAAAGTTATATTTAAATTATAACACAAAATTTTGATCAGTGGATTAGGAAGACCAAGAGAAATGATACTGGACAGTCTGACGGGATGGTGTGAGAGAAGATCGCCAACTGAGCTGGTGGCCTGCATGAAGGATCGTGTACTCTGGAGAAACAAAATAACCAACGCCTGTCAGCACGGCACCTGATGATGATAATGATGAGGTTAGGTCTGTTATCATCATCATCATCAGGTGCCGTGCCGACTGGCGTTGGCTATTTTGTTTCTCCAGAGTACACGATCCTTCATGCAGGCCATCAGCTCAGTTGGTGATCTCCTCTCACACCATCCCGTCAGACTGTCCAGTATCATTTCTCTTGGTCTTCCTCTTGATCTTCTTCCTTCTATTTTTCCTGTTATAATATTTTCAATGCCCCCTCTTCTTATTGCATGTCCTATGAAAGTACATTGTCTCTCTCTCTTATCTTTTTGACAAGGTTTTTTTGTCTCTCCAGCTCTTCTCATACATTCTTCATTAGTTATTTTTGCTGTCCAGGGGATTCGCAACATTCTTCTAATAAACCACATTTCTGCTGCATCCAATTGTGCAGACTTGCCTATTGTTCATGATTCACTTCCATATAATAAGGTAGGTTTAATATAGAATTTTAGGACTCGTTTTCTAATATTCATTGATAAGGATGTGTTGGTTAATATGTTTCTCATTCTCTGAAATGCAGTCTTTGCTTGGCCTATTCTGTTCCTAATTTCTGTTCTGCATTTCCTATCTGAATTTATTACTGCTCCAAGGTATTTGAATTTCTGCACCTGCTTTAGAATAGTTCCATTTAATGTTATACTGCATGGTGGTGGATTCTGTTTCTTAGATATAACCATAGTCTCTGTCTTTTTGATGTTCAAAGTAAGGCCTTTCTGTTCACTTTCTTTGGCGACTTTATCCAAGAGATTTTGCAGGTCTTGTTGGTTCTCAGCTATCAGTACTGTGTCGTCAGCATACCGAAGGTTGTTAATATTATATCCTCCAATTTTTATGCCTGGTTCTGTGATGATCGTTCTTAGAATATTCTCGCTGTACAGAGAAAAAAGGTCTGGAGATAGTACACATCCTTGTCGCACCCCTTGTTTTATCGGTTGATATTTTCCAGTTCTATTTTCAACTCGAACTGCTGCTTCTTGTTGCCAGTATAGATGTTTTACAATCCTCAGGTCTTTGCCGTCTATACTGATGTCTTCAAGCATTTTAATAATTTCATTATGTTTCACCTTGTCAAATGCCTTGGTGTAATCAATGAAGCATAAGTAGAGATCTTTCTGTACTTCTAAAGCTCTTTCTGCTAGTGTTCGTAAAGAATAAATGGCATTGTGTGTTTCCTTTCCTTCAACAAATCCAAAGTGTTCATCTGCTATTTCCATTTTTATCTTTTTCTTTGTTCTTATCATAATTATTCTCAGAAACAGCTTCGTTATGTGACATGAGAGGCTGATAGTCCGGTGGGCATCACATTCCTTTGCATTTGGTTTCTTTGGTAGTGCTATAAACGTGGATTTAATCAGGTCATTGGGAATATAACCACTGTTGTAAATGTCGTTCAGTAACTTGGTCATTAATTTTATTCCTGTCTCCTTTAGTGCCTCTATTTCTTCTATTGTTATATTATCAGGCCCAGTCGCTTTTCCTTTCTTCATGTATTTGATGGCATCTATGATTTCATCTTCAAGTATTGGTGGTCCATCACAGTTTTCAGTATCTGGTGTTAATTTTGGTCTTTCTCCTCCATATAGCCCACCGATATACTCTGTCCACAATGTCTTCTTTTCCCATTAACATTTTACCTTCTTTCGATTTCAGGCATCCTGTGGTATATTTTATTTTCCTGCCTGTGAGTTCACTAATTCGTTTGTGCATGCTTTTGCTGTCTTTATTATGAGAGTCCTCTATCTGTCTGCACTGTTCATTTAACCACACTTCTTTTGCTTCTCTGCATTTGCGTCTTATTTCTTTATTTATCTTGCTATATTTTTTCTCATTTTCTCATTAGGTCTGTAACTTATCTTATATCCTTCTCGTGCCGTTAAACGAACGTCACATAGGGCTCGCAAAGTAGTTCGCCAATTTTTCCTGTCTTCTGCGAATCTTTCAACTTCATCAAGGGATTTTATGCGTGTTAATTTGGCCTCTCCAATGTCCTCTTCAGAGTTTCACGCGGTCTGCCTTTTTCTTTGGCCTGTTGTTTAATATATAAGATCTTGGAATATTCCTTTGTGGCTGTCTAGGGACTGAAAAGCCTATGCATTTCTCTAAACATTAGTGAAACTTTGGACAGCTTTAAAATGTATTAAGAATAGTCAAAATAATATTACTGATTCGTAATGATGGAATACTAAATAAATAAATAAAAAATGAAAATGGTATTTTACTTGACAATTTTTAGCTCATGCAGGGGCAGTTAACTCTCTTCTTCAGTTTCCAACCCAAACAATATGGCTGATAGTTTGAAAACGACAGGAAAAGTACATTTGCCAGAAAAAAAGTTTTAAATTATGTTTTAATAAGTTATTACTAATCACTCAATAATATTTAGTATTCTTACGGCTAAGCACAATAAAACTTTCATATTTTATTTATTTTGTCGATTGTACAACTGAGGAGAAAAGCTGCAAGCTCCACACCGGTTTTCTTTTATTGTTGCCACATCAAAGGAGGGGCGACAGTTTGTTTCCTCAATATGGTAAGTAAAGACAGCTTCGAAAACAAGGAAGGCAGTTCTTTCACATATATTAACTTTGTAAAAAATCTTTCTGTTCACATCATCAGACAGACCTGAGTTACTGCTGGTCGTTTGTTTAACAAGTTCAGACTTGTACTAGAAACTGCCGTAATGTAAAGATTAATTACTCATTTCTAATATATCTGTTATTAATCCTGGACAGAATTCTGCTTATAGACCCCGCTACACCACATAAGGCTCGATTAAAAAAAAAACAATCAGTGACAGCATCAGCCAAGGATCATGAGTTTTGCACAAAAATTTGCTCAGTCAAAAGTAAATAATTTAAATTATTGTAACCAATGCTTTTCTTTGGGAGTAAAACCACATAACATACTTCAGTCACAACTGAACAATGAATGATTGAAAAAGTTGAAAAACGCATTTTTAAAATAAAATATTTATAAGATTGAGATATGCTTAGAAAGTCTCATTGTAGTTCATTACATTTTGCTCTGTCATTTTCCAGTGAGTTATTTCTGTACCCTGCTGTCAAACGAAGTCACAGAAAAATTGAGGTGAAGTAAGATAGAGACAACAAAAAACTTGAAAGCACCAAGACTGAACTACAACTAAAAACACCTGACCATGGAACATTATACTTTTGAAAGGTGGGTATGCATGCCTGCCTATAATTTGCCCATGTTCTCTGTGCTGATTTGGATGTACTGACCATTTTAAGCTTCAGTTGCAACACAGTTTGCCTACCACACAAAGGACCTCTTCACCAAGAAGTTTATAATTAACTTCAGTTTTATTTACTGATTTGGATTTTCTTTTTCACAAAGTAAGTTGTTGCCTTCCTCAGCTTCCCACTCCCCAATATTTCCGTACGATATTTTTCTTAAATGATAGATACTGCATCCAGAGCCATAAGCCATCATTTACTTATACTGTGTGATACTGCTTTATAATATACTGAAAACAGAAATTTTAACTTCAGAAGTTTCAGATACAGCAGGCAACTTTCTTTTCTGCTGCATTTCAGAGCAGGAAAAGAATTCATCATCATCAAGTGCCATGCTGACTGGTGTTGGCTATTATGCTTCTCCAGAGTACACAATCCTTCATGCAGGCCATCAGCTCAGTTGGTGATCTCCTCTCACACCATCCTGTCAGACTGTCCAGTATCATTTCTCTTGGTCTTCCTCTTGATCTTCTTCTCTCTATTTTTCCTGTTTTTATAATATTTTCAATGCCCTCCTCTTCTCAATGTATGTCCTATGTGCTTTCATAGGAAAAGAATTACTGCAGGGAAAATTGAAAATTGTTTGAAGAGTCATATCAAGATAAGTTTGGCTTATTCCAAAGTGTAAACTTTTAGATTTATTTGCCATATCATGATATATGAAAAAAATAGTATGAAGGAATTGAAATTGATGAATGAATGTACTTTTATTCTTGTGTTCTATAAAATCTGTTTATAAAAGAGCATGGTAAACTGTGTTCCTGATAGTCAGTTCTCTGCTATAATATTCAGATTGTAATCCAATGAAAGTCATGACACTTATTCAGTATTGCCATTAGTACATGCATTAGAGCAGTGGTTTCCAGGATTTATTTGCTGCATGGTCCACAGCCCATAAGAACAATTTTTTAAATGTTGAAATTCAGCAAAAATTAATATATATATATATATATATATATTCAAGGTTTTCCGGTGAGAAACATCAAATCTGGCCCGGGTGGGCTACCACCTCTCACCCAGCGGGGATATACTGATATCCAAAACATGTCGAGGTCTTCCGGTGAGAAAGTCCAACTCTAGACTGAACTGGTGCAACGAAAACCACGGTGTCACGCAATCTCGCTTCTGAGACCCACCAAGAATACAGGCTCAGGCCCTGCGATACTCTGAACCTCTTGTGGTCCTCTCGGGGATCTCGTGTGGTCCTTTAGGGGACCATGGGACTTAACGAGGACCACAGGCGTAAGTTCAGTAGGATCACAGGGCGGTCTTGGTGGTAGAAGCAAACGAAAAAGAAGAAGAAGATATATATATCAAACCCTCCATGACCATAATGTGGATCACAACCTGAAGTTTGGAAACACTGCATTGTGGCATCAGTGGAAAAATAACATTATCTGGTGTTATCTTTAATTTTCTCTTATCCAAAATGAAAATATTATAGTGTTGAAATGCATGTTTGTACTAAAGAGTTATACAAGGAGTTCACAAAGTCAGTGTGCAGTATCCCAGTATCAATTCCAGTATCATAGTGGTATCTTAGTGGCTGCGGTATCTAGGCACATCTACCTGCCGTATTGTAGCGTGACTGGAGTCGCCGATCAAGCATGCTGATAAAAAATGTTAATGTTATGTAATATAAGCTAATCAAACATGCACCTTATAACAAATGTTGAAAATGATGTCCTTGTTTAATTTTTATTTTATTCATAAACACTTTTCTTAGATCTGCTTGTGAAATTTTTCTTAATGTACAAGTATTTTGTGTGTTAGGATAACCTGAGAGGTGAAACCAGGCCTCATCTGTAAAAAAAGATGACATCAAGAATATCAGCAATTTCAGCTTGGATGAAGTTTGTAAACTGTTCACAGTAATGGAGTCGTTTTTCATGATCCACCAGCAACAACTGTTGGAATGCTGTTACTTTTTTATGGGAAGAGTCTCAAATTTTCTTTGATCATTTTATGTGCTGTTGCAAGCCTGATACCTTCCTGTTGTGCTATTGTGCTACTTCTGCAAAGCCTCTGATGGACCCTGAACCATATAGTTAGAAATGTTTGATAACTTCTCTTTCTTAAGTTTAGATGGTCTCCCACTACAGTGTGCATCTAACACTGAGCCTGTTTCATGAAACTTCTCAACAAGTTTCTGACTGCTTTGTAATGAGGTATGGGTGTTCCTGGAAAGTTTTCAGCAAACTGCTCCCATGTAAATTGGTGTATGTATTACCTTCTTGAAATACATGTTCAACAAGAAAAATAGATTCCTCCAGTGAAAGAACCATGGTGAATAAGCTGATTTAAACAATTTGCCTGTTGTGCACTTCAAACACTGTTTAGCAACTGAGTACACAAACGAGAAGACAGACTGAATACAGTGAATATTATACAACAGCAGACTTCAACACGCTAACATACACAGGTAGATGTGCCTAGATATCGCAGCCACTAAGATACCACTGTGATACCAGAATTGATACTGGGATACTTCACACTGACTTTGTGAACTCCCTGTATTTATGGCCACCTGGTGCAACAGGCTGTGAGTTTCAGCAACATTTTTATTCACCTATATACAAAGCATTTTGTTCATCTGATACTGAGGTCTAGCTTTGGAAGCATAGCACACTGTTGCCAGGAGAGTACAGTGTTGTGTGCCCATGGGTACATGAAAGTGTTCAAAAAGAAAAGTCCATACATTGCTGCCATGGTAACAAAATAAGATTAAGTTACATTATGTTAGCAGTAGAACCCCAGTTCCAGAACTTTACAGACACAGATTGCTTCTTTTTTTTTTTTTTAGCGTTTTGGTTAAGCTGAATGAAATCAAGTAGAAATGAGCAAGGAAAAAAAACTGGTATAGAACAGATTAAAAAGTGAAAGAGCAAAATGCAAGTTCTGTGAAAGTTTGCTTAGGATATATTCCTGTCCTCATGTTTCAGCAAGTGTGCCGAACAGGCATGATAATTTCTCTAGATCTGCGTCACATGTGACCTATCTCTCAGTCTATCATTTTTGTTTTTCTTATTATTAATATTTCCTGATACTAGATGTTTGACTAGGATTTTAGTTTTTATATAGAAACTGTTTTACATCTGCATTGGTTTTGAGCAATGTGTCAGTATCAGAAGTAACCGTGATCTCAGGTGCTGTGATATTCAGCTCCCCTTTTGAATAGAAAGATCTTCTGCCACCAACATCATTTTGACACATGTTAGCTTTAAAACCCTCCCCATCCACCCACAAACACACACACAACATTTGCATAAACTACTTTCCCATTACTTCACTGGCTAGCAAATCAGGACTTGAAATTAACAAGGACAAAACATAAATAATGAAACTTCCCATTAATCAAAATGGAAAAATACACGTAGAAGGGACAGATGTTGAAGAAGTCAATCAGTTTGCATATCTTGGCAGCTACATAGACCAGGATGGTTACACCAGAAAGGAAGTTAGAATTAGAATTGCAAAAGCAGCATCGATCTTGAGAGAATCTTGAGAATACATGGCATTCAAAAGTTATAAGCACAAAAACCAAGTTAAGACTATTCAATTCAAATGTCATATTCACCTTTATTTATGCATGCAAAAGCTGGAAAACAAGTAAAGAAATAGACAAGAAATTAGACTTTTTAAAAAAACAAATGCCAAAGGAAAATACTTGGCATCAAGTGGAACGATTTCAAGAACAACGCAGAGGTAAGACAGATGACTGAACAACAACCAGTCTCATGGGTGATCAGGAAAAGGAGATGGACATATGTTGGTTACGTGATGAGAAGAAACAATCAGAGAATCCCAAATAAGCTATCATATGGAACACAACAGGTTAAAGAAAAAGAGGCAGACCATGTGAAACTCTAAAGAGGACATTGTTAAGAGAGGCCAAATTAATAGGTATAAAATCCTTTGATGAGGTTGAAAAGCTCACCGAAAACAGGAAAACTTGGCGAACTGCCTTACGAGCCCTATATGATGTTTAACGGCATGGGAAGGATATAAGATATAAGACTTTCCCATGCATTTATAACATGTGAAATGTCTTAATTCATTTGCATTTGCATATCCCTTGTGGAACTTTGCCTCCCTAACAGCACTCCTGTAGGCCTCTCAGTTGTAAGCAAGATGCCCCTGCTGCTTATGCATCCATTTGCAGATCATCAACGATGTCTTGCAGCCATCTTTGTCTTGGTCTTCCTCTCTTTCTTTTTCTCATTATGTACCCTTCCTAGATGGTCTTCTCTAGATTATCATGACGTTTAATGTATCCAAAATATTTAAGTTTTCTTTGTTTAATCCTCTTTACTAGCCAGCCTTCTTCAATATTACGTTCTTGTAGTATGGATATATTTGTTCTTTTTTGTGTCCATGATATTTGAAGAACTCTTCTGTAGCATTTACATTCAAAAACATTTATGTGTTTCTCATCTGTTTTGTTAAGTTTTGTCTCACAGGCATATGCTGCGATGGGAAAAATGCATGCCCTTAAAATCTTATTTTTGTAGTTCTGTCTTGTGGTTTTAGCCCTTTTGTCTTGACAAATTACATTTCTGTAAAATGTCTATAGACAGAAAATTGAAGGCACTGACAAAATATGATCCAAGCCTGAGTAATAATAATTTTTGTATACTGTCTGGAGCATAGCAAGTTGAAGTTAATGCAGGTGTCAGAACATATGATGGAATGTGTTTTAAAACAAGAACATATATTTGTGCTTCATCATTTAGTAAAACTGTACTGTATCCCAGTTCAGACTCATAATCATTGGCTCCTCCTTCACTGTTTACACCACTCCTGACTTTCTCTCACTAGAAAAACCTTCATGGGTGGTGGGGTGTGGAGGAGTGGGAGACGGGGCCCCATCTCAGCAGTAGCAAATGTGAATCGAGTAAACTTGGTGTAGAATATCCCCTTTATTTGTTTTCTGTGTTAAAATCGTGGGGATTCTGTAGTCTGTATTTCTAGGTTCAGTCACCACAGTCCATAAGACTGGAGATCAACAGTACCGGGTGAATGATTTATTAGTTCCGGCTGATAAGCTGTAAACAGCTTGATTCAGTTGGTATTTTGGCGTGAAAATTTGTGACCTCCTTTCCAGTCCAAACACAGGATTTTTGTTTTCTTAAGAAAGTAAAGGGTTTGAAAAATGGGAGCTCTTAAGACCTATTTGGTCTTTATTAAGAGTGTCATTAGGTGCTTTTTTTGCGTGTGGTGAAATGATAACTTAGAGAGTGGAGTTAAAGCTTTTGTCTTGACAAATTACATTTATATAAGTCTTCACAGACATTTTCTTGTAAAGCTTATAGTCAACATTCAGTCAAAATCAGCAGTAAAGTTCAACATGTTGTAATAGCTACTTTTCAGTGACTTGATAAGTATGGGTTGGCCACTTAAGTGATAGCTGGTGAGGCATCAGCTTTGTTTGTGTAGCTTGTCAGACACTGGGCAAGAATCATGTTACTGTTTTGTCATTTCTACAGAACTCAGAAATTAAGTACAGCTGCCTTTAAATGGCTTGTGGTTTTAGCTCTTGTGATTTTATGAAATTGTGAAAGTGTTAAATGGTTTTAGATATATTATTTCACATATATACCTACATTCATTTGTGGTCCATATAAAACAGTGCCTTAAGAAGTTTGTTTGAATGGTTTGGCAGTGAAATACAGCTTCTCTCGGCATCGTTTATACATGAGAGGCTGGTTTACTCTGCAATGAACACATGGGTTTTAATTTATGACAACATAGAGCAGTTCTGAGTTCAGTTAATGTACCAGTGTGTGGACTGTTAAGCAGTATTTAAACATGGACTTTATAAGAGTAAGACAAATCTGTCCTGGCAGTATAATGAGTATTTTTGTCCAGAGTATGCAGTTGCTCAATTTGTCATTATTATTTGTCATACTGAGCAGTTGATTATGTCTGTTTGGTCACGGACTCACAGAGATCTTGCCAGTTTGGCCAGGACTCTGCAAGAACAAAATGATTCAACACGACAAGGGCTTAAGGAGAGAAACTGCAGTTTGGAGCAACTTGAAGTATTCAGAGAAAGAGCAAAAAGGGGTAACCCAAGCTCCGTGTCTGTTACAAATGAAGATCTTCTCAGTAAATCCATTGATGTCAGTAAGTCTGGGCGCAGCTTAACACCTGTTGGCAGTAAAGATTCTGTTGTTAGAAGTCACAGTTATACAGATCTGTCTACAAAGAACATTCTGGCAAGTGATGGAAAATGTTCTAGGAAATATAATACCATTATTAGGGCCAATAGTTTTCCAAAGATGGTGGATAAAAAGGTGGCATTTTCTCTCCAGCGTGAAGATGCATTAACAGAAAATGGAGAATTGGATAAACAAGTGTCAGAGAATGTATCTGACAACCATAGTGAAACACAAACTGCACTCAGTTGTTGTAAAAAGTCAGTCTCAAAAGACACTGATGGCATGGGTGATTATGATTTGTCAGCTTGTTTCAGCTTTATACCAAAGGCTGATAACACAAAGACTTCACATCAGCAATCAAAGATTAACAAATCTCATTGTGTAAAAAATGAATCAATCAATTTTTCCATAACAAACAACATATTGACAACTCCCGGCAACATAACGCTGCAATCTGGCTCTAGTTCTTCTACAGGAATGAAACAGGTCAGCAATTTACTGATACAGGATTCCAATCAGTGTCATCCTTTTCAGGAACCTGCTTCATTTGACTCTGTGAAAAATGATCCAGGAATCTTTGATCAAGATGCACCTAGGACTCGTGTGCAGCAAACTGACTCAGTGATTCCTGCTTGTAGCTTTCCTGTTATTTTATCCAAAGGGGAAACGATAAATAGGGGAGAATCTGTAACTGACAGCATACAAATATTACCTGTTGCTCAAAGCAGTGAGAAGATGGAAGCCAGTACGTTTTTGAAGCAAAATTTGAAAATGAAATTGGATTTAATACTTTCATCCTTGTCAGCCAAATACAAAAGAGATCATCAGAGCGGTAGCAAGCTGGTAACTGGAAAAAATACTGTAGTAACAGTCTGTCCTCCTGTCAGGCCTGGAACTGGGAGCCTGGCAGCAAACATAAATCAGTCAGGGAGTCTTTCTCCAAAGGAAAATGCAGTTATTGATATACACAATGACAAAACTGAGATTCCTAGTTTTTCAGTACTAGATAGAATATTCAAAGGTGGTTTGGAGAATGATGCTGAGAAGAAAGTGGGCACAAGTTTATTCAGTAGTTTTCCAGTGCTGAAAAGTCATATGGATAACAGCTTTGTATTGCATTGTGCAGACCAGCTGAATAATCAACGTGATATTCAAGAAATACCAAGCTTTCATCGTAACACTGAAGGATTATCAAGTCAAGATCAGGATGATTCTCAAGGTGCACATAATCAACATCATCAAAACATTAAAAAAATACCAAGTGGTGATGTACACAGCAGTCATGTAGTACCATTTCAACATGTACACAGCAGTCATGTAGTGCCATATCAACATGCATGGAGCAATCATGAAGGATTAAGTCAGCAGATGCAGGTCAGTCAGGGAATAGCAAGTGATCAGGGAGTTAAAAGTAAGGGTTTACAAAATCAGTATCAATATCACCATCTAGGAACACCAATTTTGTGTCAGCTTAACAGTTTTGATGTGCCAAGTGAAGTTCAGTTTGACACACAGAGAGCATCTGTTGAGTATCTAGTTCCAACTTGTGGAGTTTTAAGTTGCCCTGAGCACAACATTCAAGGCATCTCGAGAAAGCAGCAGCGTGATAGCATGAGAGAACAGACTCATCATCAGCACTGCTCACAGGGGATTCCTGATTTGTGTCAGTATAAATCTCATCAAATGCAAAATCATTGTCAGCATCATATTCAGGTAATCCAGATCCAGGACAAGGCATTAGTTACAAATACTCATAAAACTTGCATAGTTTGATTTAACAAAAATAATATGCACATACATAATCTGTTGCCAAAGTGTTTTCTTACAAAATGTTTCACTGTTTCCTAAGTTAGTGGTTTCCTCACCAGAAGCTCCTTCTTCTCAGCCTGTCTTTCAAGCATGTTCACCAGATAGATGATGGGAGGTCTTTCATAATAGAAATTAGTACTGAATTCTTAGTAAATGGTTATGGATCAATACAGGTCCAGCTGCCTTGTAAGGAGAAGTGCTGAAGTTCAGTGTACTGAGCCAAATGGACCATAATGTGATGATATATGTTTATTGTTTGAGGATATGTGGTGAAAGCTCCTTTCTCTGTACTCAAATATTACTGTCTTCTTTATTGTCAGTCTGAGCTCTTCAAAATAATTCACAAGTTTTTGTAAGCAAAGCCCAAAATTTTCACTGTCAACATATAATCCTGTCTGTAATAGTACTACATTTCCAGCAGCCTCTGTGAAACAGCTGCAGTCTTTAAATGATCATGGGTATTTTAACAGTGGTGCTTCAGCAGATTCTGAACATTAGGTTCAAAATGTGAGCCAGGCATAGTTTTCTATCTAGGTGTCTCTCATGTTATCTTAAACTGCTCTTACAGACACTGAATACAATTAATTGTTTTCTGAATAGTCCTGAAAATTTTGTTTAGTAGATAGTCATTTATAATGTATGTAGTTACTTCTGTACTGATTGAATGTTTAAGAGCGAAATGTAAATGTTATATTTTATTTTATGTCTCTCAGCTTCAATGTTAGTTATGTTTGTTATATGAACAGCATATTTGTAGAATGTCTGGAATAGAGTGAAAGATGTATGATAAAGGGCAGAATGTCAGACGGGCCTGCGTGCCCAATTCTTAACCCTTTTGAAATAAAGATCAATCAATCAATCAATCATGATGCCTCATAGAAATGGAAATACATTCAATCTTTCTAAGCTTCAGACCATAGACTAATTAGTATTAGTGTTGAAACTTCATTCATTTATGTCATAAGAATCTGTATAAGCTCAAATGCAAAATATTCAGTAAGTAAGCTTTTTATGATATAATGTGAAAGTAAATCACTTGGTAAAAGTAATGTGCAAATAGCGCATCAAAGGACAGCAGTAAATCTTGATTTATTTACTGATGCAGAATTCCAACCAGTGTCATCATTTTCAGGAATCTGCTTCATTTGACTCTCTCAAAAATGATTCAGGAACCTTTGACCAAGATGCACCTAGGACTCATGTGCAACAAACTGACTCAGGGATTCCGGCTTGTAGTTTTCCTAATAATTAGGAGAGAATATTTCAGTTTGATTAAATTGGTCAGCACTTGGGGTTCAGTTTTTTGTTTTCCTTTTCATTTTTCTTTTTTTTTTCCCTTTCCTTTTTTTTGTTTTTGTTTTTTTGTTATTAAGACTAAGCTGCTGTCTCCCAAAGCCAAAAGTGTTGATTGTTTGTGCTCAGTTTTAGCATTAAAAAGATTTCAGAAGTAATAAGACCTGGTTGCAAAACCAGATTTACTGAACTTTGAGTGCCAGGTCTGTTGTTTTAGAAGATGAAATTTTAAGTTCATTTGAAAGAAATATACTCTATAAAAAAAAGAAATGTTTTGTCTGTTGGCAGCATACCAGTAGCAAGATCACAGCCTTAGGCAGACAGAAAGAAGCTGAAACTGACACAGATGCTGAAGAAACTTTCATTGCTTACAAGGATAGCTCTGACTGTCTAGACAAGTTAGGGCAGCATAGTACTCCAGCAAACTGTTTTGAGAGTCATCTAGTCAGTCAGTATTGGCAGAGTGGTGAGAACATGGCGAATGATGCTGAATTAGGATTTCAGCTGGATCGAGAATTTGACCAGCATCTCGCAGACATGAAACCTTATGTCCTTAAACTACCTCACAAAGCAGGTGAGTGCATCTTGTTTTATATAACCATTGTCATTGTTGCTGTTTTTTTTTAAAAATCCACTCTTCACTAACACTTTAGCTACATAAACACACAGTTCTGCTTAGGGTCCCATATACTATTATAGGTAGATCCACGTAGCAGTGGTGTCTCAGGGGAGTTTTTACCCCTGATAAATACTCCAGTGGCATACACATGATACAGCCTGTAGCAGCAGACCTTTACTGGTGTTCTTAAAGTGATATTGTTATTATTGATGTGAGAAAAGTGAGTGAGTAGCACCCAGAAATAAAGAGGCTATGAACAGAAAAGACACCCTTATACCACCTTGACTCAGAAATTTCAAGGGAAAAAAAGAGGAGCAGGCCATTGGAGACATGGAGATGCACAATTCAGGAAGAACTAAAGGAAATGGGAAAGACATGGTTTGAGGTATCCCATCTTGCTCAAGACAGTATTGCTAGAGAACCTTTGTTGATGCACTATTCTCCATAGGGAGTACAGAGGACTGATGATGATGAGCAGAAAAGACTGTTAAATAATATATGCATATCACAAAGGAGAAGAAATCTGTTCCATCTACTGTTACAGGTGGACTTGAAACAGCCAAAGGCTAGGAAATATAAATCCAAATAAAATATTTGTTGAAATCAGACATGTAACCCTGCAAAACAAATCTATCATTTGTCACACAGGATAACCTCAAACAGCACCAAACTTTGCTCACTTCATGAAAGGCAATATTTAATGGTTAATATTTGAAAATCAGTTTCCTGATAAGCATTTCTCCTTCCACCTGCATTTGTTATTTCCCTTGCTTCTGTTTCTGTAGCAGTCTGATAGTTTTTTTTAACCAGATAGGGTTGCTGGCCCTATGCTGAACCATCCTTAGTCGCCTTTTATGATCATGCATGGAGTGGTCCTATTCTTTGCAGATCCCGGGTACCACACATCTTGTTGGCAGAAATGCAGATGAAGCCACTGACAGCCATTATTGAGGAAAGACGCTGGTGATGGTTGGGACATGTGCTCCGAATGACTGACAACTCACTACCAAAAATAGCACTAAGATGGACACCACAGGGGAACAGAAGTAAGGATAGACCAAAATAGACATGGAGAAGAACAACAGAAAGGATGTTGAGCAATAGAGGGCTCACCTGGGCAAGAGCAGAAAAAAAGGCAAAGGACAGGCATTTGTGGAAAACCCTTGTGGAAGCCCCATGTGCCCTGGGCACTTAAGGTTCAAAAAGAGAGAGAGATTTGAAAATGAGAAACATCTTGTGCAACTGATCCAATTTTGTTATGTGGATGTGAAGCATGGTTCATGAACAAAAGAGTACAGCAAGAAATGGAGGCCATGGAAATGTCGTTCATAAGATGGATGTTAAGGTACCATGGACAGCTAAGAAAACCAATGAAGAAGTCTTAAGAGAGGCTGGAGTTAAAAGGCAAATTACAGCAAAGATCAGAGGCAGACAAGCGAGATTTGTAGGACATTTTCTGAGAAAAGGAAAATTTGAACACATTGTGGCAACCGGAAAAATTGAGGGAAGAAGAGACAGAAAGAGAAGTTACTGGATGGGCTGTCAGTGTGGCTAGGAAGAAAGTCACCAGCAAATCTCATAATCAAGTCTAAAGACAGGGAATTGTGGAGAGAAATGATCGCCTATGCCATGCGGCACGGCACTTGATTGATTGATTGACTGATTTGATTAAAATAAAAAATATAAAATAAAGTGATTCCTTCCTTCCTTCCTAGTCTTCCTTACCCCTATTTGGGGCAGAGACCAACAAGTGCTCACCATTTATTTTTATCCAGGGCTGTTTCTTCTGTCCATCTCCAGGTATAGTTGATCAATGGTTACAGCTGAATTTAGTTCATTTGGTTCTACAAAAAGAAAGACAAACCAAAATGAAAAGGGTTTGTTTTGATCAGTAGGAGAGAAGTTTCTTTGTATGTTATGAATTAGGTAACACTGATGACACAAGCGATGATACACTCTGTCTATAATTTTCACATTAAACATACATTTCAGAGCGACAGAAATGTGCTGTCTGGATAAAGAAAATGTGTGAACCAATTGGACCAGGCACTAGTGCCAGGTAATTCATTTATCCATTTCATCATCTCTGCCATTTTCTTTAATCTTAGGTGTAGTAAACTGACCTGCGAAGGTTTGAGGAAAACTTGGTGTAAAAAAATATCTCTTGTTAATGTTTATTATAGTAATCAGTAAGTTGTAAATATAGGGCTCAAATAATAAATTATTGGTGCTCTTTTGAATAGAAAAGAACATTTTTTTGGTTGTTTGTTTCATAAGCTTTTTTTTTTCTTTTAACAATCACAGTTTCTTGTGGGGTCCCAAATGGGCGTTATTGAGAAACCCTGATCTAACAGGAACATACACAAACCCTGATATGTTAGGAGCATGAACAAACTCTGATCTGTTAGGAGTATGCACAAACCCTGATTTATTAGGAGTATGCACAAACCCTGATTTATTAGGAGTATGCACAAACCCTGATTTATTAGGAACATGCACAGATCCTGATATATTAGGAGCATGCACAAATCCTGATCTATTAGGAGCATACACAGATCCTGATATATTAGGAGCATGCACAAATCCTGATATATTAGGAGCATACACAGATCCTGATATATTAGGAGCATGCACAAATCCTGATATATTAGGAGCATGCACAAATCCTGATCTATTAGGAGCATACACAGATCCTGATATATTAGGAGCATGCACAAATCCTGATATATTAGGAGCATGCACAAACCCTGATCTATTAGGAGCATACACAGATCCTGATATATTAGGAGCATGCACAAATCCTGATATATTAGGAGCATACACAGATCCTGATATATTAGGAGCATGCACAAATCCTGATATATTAGGAGCATGCACAGATCCTGATATATTAGGAGCATGCACAAACCCTGATCTATTAGGAGCATACACAGATCCTGATATATTAGGAGCATACACAGATCCTGATATATTAGGAGCATGCACAGATCCTGATATATTAGGAGTATGCACAAATCCTGATCTATTAGGAGCATGCACAGATCCTGATATATTAGGAGCATGCACAAATCCTGATATATTAGGAGCATGCACAAACCCTGATCTATTAGGAGTATGCACAAACCCTGATTTATTAAGAACATGCACAGATCCTGATATATTAAGAACATGCACAAATCCTGATATATTAGGAGCATGCACAGATCCTGATATACTAGGAGCATGCACAAATCCTGATATATTAGGAGCATGCACAGATCTTGATCTATTAGGAGTATGCACAAACCCTAATTTGTTAGGAACAATCACAAACCCAGATTTATTAGGAGCATGCACAAATCTGATATATTAGTATTCACAAATCAGTGATCGTGCTAGGACTTTTCAGAACCGGTACAAATGTACCCATCTTTTATCTTGCATGAGGTACTTTCTTAAACATTAGTTTTGTCAATACAACATTTGGTACTTTTTTTTACTGTAAAGTTAAGCACATTTTAAAAACATCAATGGAAAGTTCATGTTCATGTGAATTTTTTTCTTATTTGTGTCAAGATTTAATCTTTACAAAATAGCTGACATGCTCAAACAGAGTCAGAATTGGCTGATCTTCCTCCATGCAAATTCAGTATCATCAGTCTTCTGGCCCAATTATCCCCCAAATGATTTCATTTATTGCTTTGTGCATGTGTACTAGGTTTTTGATAATATAAACCAGTTATAGTAACTGATGGCTTCCAAAAGTTTAGGTTTTTCTCTTTTTTTTTTTAATCGGTAATTTACTGGTAATTGCCATTTAATGCGATCACTGGCACAAACCCTGATCTGTCAGGAGCATGCACAAACCCTGATCTGTCAGGAGCATGCAAAAATCCTGATCTTTGGGAGCATGCACAAATCCTGATATGTCAGGAGCATATACAAACCCTGATCTGTTAAGACCACACGCAAACCCTGATCTGTTAAGACCACACACAAACCCTGATCTGTTAAGACCACACACAAACCCTGATCTGTTAAGAGCATGCACAGTGAGCAGCTTGACAATCTTCAGGAAAGGGATTCTCTGCCTTGCCACATTCCTTTGGTCATGTCTAAATTTAAAAAAAAATTTTTTTAGCTGTTTTATATTTATCTGACCAAGGCCTAACAGTGTAAGTGTTACAGGTGATAATTATCACAATGCCCTTTTCTTGACCTATTTTGCATATGTAACCAGTATTAAAATCTTATTAATATGATCACAGTGTTGTATCTTACATCCTTCCCATGCCATTAAACGTCACGTAGGGCTTGCATAATTGTTTGCCAAGTTTTCCTGTTTTCAGCGAGTTTTTCAACTTCATGAAGGGATGTTATGCCCACTAAACTGGTTTCTCTTAACAATGTCCTCTTTAGAGTTTCACATGGTCAACCTCTTTTTCTTTGGCCTGTTGTGCTCCACTTGATAGCTTGTTTTAGTATTCTGTGATTGTTTCTTCTCATCACATGGCCTACATATGTCCATCTTCTCTTTCTGATCACCCATGAGACAGGTTATTGTTTGCTCATCTGTCTTATCTCTGTGTTGTTCTTAAATTCCTTCCACTTTATACCAAGTATTTTCCTTAGGCATTTGTTTTCAAAAGAGTCTAATTTCTTGTCTATTTCTTTAGTTGATTTCCAGCTTTTGCATGCATAAATGAGGATGGATAACACATTTGAATTGAATAATCTTAACTTTATTTTACAGTGTTGTATCTTATCTTATATCTTATATCTTTCCCGTGCCGTTAAATGTCACATAGGGCTCGCAAGGTAGTTTGCCAATTTTTCCTGTCTTTGGCAAGTCTTTCAACCTCATCAAGGGATTTTATGCCTGTTAATTTGGCCTCTCTTAACAATGTCCTCTTCAGAGTTTCATGCTGTCTGCCTCTTTTTCTTTGGCCTGTTGTGTCCAATTTATAACTTGTTTTGGTCTATGTTTCTTCTCATCACGTAACCAACATATGTCCATCTTCTTTTCCTGATCACCCATGAGACTGGTTGTTCAGTCATCTGTCTTATCTTTGCATTGTTCTTGAATTTGTTCCACTTTATACAGAGTATTTTCCTTAGGCATTTGTTTTCAGAAGAGTCTAATTTCTTGTCTATTTCTTTACTTGTTTTCCAGCTTTTGCATGCATAAATGAGGGTGGATATTACATTTGAATTGAATAGTCTTAACTTGGTTTTTGTGCTTATAACTTTTGAATGCCATATATTCTCAAGATTCTTGAAGATCGATGCTGCTTTTGCAATTCTAATTCTAACTTCCTTTCTGGTGTCACCATCCTGGTCTATGTAGCTGCCAAAGTATGCAAATTGATTGACTTCTTCAATATCTATCCCTTCTATGTGAATTTTTCCATTTTGATTAATGGGAATTTTCATTATTTTTGTTTTGTCCTTGTTAATTTCAAGTCCTATTTTGCTAGCCAGTGAAGACAAGCTATCTGTTTTTTTTCTTGCATGGAATTCACATTGTTACTGATAAGCGTTATGTCATCAGCAAAATCAAGATCTAGTTGGGTCCCATGTACCCAGTCAATACCTGTGTTACCTGTGCAGCATTATTTCATTATGAAATCTATTGTAATTCCAAAAAACAGAGGAGGCAGTATACATCCTTGTTTCACACCTGTTTCAATCTGGAACCATTCACTCATCCCTTCTTCTGTTTTGACTGCACAAATATATCCATTGTAGAAGTCATTAATGATGTTGACAATTTTAGATAGTATTCCATATAACAGTTGGAGGTTATGAAATACCAGAGATTAGATATGCTGATGACACAGTATTGCTGTCCACAACACAAAAAGGAATGGAAAAACTAATTATGTCAGTCCGCAAGAACAGTGAAGAGCAGAACCTCTATCTTAATGCAAAGAAAACTAAATTGATGACAACTGACAAAACAAACAAGGCAACTGAAATATGTATCAATGAGGAAAAACTGGAAGAAGTGGAGAGTTTTGAATATCTTGGATCACTACTAACTAATAATGGAGATACAATGAGGGAAATTAAAAGGAGGACATCTATCGCTCTTCAGAAAGTAAAACAAATAAAAAATCTTTGGAGAGGAGCAGACTGAACCACAAAAATAAGATTTTTAAGGGCATGCATCTTTCCCATAGCAACATATGCCTGTGAGACCTGGACACTTAACAAAACAGCTGAGAAACACATAAATGCCTTTGAATGTAAATGCTACAGAAGAGTTCTCCAAATATCGTGGACACAAAAAAGAACAAATATATCTATACTACAAGAGCTTAATATTGAAGAAGGCTGGCTAGTGAAGAGGATTAAAGAGAGAAAACTGAAATATTTTGGACACATTAAACGTCATGATAATTTAGAGAAGACCATATTGGAAGGATACATAATGGGAAAAAGAAAAAGAGGAAGACCAAGACGAAGATGGCTGCAAGACATCGTTGACGATCTGGAAATGGATGCAACAGCAGCAGGCCATCTTGCTCACAACCGAGAGGCCTACAGGAGTGCTGTTTGGGAGGCAAAGTTCCGCAAGGGACATGCAAATGAATGATGATGATTCCATATAGACTTAAAATTCTCCACAATGATTCTCTGTGTATGCTATCAAATGCCTTTTTAAAGTCTATGAAATTCAGTATTAGTGGTGTTGTATAAGCCAGGGTAATTTGCTAACAAAAAATTAACTCTGACTTTATGCATCAAGAACCTGAGAGAGTGACGTGAGGTTGGTTACACACATTCTGCTTCTCAGCACTGGGTATCATGCTAATTGTACATGATCTTTGCTTTTCAAGAACTTTAGTATATAGTGTATTCTTCCAAAATATATGGTGTTACTCTTTCTGTGCCATTACTGTTAAAATGTAGGAAAATTGTGTAGGAGTGGAAAGAGATTGAAGAGGAAGAAGTGGGGAGAAGTCAAATATTTTATTTTCGTAACTTTGTTCTGGCCATGAAATTCAGAAGATCAAGTCTAGATTTTACAAAAAAAAGTTAAGTGCAGTGCTAAGGATATAAATAAAGTGTTGGACTTATAATTTGTAAACCATATGTGTTCAACATGTAATGTATAGTGACAAACTAAGAGTAAACCTTTTCATACTACATAGAGTTTACTTGAGGATTTGATTGTATTTAGGAGTGATCTTACAAAAAAACCACTGGAGTAATGTCAGATTTAGGTGTTTGCTTTCTGTGTATGAAAATTTAGCACCTACCTAATGAACTTTGAAGCATTTTATGGTTTCAAAACTTGCTTTTTTCACAGTGTTGAGCTATTTGGCCAATATGATTCCTTATTGATTCTATTCATACCATGCCAGAATGTCTTTACCTGGAGTAACTTTATTTATCATAAATGTTCACCTGGCATGACACGTTTTTGTTAACTATAGCTATGAACACCAAATATTTTCATATTTCCTCAGGAGGATTCGGAATTCGTATGCTCAGATATTGCTGCAGATGTTGAAGAGGGAATCACTGCACTCACCCTTTGATCAGAAACCAGAAGAGGGACCTCTGCAGCCACTGCCTTCGTCTTTGGTTGGTGATTAATGATTGACTCACTTCTCTTGATCCTGAAAATATTTTTAAAAAGCATTTTTATTTACAATTTATATAGAACCTACCAAATCATAGTTACTCCTGTTTCTTGCATAGTCTGAAAAAAAAGAATGTAATGCGCCATGTCATACTTAACAATGTTTTAACCTCTTGCTCTTTGACAAAATGGTGACAGCAGCCATCTAGGTCTGAGCATATTGCATCTAATTCAGTGCAGTTATTTTCCCTAGGGTGAAAGGCTTCCAAACTGGGTGGAGGACCAGCTGGGAGACACCATTGGCTCATCTGTGTTTTCTAAGTCTTTAGGAAATCCAGCAGCAGCATCTACTTGGGTCTCCAGTGTTGGGGATATTATAGACAGGTAAACAGTTATTGTACTTTGTGTTTTGTGTCCAGGATTAGTGCTCTAAGAGAATGGGGAACAGACCAGATTTGCTGGAAGGTAATCAGGAATTTTCCCATGTTTATACTCTGGTCTTAGGCAAGGATTAGGGTTGGGGAGCCATGTTTTGTTCCATGTCTTGTCCTTAACAGTCACATCCCTTTTTGATTTGGTAAAACTGGTGGGAAGATATGACCAGAAGTAGACTGGGTGGAGTACTTTTTTTTAAAATGGAGAATATATGTACAAGTCTATCTATATATCATCATCATCATGTGCCGTGCCAACTGGCGTTGGCTATTATGCTTCTCCAGAGTACCTGATCCTTCATGCAGGCCATTAGTTCAGTTGGTGATCTCCTCTCACACCATCCCGTCAGACTGTCCAGTATCATTTCTCTTGGTCTTCCTCTTGATCTTCTTCCTTCTATTTTTCCTGTTGTTATAATATTTTCAATGCCCCCTCTTCTCATTGCATGTCCTATGAAAGTACATTGTCATTCTCTTATCTTTTTGACAAGGTTTTTTTGTCTCTCTAGCTCTTCTCATACATTCTTCATTAGTTATTTTTGCTGTCCAGGGGATTCACAACATTCTTCTAATAAACCACATTTCTGCTGCTTCCAATTATTTTTGTGCAGACTTGCCTATTGTCCATGATTCACTTCCATATAACAAGATAGGTTCAATATAGCATTTTAGGACTCGTTTTCTAACATTCATTGATAAAGATGTGTTAGTTAATATGTTTCTCATTCTCTGAAATGCAGTCTTTGCTTGGCCTATTCTGTTCCTAATTTCTGTTCTGCATTTCCCATCTAAGTTATTACTGCTCCAAGGTATTTGAATTTCTGCACCTGCTTTAGAATAGTTCCGTTTAATTTAATACTGCATGCTGGTGGATTCTGTTTCTTAGATATAACCATAGTCTCTGTCTTTTTGATGTTCAAAGTAAGGCCTTTCTGTTCACTTTCTTTGGCGACTTTATCCAAGAGATTTTGCAGGTCTTGTTGGTTCTCAGCTATCAGTACTGTGTCGTCAGCATACCGAAGGTTGTTAATATTGTATTCTCCAATTTTTATGTCTGGTTCTGTGATGATCGTTCTTAGAATATTCTCGCTGTACAGAGAAAAAAGGTCTGGAGATAGTACACATCTTTGTCGCACCCCTTGTTTTATAGGTTGATATTTTCCAGTTCTATTTTCAACTCGAATTGCTGCTTCTTGCTGCCAGTATAGATGTTTTACAATCCTCAGGTCTTTGCCGTCTATATTGATGTCTTCAAGCATTTTAATAATTTCATTATGTTTCACCTTGTCAAATGCCTTGGTGTAATCAATGAAGCATAAGTAGAGATCTTTCTGTACTTCTAAAGCTCTTTCTGTTAAGTGTTCGTAAAGCATAAATGGCATTGTGTGTTCCCTTTCCTTCAACAAATCCAAACTGTTCATCTGCTATTTCCATTGTTATCTTTTTCCTTGTTCTTCTCATAATTATTCTCAGAAGTAGCTTCGTTATGTGACATGAGAGGCTGATAGTCCGGTGGTCGTCACATTCCTTTGCACCTGGTTTCTTAGGTAGTGCTATAAACGTGGATTTAATCAGGTCACTGGGAATATAACCACTGTTGTAAATGTCATTCAGTAACTTGGTTATTATTTTTATTCCTGTCTCATCTAGTGCCTCTATTTCTTCTATTGTTATATTATCAGGCCCAGTCGCTTTTCCTTTCTTCATGTGTTTGATGGCATCTATGATTTCATCTTCAAGTATTGGTGGTCCCTCACAGTTATCAGTATCTAGTGTTAATTCTGGTCTTTCTCCTTCATATAGCTCACTGATATACTCTGTCCACCTGTCCACAATGTCTTCTTTTCCCATTAACATTTTACCTTCTTTCGATTTCAGGCATCCTGTGGTATATTTTGTTTTCCTGCCTGTGAGTTCATTAATTCGTTTGTGCATGTTTTTGCTGTCTTTAATATGAGAGTCCTCTATCTGTCTGCACTGCTCATTTAACCACACTTCTTTTGCTTCTCTGCATTTGCGTCTTATTTCTTTATTTATCTTGCTATATTTTTCCTTGTTATTTTTATTCCTCCTCCTCTTGTCCATCAGTCCTAAGATGTCGTCTGTCATCCATTTATTTTTAGGGGCTTCTTTTTTTGGTGGTATTATCTCCTTAACAGTTTGGTGGATAGAATCTCTTAACATTTCCCATTGTTCATCTATACTATTTATCTTTGCTATTGCATTGTATCTATTTGTTATAATAACTTTGTATTGTTCTCGCAGTTCTTGGTCATTTTTAAGAAGTTCTGTATTCAGTTTGATGTTTCTCACTTTTCTGCCTGCTTTCTTTAGTTTTATTCTAACTTTTCCACAGAGTGGATCATGGTCACTATTGCAGTCAGCTCCTGGCATGGTTTTTGTTGTCAGTAATGCATTGCGGAATCGTTTGTTGATTAATATGTAGTCTATCTGGTTAAAAGTCTTTTTGTCTGGGCTGCACCACGTTGCCAGTCTTCGAGGATGTTGTTTAAACCAGGTGTTTCCTACAATCATGCTGTGTATTCTTGCCCATTCAATTAATGTATAACCTCTGTCATTCCTCTCCCCCAGTCCATAGTCACCAATGATGTCTGAAGTTCTTCCTTCTTTATCTATATATATCTATATATATATATATATCACAGACACATATATATACATATATAAATATATATACATATATAAATATATACATATATAAATGTATATATACATATAAATATATACACATACATATGTATACACATATAAATATATACACATACATATGTATGCACATACTTGTTTCAACTTCAGTTTTTGGCCTGATTTGTTTGCCTCACACTCATTATATTCATGAAACCAGACCACACAGGATAATGGGCCAAATGCCGGATAAAGATCCAATGCTGTCTTCAATCAGAAGTTCAGATTTTGCCCACATTAGAGGCTATTCAGCTGTAAGTTACTGCTTTTGTTACCATTGTTCTTCATCATCATCAACCACATAACCATAAACATCATCTGTATGGTGCACTACAGGGGCTCTTAACCAGTGAGGGAATCTCAACCCCCCCCCCTCCTGATTAAAAAAAAATTGTGGGTGGAGGGGGAGGGGAAGGAGAGAATTGGGACCACAGATTGATGGATTCAGACTGTTGGAATATTGATCTTTCTACAAACTAGAATTCAACAGATTGTACATAATCTGCAGGGCATCATGGGGGGTAATGACATTCAATATTTGGTGAAGAGGGTGCAAGGGGCAAAAAGGTTGAGAACATGGATGTACTATATTATTTTTATTACAAGAGATGTTTTTTTTTTTAACAGCACAAAACTAGCTGTACAGTAAAGAATATTTTTGTCATTTTATATTATTTGTTCTGTATTGTGACATGCCTAACAGCAGATGGGACTATACATTTTGTTCTTAGTGTATTTGTTTCATATAAAATGTTGGCCTGTGCTAATTCATTGCCATATTATTGTAAGGTGTTCAGAATTTTCTTTCTTGATTGGCAGAAACAAGAATGTGAAGGCTTGTATTGTGAATGTTTAAATGTAGTAAGATATGAACTTATAAAACTAAATAAAGTAGAGTATTTTAAGTTACTGTGTAAAAATGTAACTATGAAAGTTTATATACTTTATAAACTTAACAAAAAAATGACATAGTATGGAGTAAACATGCAAGGTAAGGGAAAATTTGTTTCAAAATACAAAAAAATACTAGAGTTGGTATTCATTCTAGTGAGAGTGTTCATTTAATGTGGGATGTCTTGATTTGGTCGAGTTGATTTGGTAATCAGCAGTGGCCAGATCTTAACTGAAACAGGCTTGTCTCATAGTTCTCTTCTAGCTTGCATATTCTCCAGTCTCTTTGCCACTGCAGTCTGAATAGATTTTGTATAATGGCTGTCACTTCTCTACAGTTAACTGAATTGTTTCATTTTGCCAAACATATTTTGGAAGAACATCTGTCTTTTCATTTCTGCCAGTCCAGTGGTGAATGCACTTGTTGTTGATCTTGAGGGGAGTAAGTTCTCATGTAATTTCTTTCAGTGCTGTTTCATTTCTGGTGCTTTTGAGCGATTCCTGTGGTTGTCTACAGTTAGTAAAGAAGCATGTCCTAGTCTGTCGTTGTTATTGTTGCTTGCCGTTTGTGAATTATCTCAGAGCTTTCAGACGTGCTGCTGTTTCGGCTCTGAAATTGGATGATCTGCTGCTGCAGGTTGAAAAATCTTTCTGTGTGGGTCATCTGTATCAAATAAAATTATGTAAACTTGAACTAAGTACTATATTATTACAAGTAAAATACTTTTAGACATCTTGTCACTCTCTGTCCTGTGTTGGCTGTATGTAAGGGTACTTGAGCCACGTCGTTATAGTTGTGCTGTCATAAAGGTTTATTTTTAATTCATGGTAGCATTTGTTTCCACTGTTTGACATAACTTGACTGCTTAATATCTGTGAATAAGATTTAAGAGAAGGAACATTTCACCTGCTTGATAGCCAACTTTATTTTTCATGAATATTTCTTGCGTTTATGGGTTCCTTATCTATTGTTCTTCAGTATTATTATTATTTTTTTTTTTTGCATGGTCACTATTGAAAGTCCTTTTATGGAAATTAGCTTTGCTAGCAAACTATATATGGCTGATTGTTTTATAGCAAGTTTTCTAAACTTTAAAATGTGCCAGTTTTTTTTAAATTGTCACAAGTAATAGTCATAATATATATATATTTTGGAAACAAGAGATGGCAGTATAAAAAATAAAACTGACAGTCACAATGGGATGTTTTCTGTTCATGAATATACATATGAAACTGAACATACAGAGAAAAACTTATTTTTGCTTATAAGTAGTACAGGCAAAAGAATAAATGAGAATCTGGGGAGATAGTAACTGAATTTTTAAATAACATTCAGGAAAACTGAATCCATTTTATGTGTGTAGGATGACTTAAGCATTGAGAGAAATAGGTCTCCACCACTGCAAAGACAGCATCAGGGTCAGCGCTCACCACCAGGAGAGAGAGAGAAGAGACAGCTGCCAGGTGAGGAAGAAAAAAAAGACCAAGGTTTAGATGTCAGTTGCATTTGACATGTTTTGAAATGAATTGAAGTTTCTAGTCATAAGTGTGGTACTTTACCTGATGTGTCTAAAATCTTAAAAATGTAATTATTTAATTTTTTTTTTGGTTGTATATAAATTTATAATATATGATAGCTGTAAGATTTTTCAGCTTCATCATTTATAGCCAACATTTATCATAGCAAGATAGAAGCATAATGTACTGTTACTAGGGACAAGCTAGACTGTTTATTTATTGTAATGATTAATGAAAGATGGAAGGGTTAGGATTTTTGTTAAAAACTGAGCCAGTGCATGTTTCTGGATATAATGATGTAACACTTTCCTACACAGATGTCAGGTTAAAGGAACCACAAGACCAAGACAGATTAAAAAATGTAAGTCTGTATAGAACAAAGTTATACGGTCTTTATTTCTTGTAACACAGAAATCAAGTTGAACTGAGAGTGAACTGTGTTGGCTTTATTTCTTGTAACACAGAAATCAAGTTGAACTGAGAGTGAACTGTGTTGGTTTTATTTCTTGTAACACAGAAATCAAGTTGAACTGAGAGTGAACTGTGTTGGCTTTATTTCTTGTAACACAGAAGTCAAGTTGAACTGAGAGTGAACTATGTTGGCTTTATTTCTTGTTACACAGACATCAAGTAAACTATGTTGGACTTAAAGAATGAAGCTTCTCAGCCAGTTCTACTATTATGGAGAACATATTGATCTACATACTATTCGTTTGGCTGAAGTAACAGCCTGCCTCTAAGAGTAACATATGGAGGTAGGGACAGGGTTTATGTTGGTTATGGCTGGTTGACTTTGACAGCTGTGCCATCTCATTACTCAGCCAAGTTTCCTTCGCACAGACACAGCTTCATAGGGATATCCTTTTTGAAAGATATTATTCTTTTTTTTTTTTTTTTTGAAGGTCTTAGAACTTGAATAGATCTATATGATGGAAATTCAGTTCAATGCAGAACAAGAAGAAATTAAATTTGATGTCATCTGGACAGTATTCTGAAGGGAAGGAAAAACAACCAATGATAAATCAGTCATGAAACTAGCTGTACTTGAAAAGCTTGTCATAATTTTAATTCTTATCTGTTGCCTTAATACTTCTCAGGGAACTATTACTGACATGGACTGGAGCAAACCTTTGACTTCATCACTTGCCTCCTCATTATCTCTGCCTAAAGGTAATATTTTAGTTTTATTTTGTGGACAAATAAACAGCTCGTTTTATTATTGGGTATTAATTATATCAGTGGTTATAAGTTTCAATTCTGATTACCACACAAGTTAGCTGGAACACATTGAGTGAACTGATGCTGGTGAAGATTTGGAAATGGGTGACAGTGATGTAACACACTGCATTTGTTGAATGCATGTTGTTTTGCTGAAGCCTTTTGTTGAGACCATGAAGAGAAGGGACTGATGCCTAAACAGTTATATGAAAGAAGTTCACAAGAATACTTGAGGCACCCATAGCTTGTTCACATTGTCAGTTAAACAATTTCAGGACAGGTAATTTTATAATATCCCGTTAAAACATAGTGGTGGAGAGAGCATACAACATTAGAAGGAATCTTAATCATGTTTTTATACCTTAATTCAGCAGTTCCCTGAAAAAAAAAACAATCACTTCATTGAATGCTGTTGATTGCATCTTTTTGGGAGTGGTTGTTGTAGGTACTTTCCATTGGTTTAGCTAGATACACCAGTTTGTTGTAGAATCTTCATGTATCTGTGAACTTGACCTCCTCATAGATCTTTTAACAAGCATCAAAATGGATTAAACTGGCATACCGGAACTCCTGCAGTGAATCCAAGAAGCAACTTTCATGACAGAGTCCTCAATCGGGGGTAGTCTAGGTAATAAAGTAGGGCTCAGAGTACTTTATTGATCATTATTTCCAATATAGGCCCATCTGGCATTCTGCCTTACATTGCACAACTTTCTCTCAGTTCCAGACACTCAACAGTTATGATGCACATATATTAAACATAAGTAACATTGAGAACACTGAAGAAAATACAATACAGTAATATGAAATAAGGGATCACCTTGCGTAGATATGAAGTTGAGAATATATGCAGGGCAAGGTACACTGGATTATACTGCATATGCCAAACTGCTGTGCTATTATAGCTTTTTTAGTAAATGAAAAGAAAATGGGATATCAGTCAAAGCCAGGTCCCATGAATAAAAAGCTTCATCAAAAAGGGTCCATTCATTCATTCATGATTTGCCATGCCAGACATCACTGGTGATCATGCTTTGTCATGTTGGTGCCATCCTTGGTGTTTCCAATCAGTTCACCTGCTTGTCTTCTTCCTTGCTACTTGGTCAGTCCACAGATGTATTTTTCTCTTGGCCTCCCTCTTTTGTCCCCCTCTTAAATTTTCCAGTCATGACCAAGTCTCTGACATGTCTCTGCAGAAAGGTCAACACAGTCAAAACAGTTTGTGTCCACCTGTGGTTTGCTGATACTGATAACTGACCACCACTTGATCACAGCTCTCTTTACTTCACTAAGAAAAGAGCTAACCTGTGTGTATTATATTTCTAGGTACCACATTTTATGATGAGTCAAGTTATCAGAAACCTACAGACAGAGAGGTAAGCTTACATTACTGTTGATACTGGAAGGATAAGGATGGGCTTATATTACAGCAACTAATGTCACAAGAAGAATGTCATGAAATATTTTTTGATGTAAATGTGTATTTTAAAAAAAATCAAATTGGCAAGAATTCTAACACCTTACATCCTTCCCATGCTGTCAAATGTCACATAAGGCTAGCATTGTAGTTTGCCATGTTTTTTTCTGTTTTCAGCGAGTTTTTCCAACCTCATCAAGGGATCTTATGCCCCAACTAATATAGCCTCTCTCAACATTGTTTTCTTTGGGGTTTCATATGGTCGACCTCTTTTTTTCCTTGTCTTCTTGTGTCCAATTTGATGGCTTGTCTTGGGATTCTCTGATTGTTTCTCATCACGTGGCCAATATATGTCCATCTCCTTTTTTTTTATTGCTGATGAGACAGGTTGTTGTAGCAAGAATTAGAAAATCTAAATATTTAATAACAGTTTGTTTAGATTAGATGTATATTGAAAAAGTTTAGCCTAGGTCATCTTTATGTTTTTTTTTTTTTATTTCAGATTATTTTTTTTTTGCAAATATAATCTGTATTTTTTTTTCTTTGATAGAGAAGGTACAGTTTTCATGTTTTAGCAGGCAGTATCTGTGTTTGCTTTCCAAAAGCAAACTTGTCTGTTCTGGAAAACTGGTCACATGATTAATGTTAAAACTTTTTTTCTGTTGTTAGTGCCAGTTTGTTTTCATCAAACTGGTACTAACAACAGAAAAAAGGGGCTTTTTTTTGCACAATTACAGGCAATATTGCTTATCTTAGTCTTCCACTGAGGACTCTGTGTTGGTGAGATTATTTCCATTCTTCATTACAGGTGGCAGTTAGGACCAAGATGATTGAGGCCAAATTTCACAACGAAAAACTAAAACTGCAGCAGAAGCATGATACAGATGTCCAGAAGGTGAGGGGTCAAAGTTAACATTTCAAATGTTAATTTGTTTATGTGAAGGTTGTTATTGTTCAACAGTGGTGATCAAGACATGGTAGTCGTGGGAAAAAAATATTGGATGAAGCACTTTTTTTTCCCACTAAATAAAACTGTTAATATCATTTAAATTTGAAGGTGCAGTTATGCTAATAATAGTTTTAATCTCGTTTTGCAGATTCTTGATCGTAAAAATTTGGAAATTGAAGATGTGAAAAATCATTACAAGGCAAAAATCGGTGAAATGGAGGAGGCTATGGAAAAACAAGAAAGAAGAGGTATAAATCATATTGTCCCAATGTTAAGGTCAGGCTTGGTAAGAGAAGGTAAATGGGGCATTATTTAAAGAAAGTCTTTTGGATCTGACATAAAGAGATTAAAAGTAGTTTTAAATAGTAGCATGTTCTCATTTGTTATATCTCATTTTATAGAAATTGTATTAAATTGGATTATGACAACATTTATTACATATCACTATCAGAGGTTGTTGTATATGTTAAAAAGATTTTATTTATTCTCAGTTTTAGGACTTTCATCACCCTTTTTTTTTAAAGTTTATGAAAAATCTTTGATGGCTCTTAGCACTTTCATATTTATTCATAATTCTGATGATGGCTGTTCAGATATTCACAGCAGCTATTTATAAATTATGAAAGTTTAGTTCAGAAACTGCTCTTGAAAGTATTGTGTGCTTTTTTTTTTTGGTTTCTCATAGTGCAAGTTTTGATGAAGGAGACAGAATTTATCAGACAGACCAAAGATAAACAGATTTCAGAACTGAAGAAGCTGGCAGAAGAATCAAATGAAGTCAGGAGAAATGAGTTTGAGAAAAGGGTAGGTGAATCTGACAGTATGTAAATGTCAGTTCCTAAAGTCTGAGGGAAAGACTAAATGA
The DNA here is from genome assembly GCA_009760885.1 of Achatina immaculata. Lineage (NCBI taxonomy): Eukaryota > Metazoa > Mollusca > Gastropoda > Stylommatophora > Achatinidae > Lissachatina > Lissachatina immaculata. Next base: position 44,404,921 of record CM019719.1, on the reverse strand, counting down.
GCCTCTCTGTCTGTCTGTCATGTCCAACATTCAGAGAAACTGTACATTATATCATGTTTGGTATAAAAGGTTGTAACTCAAACATTATTTTATGTGCTTTTGAAATATTTTCAGTAAGATTCTGTTCTTTTTTTTGTGTCCATGAGTCCTTCAGATATCATGGGCACAAAAAAGAACAAATATATCCATACTACAAGAACTTAATATTAAAGAAGGTTGGCTACTAAAAAATATTAAACAGAGAAAACTGAAGTATTTTGGACATATTAAACGTTATGAGAATTTAGAGAAGACAGTCTTGGAAGGGCGCATAATGGGAAAAAGAAAGAAGAAGACCAAGGTGAAGATGGCTGCAAGTTGATGATTTGTTAGTGGACGCATCAGCAGCAGGGCATCTTGCTTACAACCGAGACCCCTAGAAGAGAGCTATTAGGGAGGCAAAGCTCCACAAGGGACATGCAAATGGCTGACCGACTGGATTGAAAAGTTAAAATGGTATAAGAAATATAAAAGTAACTGGAAACAATCCAGCCTGCTCCTGCAGTGGAATTTATGCTACAAGACTGCAGACTGTCTGAAGAGCTGAGAAAACTCTGTGGTCCCAGTGAAAGAAAAGTCATTTTGGAGACGCTATACATGAAAACAGTGAAGTTTATATCAGAGGCCAAAAATCAACATCTGATAAAAATGAAAAATATATTCAGCATTCTACCACTGTGAATTCTGGTGTGGTCCTAAATTTATATTATTAACACAATTGTTTGGGGAGGGATGGGGTCTGACGATCTAATGCATTAACATTCATTGATGTGTCCAAATTTGGCGTAACACATCTTGCAGGCAAATGCTTCCCCGTTTCAGAGGCAGTATTTTGCATCCTTCCAGTGCCACTAAACGTCACATAGGGCCCACGTAGTAGTTTGCCAAGATTTCCTGTCTGCAGCGAGTTTTTTAATCTCATCAACAGATGATATGCCCACTGAACTGGCCTCTCTTAACAATATCCTCTTTAGAGTTTCATGTGGTCGGCCTCTTTTTCTTTGGCCTGTTGTGTTCCACTTGATAGCTTGTTTGGGGATTCTCTGATTGTTTCTACTCATCACATAACCGACATATGTCCATCTTTGCAGACTGTTCCTTCTGTGTATATTTTTCCTTCGTGGTTAATGAGAAGTTTCATTATTTTTGTTTTATCCTTGTTAATTTCACAAACAACAACCTGTCTCATGGGTGATCACAAAAAGAAGATGGACGTATGTAGGCCATGTGATGAGAAGAAACAGCCAGAGAATACCAAAACAAGCTATCAAGTGGAGCACAACAGGCCGAAGAAAAAGAGGTCAACACGTGAAACTCTAAAGAGGACACTGTTAAGAGAACCCAGTTTAGTGGGCATAACATCCCTTGATGAAGTTGAAAGACTCGCCAGGAACAGGAAAACTTTGCAAACAACTATGCGAGCCCTATGTGACATTTAATGGCATGGGAAGGAAAACTTGGCAAACAACTATGCGAGCCCTATGTGACATTTAACGGCATGGGAAGGATGTAAGATGTTAATTTCAAGTCCTATTTTACTAGCCGTTTATACTATCTATTAATTTTTCATTTCATCGGACATGACTGGAACATTATACTAAAAGAGTCTACAGACTACTGCCATTTTATAAAATGTCATTTTTTCCCCCCACTTTGGCTGTACTACTCTTGAGCTCTTAAACATTATGTTCTGTTTCTTATTTCTTGTAGCACTACTTATTCATGGTTCATTATTGGTGTAGTTTGATCTTTTGAATTTGTATTTTAGAGAGTACAGAAAAATACATTGTTGTAGCAGTGGGAAAGAAAGTATGAAGAAGTTTTGGTCCTAATCAGACCCAGCAGTGAGTTGAAATAGGGAGGAATGAAGAGAGGAAAAAAAAAACATGAGCATCCATTTAATATGTTCACCCTTGGGGGAAATGATAAAAAGTTAACAACTAACAGGCTTCTGAGATAATAGGGCCATTTCCTATTAGGTGACCAGTCTGAGGAGTTGCATCAGTGTTTGCTCTCTGTGTGATTGAGTGTTACATCTGAAATCCTAAACAAATCAATCCGAATCATCAGCTCCGAATTTTACGTCAGGTCAGAAAGAAAATCTCACATAGAAAGGTTCACGACGAATCACAGCTTTCTAGGAAGATGATGCAATGTCTTTTTATAGCTTTCAGGATCATGTAAAATTACAAATTCTCAATAAGGGGAAAAAGTATACGGATGGCAGTGATTTTCTTTTTAAATTTTTTTTCCTACAGCCATATAAATAACTGATAGTAGTTCATGAGTTACAAAGAAGCAAAATCGTTGAAGCAATAAATGTCATTGTGAGTCTTTCATGCGCACACAGGGGTATGCTCTGGTTTGTTTGATTAGACTAGTGGATAATCTCCTCACCAATTTTTTGACAGCTTCATGATGCAATGTCAGAGTTTGAGCAAGTGAAGTTTGAGCTTCAGAAGCAGCATACACAGAATATCCAAGAGATTCTCGATGACACCAACAACAGACTGCAACGAATGGAGGAAGAATATAGTCAGCAGGCAACTGTTTCGGTGAGGGGATTTAACTTGCGATCTGGACACTTCCTCATGGAATGCATAAATGCTTTCACACTGTTGGCTTTGTGTAATTTGTTTCATCATGTTTCTGCTCATATTTTTGACTGGCAGGGACTGCTGTTGCTGAAACTGCAGACTTTTAAATAGTCTTTAGAATATTCATTTGAAACTTTCCATTGCTTTCTTGTCTTTAATTTCTCCTTCATGAACAGTGTTGGTTGATCATGCTGCTCCATCTTGTGTGGTCCTTGACGCTTCTAATCAGTTCAGTTGCTGATCTTTTCTCATGCTGTCTGGTCAGCCCAGGCAAATATTTTTCTCTTGGCCTCTCTTCTCTTCTTTTTTTTCCCTTGAGTTTTTCATTTATCATATCAGGTTCTCTAAACTTCTTTCTATTGATGACAAATCCAAGGAATTTTGATGGAAAAACTGCTCCTTGTGATAATAAACATTTCCTCTGTTCTTCTTTGGTGATTGAGTGTTCTTTAGCACTGGCATTCATTTTATGTTCCACATTTAAAAAGAAAAAAAACTCGGTCATTATTACATCTTTCAAATTTTATCTTTTTATTTTTTGAGGTGCCATTTTAATCTGTATTACATTTTTCCTCCATCAAAGATTTATTAGACATGCAAGGTTTGGTATTACTGTCTTGTCTCAGAGTTTTCCTAATCAATGATTCATTTCAAACATTAAATCTTCCTGTTACTTGCATAAAGAAAAAGAAATTGATTCCAGTTAGTTATCAGTTCATGTTTTATATTATCTTATGAGCCTTTAGACTACCAAAAATAGCACTAAGATGGACACCACAGGGGAGCAGAAGTAAGGGTAGACCAAAAGAGACATGGAGAAGAACAACAGAAAGGATGTTGAGCAATAGAGGGCTCACCTGGGCAAGAGCAGAAAAAAAGGCAAAGGACAGGCATTTGTGGAAAACCCTTGCGGAAGCCCCATGTGCCCTGGGCACTTAAGGTTCAGAGAGAGAGAGATGAGCCTTTAGCCTGGCAATCAGAAACAATGAAAAAATGAAAAAAGAAATTGATTTAAACAAAACTTGCAAGTGAAGCTATAAATAAATTAAGTGAATCCTATGGCAAGAATTCATATTTTAAAAAAAAAATAGAGACCTCAGAAAGTGATTACTCTCTCTTTTCAAAGTTTTATTTGACATTCAGAATCTTTTTTTTTTTTTCTGAGATGTTTACAGTAATTCTCTCTTGAATGATAGAAGCAGGTCAAATTCTCTGTATGTTCTTTCAGACAAATGTGATTAAAGAGTTGCAGGCTAGAGTACAGCAGTGCATGACCGAAGTTGAAAGTACATTAAGTCAGAGGTCAGCAGTCGAGCGGGAGAAAAATGAGACATTAGCAAAGTATGAGAAACTGACAAGTGCCTTTGAAAGATTGAAAGAAAGGTGAGTTAACTGTACACATTGTTATTTTCATTAAGAAAAAAACACTTTTGTACGAGTATCAGCATTTTGTATACTAGCGATAACTGTCTTCTTCTCCATTATCACTTGTTAGAGGAGTTTATTATAGAATGATCTATAGATTTCACTTACATTTTTCTTATGTGGCACCCAAGGCCAGGCTATTGGTCCAAGAATTAGTCACGGCTGTCTTCTGATCATGTCATAACTGGAAGAAAGTGTCCACCTATTATGGCTGAACATATCAAGGATCTAATTTTGCTTCTGCTGAGAGAGAAGAATAGTCAGGTTTCATACCCAGATAAAACTGAAACCCTATATGCTAACTCTGTATATCTACAGGTAAATCAATATAGAACACATTAAATCTATGCATAGAACACTAGGTGTACTTTTTAATAATGCCGCATCATAACTTATCTGTACTTGCAAGAAACTAATAAACTGATTATAGTGATAATTGGATGAAAGCTATTAGAGGTTCCACATGAAGCATTAACAAAGTTTCAGTACAATTTTAAAATTTTGTTTAGAAAAAGAAGGGATAGTTCTGTGCTGTTTGTTGCAAAGTACAAAAATAAACATTTTTTTCCACATCATGCAATAAACTTCTACATAGGCACCCTTTTTGTGGTGCAGAACACATCAAGACAATGTTCAGATTCCATTCATGTTCATTCTGACATTGTTTCTCAACAGTAGTAATGGTGCCAGTGATTCTTTCTGTTCAGGTCATTGGTGCTGTAGACCTCAGTCTTGTAAACAGTATCAGCAAACTTCACAGAGTTATAATGTCAGCAAACGTCACAGTTATAATGACAGCAGACTTCACAGAGTTATAATATCAGCAAACTTCACAGAGTTATAATATCAGCAGACTTCACAGAGTTATAATATCAGCAGACTTCACAGAGTTATAATATCAGCAGACTTCACAGAGTTATAATATCAGCAAACTTCACAGTTATAATGACAGCAGACTTCACAGAGTTATAATATCAGCAAACTTCACAGAGTTATAATGTCAGCAAACTTCACAGTTATAATATCAGCAAACTTCACAGATTTATAATGTCAGCAAACTTCACAGAGTTATAATGTCAGCAGGCTTCAGAGTTATAATGTCAGCAAACTTCAGAGTTATAATATCAACGAACTTCACATAGCTATTTCTTTATTAACATTTGTAATAAATTCTTTAGAGATTAGATATGCTGATGACACAATATTATTGTCCACAGCACAAAAAGGAATAGAGAAAATAATTATGTCAGTCCATAAGAATAATGAAGAGCAAAACCTTTATCTTTATGCAGAGAAAAGTAAATTGATGACAATGACAACTAACGAAACAAATATGGTAACTGAAATATATATCAGTGTGAAGAAATTGGAAGTGGTGAAAAGTTTGGAATATCTTGGATCATTATTAACTAACAATGGAGATACAATGAGGGAGATTAAAAGGAGGACATCTATTGATTTTCAGAAGTGAAAACATCTAAAAAAGCTGTGGAGAGGGCAGACAGAACTACAAAAATAAGATTTTTAAGGATATGCATTTTTCCCAGTGCAACATTAACATGAGACCTGGACCTTAACAAAACAGCTGAAAAACACATCAGTGCCTTTGAATGCAAATGCTATAGAAGAGTTTTTCAAATATCACGGACACCAAATATATCTATACTACAAAAATTTAATATTGAAGAAGTTTGATTAGTAAAGAAGATTAAACAGAGAAAACTTAAGTACTTCAGCCATAATGCACAAGTTTTAGAACAGCTCCAAGTGTAATGTGAACTTTTCAAAGAAATAAAGATGAAGGAAGCAAAATACTTTGGCCATATAAAAAAAACATAACAATATACTGAAGATCATACTAGAAGGGAAGGTGGAAGGAAAAACAAGCAAGAGGAAGACAGAGATGTAGATGGGAAGATAACATACGAGAATGAAAAGAACGCAGCCTGACTGAGTGCACAATCAAGGCAAGGGAGTGAGGGAACTTGAGTTTCATTACCGCCAACCATTATTTTGGAAAAGGCACATGATGATGATGATTCCAGGCATATTAAATGTTGTGATAGTTTGGAGAAGGCAGTTTTGGAAGGGTGCATAATGAGAAAAAGAAAGAGAGGAAGACCAAGATGAAGGTGGCAACTAGACCTTATTGATGATTTGCGAATGGATGCACCAGCAGCAGGGCATCTTGCTTACAACCCAGAGGCCTTCAAGAAAGCTGTGAGGGAGGCAAAGTTCCACAAGGGACATGCAAATGAATGAATGAATGAATGAATAAATTCTTTACACTGTATAGAGACTGTGGACATCTTGTATACTTTGACTTGTTCAGTCATGTTAGTCGGTCCATTGTGAACTGCTGGTCTTTGGTAAGTGTCATAATGCAGACTAAAATCTTAGAATGCCTTATTTATTATACAGAGTAGTCTCTTCTGAAACTAGGACTACATCTAAAACATTCACTTATTGGTAGCTGTGCAATCATCAAAGTGTTTGTTTTGATCTTTACCCCAATTGGTCAAGTCAACAATATCACGAAAGCGTTTCACCACAAGCATCAAACATAGCTAGAGTAGTCTTCTCTTCACAAACTTCAGACTGCTGGCAGTAAAGATGGGCTGATGTTGTTTTCTCAGCTTTCTACACATAAAGACCAAGGAAACTGAATTTATATAACTCCCTAAAATTTATTCTGAATAACTGTGACCATATGTCTCCTTATTTGTCATCATTGAAACTTACTTGCAGTCTAGTGTTCATGCAGTTCCATTCTTCTCTCAGCATGAACCAGCACGAGAGAGACCAAAAGATTCTTGAAGAAGCTCACGAGCATGAGCTGAGGAGCCTGAAGAGCAAAGCAGAAGCAAGTTTGGAGTACCTCAAGCAAGAGCATGCCTTGGCAGCAAGCAAGGTACAGCAACAGGCATGAAATGTTAGCTACAGCCATATTTGCTGGCTCTTTGATTAAAAAAAAATAATGGGAGTAATAAGAAGTGGGGTAGAACTGAGCTGAACAGTAACCAGCAGTAGAAAATTTACAGTGCGGTCAAATTAGTATTTTTTTTCAAATGGATTTCAGGATGAAAACCATAGAGGGAAAGCATGCTAACAGAATTCCAGGAGTTAGTAGAATATGATTTTTGCATATCTTAATATCAGTGTACTATTTGGGTACTACATGACATTCTATAAATAAGATTTTGAAGTATTTAGATGTATATAGGCATTTCTACTTTTGTACTTTCAGGTAATGGTTCATAGAGAAAATATTCAGAATCTTGAAGGTGCAGAAAAAAAGTGATAACTGTCTTGTAAAGCAATAAATCTGTAAAAAAAATATTATTGGTTATATGCAGGTCCTGATAGAATTAATTAAATCATGGTCTCCAAAAATAATCACCGCAGTTGGAGTCAAATGTCAGCATGCTCTACACTATCTTATATCTTATTTCTATGCTTAGAGATATGTACAATAATGTATCTCATTCTGTGTTATCCTTGGAGTTTTCAGTCAGTTCCACTTGAGCAGCCCATGCAGATTTTTTTTCTTCTCAATCTTTTCTTTCACCTTTGAGTTTTCCAGTGATTATCAGATTAATGAACCCTTTACCTTCTCATGACAAGTACAAAGATTTTTAGGCAGAGCTTCTAGAAATGTTGGTGACAAGATGAATAGTATAGAAAAGTTGATAAATAAATGAGTATTGGAATGACCATAAAAAAAATGGGAACACAGCAGAACTAGATTAGCTAAAGTACAGAGGATGTGTAAGTAGTACAATAATATATACTGGAAAATGTTTTTGTAAAAAAAAAACTGCTAGGCTAAATAGAAAGAAAACAGCAACATAGAAAGAGCTGAACATGAAGAACTTGTAAAAGTTAAGACAAGAGATAGTGCAAATAGGAGATCTGTTGCAATCAGTCTCCAACAGAGAGCACGGGAATTTTCTGGCAAAGTGAATAGTTTCCACTAAATGGAGATTCAAGGGGTTGATAAACAGAAAATTTCTTTGTTTGATGCATTAAATGATGATGAATTAAATAAAGAAGTAAAATATAATACTAGAAATAATTTATTTAGTACTGTATTCTGTTATTAATTCCATGGTTACCATTGGACCAAAAACAAAAACAAAACAAAACTCACACAGAAAGTTTCAAAGTGAACACATCCTTATTGGTTTTCTCAGAGTATGATGCATTGCCTATTTTTAGCTTTTAAAGATACTTCAGATTTACAGAATTCCAGCAGTGAAACAAATAAACTGTAAAGACAGTGTATAAACTAGGAAAAAAATGGGAACAGTTTTATTAACTAATGAGCACACTGTTGCAATGTTTCGGTTTGCACTTTAATCATAGAAAAACACACTATTTTCCTAGTTTATAAATTTTGTTAACATAACTTTACTGTGGTGGCTTCGTGTATAGTTATGTACTTAGTTTTATCTTGTACTTATACACTAATCATTCATGTTTGTAAGGACAGTGCTGATTTCATTTTTAAATATGTTACAAAGCCTTACAAGTGACAGGTGGCAGATTAAGAGCTTAAACATCACTTAGATCAGTCTAAGTATAAATCGTTAGTATTTAACACCTAATTTACCATCATCATCATCATCATCATCATCCTTTATTCTCTATGGAGCATAGGCCATGAATAAAGGCTCCCCAGTCATCCCTGTTCTTGGCTTTATTCTCCATTTCCCTCCATATGTATCCTTTGTCTCTGAGAGCTTTCGTTGTTTCCCTTCTTCAGATAGTTCTAGGTTTTCCTCAACTTCTAGTTTCCTGAGGATTCCACATCAGTGCCTGTCTTGTCATGCTAGTGTCTGGTTTCGTTAGTGGCCAATCTACCTCCGTTTACTAGATATTTGTAGGCTAATGAGCTCTTATCGTGCTCTTTCCCAGACCTCCTCATTCCTGATCTTATCCTGCCGTTTGATGTTTAGAATCTTCCTCAAGCAGTGGTTCATAAATGTTTGCAACATGGAACACATTTAAGTTCTTCTCTTTCATTTTTTCTTCCCTCATGTTGTATTGAAGGCTGCAGATACAATATTAGAGCTTGAAGTAAGAGTTGATCATCTCAAGAAATCACTGAAAGATATAGAGGAGCATTACAGCCAGCAGATAAAGGTAAGTACATAGATCAAGAGTTGATGTAATAGTTGTACATAGATCAAGAGTTGATGTAATAGTTGTACATAGATCAAGAGTTGATGTAATAATTGTATATAGATCAAGAGTTGATGTAATAGTTGTACATAGATCAAGAGTTGATGTAATACTTTAACACTTTATATCACAAGAAATAAGGGAGTATAGTGAGAAATGGAGGCCATGGAAATGGTTTATAAGAAGGATGTTGAAGGCACCATGGGCAGCCAAGAAAACCAATGTAGAAGTCTTAGGAGAGGCTGGAGTTAAAGGGCAAATTATAGCAAAGATCAGAGCCAGACAAGCGAGATTTATAGGACATTTCCTGAGAAGAGTAAAATTGGAACACACTGTGGCAACTGGAAAAATTGAGGGAAGAAGAGACAGAGGAAGACAGAGAGAGAAGTTACTGGATGGGGTGTCAGTGTGGCTAGGAAGAAAGTCACCAGCAGATCTCATAATCAACGTAAAAGACAGGGAATTGTGGAGAGAAATGATTGCCTACGCCACGCAGCATGGTACTTAGAATTCCAAGAAATGCTTGCTTATCATAGTGGATATTCCAACAGAAAAGTCTGATATCCTAAACCACCCCATGCATTTCTCTGTTTTATTGGAAACTTGCGTTAAAAACCTAGGAAACTGTTTGATTACATTCAGGATTTGGGAAAGAGAAGTCAAAAAATAAACTACTGTGTTAGAAAACTATTTTGACTATATTGATGACCTGAGAAATCATAAAATAAGCCATTATACTAGAAAACCACTTTGTGACTTAGGATTGAGGAAAGGGAGATTAGCAGATTTTCAGATAAAATAGAGTTTAGTTAATATTTAAGAACTATCTTGTCCTATTTACCACCTACTAGAGCCTAAAAATGACAGAATAGAGATTAATATCCAAAAGATCAAGATTGTGACAAGTGATCTGGACAAGATACAAAAGGACAGTACACATTTTTAAAACACAAAGACTTGATTCTCCCAAATTTACTTTCTGCTTGTGAATCTAGAAAATCACTAACCTGAACAGCAAGTTATATTTCTGAGGAGAATTATAAAAAGTTTCTACAAAGATAGGAAAAAGGCAATGAAATTATAAATTCTGTGAAAAGTACCATAAAATCTACTAAATAAGATAACACTTAGATTTTCCTGTGTCATAAGTGAAAATAAATGACAGACTTTTCAGGGTCATCCGTATGGAAATATATTGATTGAAATTTCATTTGATTGTATCTTTTTTTTACGTTCTGCTTATGCGAGAGATTTTTAAAATTCTTTTCTTTTGCAGAATGTATGATTGTGTTTAGACTTGAACACCTACACAGACTATTGAAAAAAAAAGAAAAAAAGTCATTATTTGAGGGAACTTACTCTTCTTAGAATTTGTGCATTTTAAAGAGTTGAACCCCTTTACTCATGTTCTTTGGTTATCTAGAAAGATAGTGTAATTATCTTAATATTGAAGAGCTTCTGGTACCACATATATTACTTAGAATTACATTGTGTTTACCACATATGTTACTTAAAAATTACATTGTAATTGAACTTTATAGTGTCTTCAGTGTTTTTTTTTATTTGTTATAGGAATTCGAACAGAATCAGCAGAAAGACAGGATTCATATGGAAAATACTCATGACAAACAAGTCAGTTGTTCTTTTAATATATTAAAGATACAAACTATTTTATTTCATATCTGAGTTAAAAATTTTGAACTTCATTTCAAAGGAAAAGTGCAGTGAACAAAGACACCAGTCCTCCGTAGCTAAATCGCTAACGACGCACTTCAAAAAAGTGCAGTGGCAACTGGAAGATCATGGGTTCAATCCCAGGACCGGAAAAAAAAAAAAAAAAAGTGCAGTGAACAAATTTGTTCTGATGTCTCAAAATCTTGTCATAATGGGATGTCATTTCTAGTATATCTGCGAGATAAGTTTTCAGATCACAGAGCTATGTCACATTGGACTAGTAGATGCTTCAAAGAATTATACGTCTTTTAAAGTGATAGGCTGTATTCAGAAATTCAGGGTCACAGAAGAAACATGTATCTCTCTCTCTCTCTCTCTCTCTCTCTCTCTCTCTCTGTGCATGTGTGAGTGTGTGCATGTGTGTGGGGTTTTTTTTTTTTTGAGAGAGAGTGAGAGTGTGTAATGGCTCAACTATACAGACTGGTGGATGTGGATTCATTCCCAGCTATCAGTCACTGAAGGATTCTTGACAGTTCATACACTGTTCCATTCAGTTCTAGAAACTGGAGCACATATTAGATTATTTAGAATGTAATGATGATAGTTCATTAACATTTTAACATGTTTTTTTAAGAGTTACTGTTTGTTCTCTTGAGTTCTGCTACATCCTCCTTTATCTGTTTTGAGAGATATTCAGGTTCTATGATTTAGCTGACAATAGATCTTCAGATAAAAATGTTATGATTTTTTTAGTTCAGAAATTGGAACTTTTAGTAGAAGTTACACTGCTCATGCTTGATTTAGAGAGCAATACTTTCATTTACCTTTTCGTTTTAATCCTGGCCTGCTGTTAGCCTTTCAATCCTTTGATAAATGTTTCTGATAAAGATACATAAGATGAAGACAGAAATAGAACTGCTGGATTCTGACTGGAGCAAGAAAGTGGCAAAACTGGAACAGCAGATCAAGTGAGTGTTTGCAGATGATGATTTCAGAGGTGCAGTATCTGTAATGCCTTTGTGTTATTTTAAAATGTTTCAGTGGTGCATTAAGCCGTAACTTGCTTAATCTATTTTAAGAGATTTTGGGGTAGCAGAAAAATCAGTTAAGACCCTGCCTCATTTCATTGTGGCATTCCTTGACGTCGTCACAATAGTTTGGTGGGAGAGGTAGGGATCAGTGTGGTCTATGCCATGCTGGAGCTTACTGGGAAGCCTAATGATGCAGGTTCTGGGGAGGACATTATCCTGTCTTTATATGTGTGTGCTGGAAAATGAGGAAACCAATGCAGCCATCGCTGGCCTAAAGAATGAACTGTTTGACTCCTTAGATTTGTGGAATAATAACACAAATGTATTGCACTCCTGCTGGATCAAAGTGATTATAATCACAGTTCTTCTGTGCACTTTCCTTCTCATAGTCTTCACTTCCATTATTACAGATATGTCCATTGCTGCTTCCCCTTCTTTTTCCAATGTTTCACGTACTTTCTTTAACCAGCTCTGCCTTGACTTCCTGGGCTCTGCTTCAGCTCCTGCCTCGCTGTATTGTTGAGGAAATTCTTGACGGTGTTATTTATCCAGGTTTTTCTTTTTTCAGGGCATACTTTCTGGCTCCGTGTTTATCCTTTCAGGACACTTTCTGGGGTGGGTTTTGGTCTACATTTATGTATGGGTCAGTATTACCTGCAGTTTCAAGTATTATGACAGTCAGAACAGAGCAGGTTTATCTGATGACAAAGGTTTTAAGTTTGTTTTTTCATTAATTATTAACTTAAAAAAAAAACTTTCCTAGCCCACTTGGACTACCTGATGCATTTGTTATTGTCATATATGTCCCAGCCACTTCTATGATTATCATCTGCAGGACCTGTGGATTAATTTGCTATTATTATTGCCCGTGACTATCATTATTTAGTGTAAAATGACTGTCACAGGCTTCATATTTCAGAGAAATCGTTCATGAGCACCTGCACCTTGTGTCTCTTTTTTCCAGAGACAAAGACCAAGAAATTACCAAACTCAGTGAGCAGAAACATCAGCTCGGTGTGAAAACAGAGCAAGCACTGGAAGACTTTAAAGTCCAAGTGGAGAAAAATCAAGGCCAGATTTACCAGGAAATGAAACTGCAGGTGAGAGGGGGGGGAGGGTTTGGCTGGTGAAGGATATCAGTTTTTTTTTCTCTTCATCTGTTGAGGACTTGGGTAAAATCCCAGTATAATGAAACTGACTGTTATATGATATCTTATTTTCCTTTCATTGGTCCAGTGTGCCTCACTTTGCAAGCAAATGTTCTCCACTTTTCAGTATTATTAAACACTGATATCTCACATACCCATTTTCACGGCTGGGTTGACTGTATTTATGGGCCTACATCCCTCAGCCTTTGCATGGGAAGGTAGATCACTATTGGTATTAGTGTCCCCAGTGAACTACATACTGGACGCAGACATAGATTAGTTGATGTGAAAAAGTTACATACTTCATATAAGATTCTGAATGTTTATAACTCTATAGGCTTCAGCAGAAGTTTGTAAAAGACAGCTGTCTCCATTTTTCTTTTTGTTAGCGTTCAAGAGTTTTTTCATCTGCTTTACCTTTTCAGTCATACACTGTGATATCCTTTTATCTCTCTCTCTCTCTCTCTCTCCTTTTTTTTCTACTCCGTTTGCCATATAGCGTTAATTCCTATGTTGTTATATAGTTTAAAAAAAAAAAAACTTAACATTTTTGGAATGTCAAATTAGCATTTTGACATTCAGCCTCATTATTCATTTCTTCCTTCTCAGCATCTGTCCAAAAAAATTATTACATTCATTCTTTAGTTCCAACAAAACATTAGCCTGAGATGAGGTGTCAGAAAAATTCAACTTTCCCTTAGCTTTCCATTGCCTGATTATCCAAACAACATCCTTGAGGACTTTTTAAAATTGTTCATCAGAGACATAACTGGTTCATACTTTCTTCATAACCTCTACAGACAGAAACAACGACTGTGCTTAGGAGCGTGGTTTAGTTGTATATACCAGTGAACTGGGTCTAAGTATCCCTCCTCATCATGGCTGTGCTAGAAACAGGCTGTTTTACTTCTTCAGTAGGAGAAAGTAGTAATGGTGGACTAACAGGGTAGGGTTTTGATGTGGTCTCCAAGATGGTGGAGAAACCGCAGGAGAAGCCTGCTTTGTATTTCCATTCGAGATCTTCCGTCACACTCTTGTCACCCATTCACAGTCTGCCTATACTTCAGAATCTTTCAGTTCATCAGCTGTAAAGAGGTCTAGCTTGCAATCTCAGGCAGATTAACGTTTAATTGAACTGCTTTGGACAGTGAGTGCTATATTAACTTTGTTTAAATCCCCACTTGAATAGTTACAGGAGTTTAATAAGGCAGATTTATCAGAATATGTTTGTTAAGATAAGTTTGCAGGAATTTACTGGGATAGGCTTACTTGGATAGGTTTGCTAGAGAAGATTTAGTAGACTTTACTAGAATTTACCAAGATACAGTCTGTTCTGTGAGTATTTTACAGAAAAATGAATCATTTCCTACAGATGCAGCAAGTGGTGAATGATTTAGCTAAGTCAAAACAAGCACGGGAAAAGCAGTCAAAAGAGTTCTCTCGATTGCTGGAAGATGAAAGATATAAACACCAGCATGAGGTACGTTTTTTTCATTATTTTTTTTTGTTAGAGGGAAATTGGATCTTTTAAGGATAAATGTTTCTAGTGTATTTAATGTATGAACTAGATAGATCCTTGACCAGCTAATTTTACAAGTGATGGATCTTGATATCCTCATGTATCCAAGAGACAGGACTGCAGATATAGAGAGACAGTGCGTACAAAGAAGAAGAAGATATCCTCATGGATGTTTTCACCCATTTATGTAAACACTCAGGGTATAATCCATGCCTTCTTAGACTGAAGGATATGCCTCAGAAGAAATGAAACCTTAAATTGCTATTCCTGTCATGGAGTATTTCTGCCATGCTTGCCTGTACAATAATTACCTGCTGGATAATATTGAGTACTTGAAGATGAAGATACAGATGGCAGAATATATTATTTCATTTTGTCAAAGTCAGTCAGAATGTCATTTGAATAAATAACCTCAACTGTTTCCTAGAAACCAAGAGAGATTTCCATCCACTTGTTGAATTTTTTTTAGGACACATGAAGCTATTTCTGATACAAATAAATTCTTCCAGAAAAGAAGCCTACTACCTTTTGGTGACAGTTAATGTACATGAATGTGAATAACTTCTGTTTTAGAATTTATTATTGGGATAATCTTTGCAGGTTGCTGAGCTGAAGATGACATTTGAAGGAGAGAAGTCCCAGATGCTCAGAGACTTCCATGTACAGAAAGAGTACATTTTGACAGAGCATGAAAGAAATATGGAAAACCTGAAAGAGCTGCACCAAGCAGAGATACAAGGCTTAGAGGCAAGGCTGAAAGAGAGGCAGGATAAATATGAGAAGGTGATTTATTATTTGCTGATTATTGAAAAAAAAATTTTGTGGCAGGTTGCAAACATATATTAAGTGCTGTGAACTGTAACTACACAATATTCATTAGTCTGTGGCCACATCACACTCCATTATGCTAAATTTATGATTAGCCACACAAAAAAAAGACTGTAAACTACCACCTGATATTTGATTGCCTGGTCATTAACAGCATCGGAACAGCTCTTATTCCTCTGCAAACCACACAGACGTGACATAGTTTTTGGAACAAAAGTTTTGCTGAAAACAGTTATGGATACTGATGCCAGTATTAACACTTTCGGTGCCGAAGGAAGAAACACGGACGTGTAGTTGGGTACCAGAGTAAAAGCGCAGGTCTTGATATGTTAGGGGGTATAGTTATAAAATGGAATGGAAAACAGTATTTCCATTTACTTCTGTATACTTATTATGTTTCAAAGTATAACTAAATGAATGAAAATTTCATAAATGCAGAGTTTTTTAGGAAAAAAAGAAGTAATGTGATGTTTTTAGACAATGATTGTGCCCAGTTTAACTTCGGCTAGGTCTAGATATGCACTACTTACCATCTGAGATGTGTAGATCTACTTGTCGATCTCATATTCTGATTCTATGTTGTTGCATTCTCGCTAAATTAATGTCTGAAATAACTCCTAACTACATATCCAGTCGTCTAAATATGTCTAGATCTACTTGGGATACATTCAAGAGCAGTGGGGTGGTCACAGGCCATGTCCATACCCCTATCTACGTCATCAGAAATTGAAAAATTTCAATCTTCTCTTCCTTTTTCTCAGTTAGAATCGGTTGTAACTAGGCACTCTTTCGCCATTTTGAAAAGTGTCACTGGAATCGCGGACGAAATATGTACAATCTAAATGTTACACCGGTTCTTTTATTGAAACAAACCAATGATCATTATAATGACCATTGGTACGCAACGGGAAACCGGAAGCGTCATTATAATGTCCAAAGGCACGGAAAGTGTTAAGAAGGAGTCCACAAACAGCAAGATCCATAACAGCAAAATTCTGTTCATAAAGGACTGTTTTTTTGTCAGTAATATATTTATTAAGATTTACTAAGAGTAGTTTGTTCCATCACAGCATATTGATCAGTCAAATGGGTAACATTTAAATAATACACAGGCAGAATGGTAATGTCATTTATCCCTTCTTTTAGATCTGTCTAATGACGGTAAATTATCAAATCTTTGAAAGGTAATAAAGTAGTTAATCAGACTGTACTAGACTTTTGTTTGTTCAGCATATCTTCTCTAAATTATGTATGGCAAAGGGAGAAAAAAACACTCTGACAGCATACAGTTATAGTGATATGAATGGTATGTTAGTTTCAAATTTCTTTTCAAGAAAGTAAACTCATGATAGCATATGATAAGTAATGACAATAGATGTCATCATCATCATCACCAGGTGCTGTGCCAAACCGACTGGCATTGGCTATTATGCTTCTACAGAGTACATGATCCTTCATGCAGGCCATCAGTTCAGTTGGTGATCTCCTCTCACACCATCTCGTCAGACTTTCCAATATCATTTCTCTTGGTCTTCCCCTGGCTCTTCTTCCCTCTATTTTTCCTGTTGTTATAATACAGTCAGAGAATCCCAAAACAAGCTATAAAGTGCAACACAACAGGCCGAAAAAAAAAAAGAAGCAGACTGCGTGAAATTCTAAAGAGGACATTGTTAAGAGAGGCCAAATTGGTAGGCATAAAATCCCTTGATGAGGTTGAAAGACTCACCGAAGACAGGAAAAATTGGCGAACTACTTTGCGAGCCCTATGTGACATTTAACGGCATGGGAAGGATATAAGATAATACTTTAAATGCCTCCTCTTCTCATTGCATGTCCTATGAAATTACATTGTCTCTCTCTTATTTTTTTTCACAAGATTTCTTGTATCTCCAGCTCTTCTCATACATTCTCCATTAGTTATTTTTGCTGTCTAGGGAATTCACAACATTCTTCTAATAAACCAGATAAACCACAATAGATGTAGAAAGTTTTTTTAACTCTAGTAATTGTGATGTAATAATAAAAATTTACTTCTGCTTTTTGTTGGTTGTTTTTTTTTTACATAAGAAGACATGTTGCTGACGCATATAATACAATATGCTGTCCACAGCAGCATACCAACTTGAAGTTAAACTTCTACACTGATACATACTTAACTTTCAGAGATCTCATTTGTCATTCATTTAGACTTTTTGATGTTTTGTGAAGATTTAACAATGGCTCATTTTATTTGCAGTCATCAAAAGACTGTGAACGACTTGTCAGAGAGCTTCGTGAAGAACTAGTTCAGGCTAACCAGTTACGCAAGCAGCAGCTTGTGGAGTTGGGGCTTCTCCGAGAGGAAGAGAAGCAGAAGATGCAGAGAGACCATGAGGCCGAGGTGAGCAAAAAAGAAACCACGTAGACCTGTGAAGTAGAAGAGCTTACTGTACTGTCCTGCGCTCGAACAGTACAGCAGTTTCTTCACTTACCTTTTATATGTACAGGTTAATTACCCCTATCCAGAAATTTCAAATCTGGAGTGTTCCAAAAATCCTAAACCTTTCGAGCACTGATATGACACCAAAAGTGCAAAATTCAGCACCTGACTTCATGTGATAGGTTGCAGTCAGAATGCAGCTGCACAAGACACAGTTTATTTTTAGTGTCCCTAAAAAAAACAAAAACTGCGTATACAAGTATGTACTATGATTGGCCAAGGGATTGACTGCTAAGAAAAAGACCCTCCCAGCCCACTTCAGCTGAAATATAGTTTTTTCTGTAAAGTATTTGTGTGTGAATAAATATACAAGTATTAGAAAATGATTGAACATGAATTTAGAGTCAGGAATGGTGGTGATGCCACATAACTGCAGATTGTCCTTATGGTGGCTGCGATAGTAAGTTTTGCTTTCTGATGGTTCAGTGGACATAAACTTTGTTTCAAGCACAAAATTATTGAAAGTGTATAAAATTACCTTCAGGCTGTATGTATAAGATTTATATGTAACATAAACAATTTTCATTCTTCTTCTTCTTCTTCTTCGTTCGCTTCTACCACCAAGACAGCACTGTGATCCTACTGAATTTACGCCTGTGGTCCTCCTTAGGTCCCGTGGTCTCCTGTGTGGTCCCTGAAAGGACCACACGAGATCCCCAAGAGGACCACAAGAGGTTCAGAGTATCGCAGGGCTTTAGCCTGTATTCTTGGTGGGTCTCTGAAGCGGATTGCATGACACCGTGGTTTTCGTTGCACTAGTTTAGTCTAGAGTTGGACTTTCTCACCGGAAGACCTCGACGTGTTTAGGATATCAGTGCATCCCCGCTGGGTGAGAGGTGGTAGCCCACCCAGGCCAGAATTGGACCTTCTCACCAGAAAACCTCGACGTGTTTTGAGATACCCGTGTATCACTGCCGGGTGAGAGGTGGTTGCCCATCCAGTCCAGAGTTGGACTTTCTCACCGGAAAACCTCAGCGTGATTAGGATATGCAAACATCCCCGCCGGGTGAGAGGTGGTTGCCTATCTAGACTGCCCTGGTCCAGTGTCTCTGAATTCAGCATTTTGTGGTCGTGGCCGCTACCCTTCCTAGTTGTGACGAGGATGGAGCTTTTGTCCAGGAGGACGAATCCTCGCCACTAGTGACTTCCACCCCTGGGTTGAGCCGGTTTAGGCATATTAACCCAGTATGGGCGTGTTTGGGACGTGACCGACCTCTAGAGCAGAGGTACTGTGACATGCGTAGCCTTCAAGATTCACCCCTGGTGTGAGCCGGTTTAGGCATAATTCACCAGTATGGGTGTATATCAGGCGTGACCGACCTCTAGAGCAGAGGTGGCATGACATGTCTAGCCATCAAGTTCCACCCCTGGTGTGTGCCAGTTTAGGCAAATTTCACCAATGTAGGTGTATTTCGGACGTGGCCGGCCTCTAGAGCAGAGGTGCCATGGTATGTGTAGCTCTCGCAGCTATACTACTGGACATACCGATTAAATTTCACTTTATCCTTTCCACCACTTTTCACATCGGCGCCGCACAGCAACCTTTATTTTTTTTCACATTTTCTTCCTTGACCGGGAGGAGCTTCACTCCACACACGGCATTCGAAGAGTCTCGCCAGCAGTGTCTTAACCTCTGGGACAAGCCAGTTCATGCTTTTCACCCGATATGACTGCACTCAGGACATGGCCGACCTCCAGACCAGAGGTGCCATGATTTGACTGTTTGCTTCACTTTATCATTTCTACCACCCTTTCCGCAGTGGTACTGCGCTGCAACCCCATTTGCACCTTTCTTCATTGGCCGGGAAGAGCACCGCTCCACGCACGGCAGCTGAAGAATCTCGCCAACAGCGGTAGATGAGCTACCAAACGTGCCACTCATCTACCCTAAGTATCTGGTTTTCAGGCGCCAGATATTCGCCCTCGCCCCTTCTCCTGTCAGTTTAAACAGTTCTGCCACGGGAAGGCCAGGAGCTGGACTTGACTGCCAGAGGCTGTTTGAGACGCATGCCATTGGAGTGGAGATCGAATTCTCCACCCCACCTCTGGCAATAACAGTCCTTAGAACCACGATTTTCATGCTTAGACTTGTTTCCCATCCCAAAGATGTCTACTTACATATATACAAATATTCTAGATTTTGTAAAAAATCTGAAATAAAAAACATGAATTTGAGAACAACACAGAGATAAGGCAGATGAACGAGCAGGAACCTATCTCCTGGGTGATCAGAAAAAGGAGATGGACATATGTCAGTCACATGATGAGAAGAAACAGTCAGAGAATCCCAAAACAAGCTATCAAGTGGACCACCACAGGCCAGAGAAAAAGAGGTCGACCACATGAAATTCTAAAGAGGAGATTGTTAAGAGAGGCCAAATTAATAGGCATAAAATCCCTTGATGAGGTTGAAAAGCTTGCCAAAAACAGAAAAACTTGGTGAACTACAATGTGAGCCCTATGTGACATTTAACAGCACAGGAAGGATGTAAGGTGCAAGAAGAATTAATTTTTAACATATTCTCTTAGTTGACCAGAGCAAGAGCAGATATGGAGCAGCAGAAACTACAGCTGCAGAAGGTACACAGCACTGAGATGGAGAATGTTTTAGAAAAGGTGAGTTTGGTATGAATTTTGAATGAACCATGGAATCAGCTGGACACAGAATCTTTTTAATGTTAGCTTTTTTTTATTCATTTTTATCTTAGATATAGAAATCAGTGGTTTTACATGATAGTTCATTTTTAATTATCCTGAATTCCAGTACAGGATTTCCCTTCCAAAAATGCTGGCACTTTCCCACAAAGACAGTGAACTCATGCTAAACCCCCACTAACCACAGTAAAATGCCTTCTGCACATCTTGCAGTGGAATGTGCGGCCAGGAAATAGAGCTCAAGCCAAAACACTACTGACTATGATAAGAGACCTGCTACTTCTCTTATTGTGAAATACAGAGTCGAGGAACAGAGCATAAGACAAAACACTGCTGACCACGATAAGAGACTTGCTACTTCTCTTACTGTGAAATACAGACTCGAGGAACAGAGCATAAGCCAAAACACTACTGACCATTTAAGAAATCTTCTACTTGTCTTACAGTGGGGTGTGAAGCCAGGGAAACAGCATAAGCAAAAATACTGCTGATCATAGTAATCTTCTGCACATCTTACAGTGGAATATGGAATCTACTAACAAAAAATAAAAGGATAAAAATTACTAGAAAATTTCGTTTTGTTCCACAGATTGTAAAGTTTTCTTTTTCTTAAATTACACTTTAATATGAACAAAAATAAATGACTTTTAAAACAGCATTCATTTTACGAAACCCCGAGTAGTAACTTACATAGTGGTAATTTATCATATTTCAAAATACCAAGGAAATATTATCAGTGATGGACTGTTGAGTAAATGGTGTATGTTCTTTTTCCCCCCAGACAAATAATCGACTCAGGAACATTGAAAGAGACTACGCAGAGAAAAACAACAAATCTGCTGAGGTAAAACATGCACCAACTCAAACAGAATTTTTGTTGGTAGAGCAGAAAGCATGGTAGTTTACTCAGCTTAATTGAGGACTAAAAAAAGATTCTTGGTCTTCAGAAATATAATAAGTATACATAATATTCATAAAGGAGATCATCAGAAGAAAGTCGGCTGAGAGTAACAGTTTATAGATAAAGACTTGGAGATGAAATAACTGTTTGAGTTTGGATAGGTTCTCAGTATCATCACGACTGAGACACCCCCATAGTCACTTCACTGCTTGTGCCTGTGAATATCAGGATTGTCCATCAGTGGTCACTTATATTAGTTCTTGATGATGAGCCCTGAATGATGCCCTGATGGCTGGGGTAATACAGTCATCAGAGGCAGCAATTTAAGCCTGACCTATGCCCCGTCATCTCCTGGAACTCTGGTTGCCTATAATCTAACCAGCAGGACAGGGATTGATGTTTTCTCTGTGGTGCGTGGAGCTTGCAGGAAGCTTCATCTTGATAATACATCTTCCTAATCTTTTTTTATGTCTATTAATTGTCATGATTCTTGCAAGAAATTTATTTTCCAGGACATTGCGGAGCTACAAGCCATCATCATGCAGCTTCGAGGGGACATTCAACGGTAAAAATCTAGTTACATGAAACTGTTTTTTTTTTTTGCTTTCTTATCAGGACTAGGAGTTTTTTTTTTTCTTTTTTATTTAAATGACAGAAAACTTTCATCTTTTTTGTAGGTAAAGCTGTTAATTCTGTGTCCATTTTTATAAACACATATGTAGAAAGATCAATTCAGTTGTGTGTATCTTCATATACTTATTTGTGTGCATGCATGTATGTGGATACACATACATATGTGTGCATTCACATGCATGCATGTGCACTGTATATATACATACACATTTACACACCAGTTTTATCTTTTTTTTTTCTTCTTTTTTTTTTTTCTCTCTGTCTTTCTCTTACATCTCTCTCTTCTGCCCACTTTTCTCTGTAACTGGTATAGAATACTGAAAAAAATGAAGCCAAGAAATGTAGATTTTTATTGTTGAAAATTGAGACTTGGAATGATTATGTTCACTCAGAGAAAGACAGAATGTAACAGGTTTATATTTTATTGACATTGTATTGTTCCTTCCTTCCTCCATAGAAGATAAGCTGAACTATCTGTTGGCATCATTGTTTTTTTTTTCATGCTTATTGTTTCAAACAACAAAAAAGAACATTTTCATTCATCAAGAAGTAGAAATCAGAAACTGCTAATATGGCAGCCGGGAAATGTCTTATGAAAGCCAGTGGAAAGGGAATAACTAAAAATATTTTTTAAAAAATCACAATCAGTCACCATTCATTGGGCATATAGTGAGCAGAGGAAGACTTGAAGATGGCATACCAGGAAAAAAAAT
The DNA here is from genome assembly GCA_009760885.1 of Achatina immaculata. Taxonomy (NCBI): domain Eukaryota; kingdom Metazoa; phylum Mollusca; class Gastropoda; order Stylommatophora; family Achatinidae; genus Lissachatina; species Lissachatina immaculata. The sequence continues at coordinate 44,382,095 of CM019719.1, read as the reverse complement.
GGGAATAGTTATGGAGGAAGGTCTAGAGAGAAGATAATGGGCAGTCTTTAATATCGTGATGACCATTCAAATTGAAGAAACATGATCAGCATGGCACTGAAAGGATGAATGACATGATGATGTGATGGAAAATCACCAACTGGAATGATAGAAATACCCAGTACCGAGATCTGTGAAAAACCATAATTACCCACATATATAGATATGGCATATGATGATGATAATGATGATGATGACTGGAGACCTTGTGTGAAGTTAATTTAATACTTGAGATGATATGTGAGATAATTTATTCCTCTAGGGCACGCGAGAACAGTGAGGAAAAACTGACAGAGCTGGAACATCAGTCTGAAGAAGAGAAACAAAACTTGCGGAAACAGTATTCACAAAATCTTGCTGTAAGTGTAGGGTTTATTGTGAACGGAGGAATGAATGTTGGATCACTTTCCTGTAAGACGATTTATAAGTTTTGATAAAACTAGGAAAGACAGTAGTAGAGTTATGAAATGTATATGATTTTAAAACAAAAATTTCTGCGGAAGTTGATTTTGGGAACAAAGTATAGAAAAGAATACTGGTAAGACAATAAGAGACATGAAAGTCTGATACCTTAGTGGAATAAATAATAAAAATATTAAAATCAATTGAAATGGTTGGAGTCAGGTTTTTTTTGTTTTTTAAATCCTTTCATATGTAATCCTGTGTTTGTGAAACTAATGCATAGATAAAGATAAAAGATAAATGTTGGTCCTCTTATTCCATGAAGGCACGTGGAGGATATGGTGCTAGTGTCCATATTTTCCATGTCCTGTCAGGTCGCCAGACAGTAATGTGATCATCATCATCGTGCCTTGCCACCTTTCCTTCCTCAGCTTCAAAGGTCAGGTACCCATTTATACAGCTGGGTGACAGGGGCACCACTGGTTGGATTTGAACCATTGACCTTTGCCACAAGAGACTTTTAAATGCACTTCAGCACTTAGACACATACTTCCTAGGTGGATATCCTATTTTCCCTTAACACACTGACAGTCAGGTTAATAGTGTGCTATGGCGAGTTTCACTTTATAAACAGGTATTCTGTATTCAGGGGCTTGTCTTCAAATCTCACAAATAAAGAGATCATGGGATGCCTTTACTGTTATGGATTCATTGAAAAGTTCTGGCACCTAGTGGGATTCAAACCCATGATCCTTTTCTCAGTACTCAAGTGCTGAATCACTGAACTACCTAAACTCATGGTTGATACTTTTTCTTACAAGATTAATTTAATAATTTAAGTTCTGCTGACAAGGGGATTTATGGAGGGAGCCTTCTCTTTGTCTTGGTGGCAGACTGTAAGAAACTGAATGTGGAAGATTTGATCCTTCGCAGTCACTAGATCTAGAAGATGCTGAGTTCCATCACATTAGTGCTGGTGATAAATAGTTCTGCATCATGGACAGTCTAATGCAGCATCATGATAGAGAGTCACCAAATAAACAGATGGAAAATACCAGTAATCAAAATCTACGTATAAGCAGACCACTAACACTTATTGGCATAGTATGGCAGTTGTGATGATTATATATGGAAATTAAATTAATTTAAAAATTATTCATAGAATTAACATATTCAAACTTTTTAAATTTTGTTGCCACTCACAGGCAGTTCAGCGGGAACTAGAAGCTCGGCGTGACCAAGCACGAAATGCAGAGAGACAGTTGCAGAAAGAAGAATCACAACGAGAAGAAATGGTTAGATATGTTCATTTCTTGTTTTCAAACTGCAAATATAAACTTCAGTTCTGACTGTGTCATTGTGCATCTAATTTTATTTTTTGTTAACAAAAGTCATTTTTTAATATATACATAATAGATATTTGTGGTTTAGAATTGGTAGCACTTCTATGCTCATGTTGACCTCTGTGCCATCATGTTATATTTCACCTTTCTTTTTGTCCTAAAATATTTATTGAATATAGTGAAATTGAAGAGTCCATAAACAATTCGCTGCCCCTTTTTCAGTGGGCGATTTATTGCAGTTCTTTTCCTATTTTTACTAGAAATAAACTCTCCACTATACAAGCATGCCATGACTAATTATGAGCCATTACATTTTAGCAAGATTATTACAATGAATAAAGAGACATAAGAATCTTCTGCAGTGCTCTATGCTCCACAATCCCTTCCGTGACCACCGTAGCAATGCTGGGCACAGCTGGCATCATTCCACTTTTGATATAGGACTAAAAAAAAAACTATCAAAGATTTTTTACAGTCACTCTGAGGATCAAATTTTATGCATGGAGGTGATGCAGAATTGTGTTTGTTGATTTGTAAACAGTTATTTGGTGAAAGTTTTGTCCAGCATCTTGTTAAACCTGCCATCTCAGGCTTTACATTAAAAAAAGTCAGTGTATATCAGTGTTTCATTGCCCCAGGTTGTGACCTGAATTAGGGTCACAGGAGGTCTGAGATAGAGTTTGCAAGAAAATATTACGTAAGATATTAACAAACAAACAAAAATCAGATCAGATCGTGCCATGCCAATAAGCATAGGCAGCCATCTTTCTTCATATCACTCGATCATCCATGTCTTGAATCAAGTCGAATGCCAAACCATACAAGAGAAAAAAAATTAACCAGGTAAAATATAAAGAATTTACAGAGTTTTATAGAAATTCTACAACTTTATGGTTTCAGACCTAAATATTACAGATATAATAATCACACTCACTACAGTTCATTGAAATAATTTTTATTTAATTCCATTTTTTTTATTTGTCACTGATCATATACCATTGCTATTTTAGGGCCACACTTAAAAAAAGATTGAGAAGTGCTAGTGTAGATGTACAGTACAGAGCTAAACAAAATATTTGCCTGTTGGTAGCATATGGCAGTTCATCTTCTGTTTTACTGTTCCCACTGGTTAGATAGCATGTAGCAGTTCATCTTCTGACTTCTTCTACATTCAAGACTGTTGGTCATGTCAGATCCTGAACCCTGTTGACAGGTCAGTTCTCACAGTCCTCTTCAGATCCTGATAGGAGCCCCAAAGCTTTCGCCCCACATTCATGTCCTCAGGCCATGTTTCATGCCTGTCTCTTCTGACTCATTAGTTACGTAATTAGCTAGTATATAGCAGTTCCAGATTCAGCAGTCAGACTGTTTAGCTAGCACTTTCATTTTCATACTTGATACTTATGATACATGTCAACATGTGAAAAAAGTGACAGGAATAGAAATTAAAATATTATTTAACTGTTAAATTTTATAATCTCCAGAGAACAGCTTCAAGAACCTAATAAAAAAAAAAACCTGCCATGCTAGTGATCATTACTGCAGAACAGTTCATAACAGCTAGAGTGTGAGCAATGAAGTAAAACAGGTTACAATGAAACAGCCAACAATAAAACAGGCTACAGTTCCTCTCTGCCTCTCACTTTGTGATGCAAGGGAGGCTACAGCTTGAAAATTGGCAAACAAACTTAGGGGTCCATATGGCTAAGTATTCAATAATTTCATGATTTAACTGCATGAGTCCATTTCACCTCTGCTTTTTTTTTTCTGATCTCATGATCGGTTTCTCTCTCTCATACAATTCTTCCTTTGTGGGATGAAACCATATTTTAGCTGCAGCTTTTCTGTTCACAGATTACTCAGCTGAAGTTGGAGTTTGAAGAAAAGATTAGAGGGCTTCTTCCAGTTGACCTCAGACAGGTACAAAACATTTATATTGCCAAGAATGTGTTGTTAAGAAACAAATCCTCATTGTAGGTGTAAAAAAAAACAAGCCAAGAAGTGTTATTAAGAAGGGAATCCTTTATACAGAAAAAGAGAGGCAAGTTCTTGCTGGAGGTAGAAGAGTAAGGATAAGGTAGGAAATGGAAGACGGCATGAAGATTGACAAGCAGAGAAAAGTAAGTCTCCCCTTCTTACAAATACAACACAGTTACAACAGTAACAAGGTGCAACTCAACCATTACAACAAAAATAGAGAGAAAAGAATAGAAATAAGCAATTTAACTGCATTGACTGAAGGACTTCAGGAACTTGACTAAAATTCTGACACATAACAAAGAGACCAGCACTTTATAAATATTGCCTTACTCCTACATCAGATGATCATCTTCTGTGTGCTACCTTTATGTAGGGAGTTAGTCTGTCTGATGTAGCTTGCTTCATGCACTGAGGAGAGTTGAGAAATATGAAATCAGTGTCTTACACCGCACACTTTAAAAGAATATCATTGTTTTATACCTGTCTTCATCTTTTTTCTTTAACTCTTCCCGTGCCATAGTCGTGAGGATTTCCGATTACTGAGTTGGGTGCCATAGTCGTTATAGTGACAATTCATTTATTTCAATAAAACCCACCAGTGTAACATTTAGATTGTACATATTTCGTTCGCGTTTCCGGTAACACTTTTCAAAATGGTGGAAGAGTCCTTAGTTACGAGCGATGCCGAGCAAGAAAAAGGAAGAGAAACATCGAAATTTTTCAATTTTTGACGACGTAGATAGGGGTATAGACATGGCCTGTGACCACCCCACTGCTCTTGAATGTATCCTAAGTAGATTTAGACATATTAGACGACGGGAGAAATAGTTAGTAGGTTATTTCAGATATTAATTTAGCGAGAATGCAACATAGAATCACAATACGAGATCGACAAGTAGATCTAGACATGTCAGATGGTAAGTAGTGCATATCTAGACTTAGCCGATGGTGAGCTGGGTACATTCATTGTCTAAAAACACCACATTACTTTTTTTTTCATAAAACAACTCTGCATTTATGAAATTTTCATACATTTAGTTATACTTTGAAACATAATAAATACACGGAAGTACTTGTAAATACTGTTTTCCATTCCATTTTACAACTATGCCCACTATACAGATCAGGACCCGCGCTTTTTGTGTGGCACGGACGGGAACGTCCGCGTTTTTTTCTTGGGCACAGGAAGAGTTAATCACCCTGAACTGCAAAGCTGGTGTTCTTTGCAGTTGGTAGATATTTAAGGCACACCATCATTTTGGCTCAGGAATGGGGGTCATGACAGCTACTTTGTTTTTTTTTCAGCCCCTGGACACAACTAAAAATCCTGGGGCTGTGCAGTTCTTACTTAACAGGCTCAACCACCATGGAGAAAATGGCAATCCCTGCCATGTTAGTCAGACCAGACCTGTTGCTGGGGGGTATCTTCAGAGAAGTGGGACAGGGTCTTGGTCAGCTGTGGTTCACCGAGCATGTGAGCTATGAGTCAATGATTGTCAAAATGGAGAGTGTTCTTTCCCCCCACAACCCCCCATATCTGTCATACTGAACAAGGATTCAGAAAATGTTTATTTATAGAATTAAAAACAACGCTGTCTCATTGGGCAGGGTTTTGCACACTGAAAAAAGTGACAGTTCATAACTTGGAAAGTATCCACATGAGATTTATATACTGGATTTAATCAATCTTTTAGTGCCCTGTGGTGTCTCCATAATCTCATGTCAGGATAATTTGTCTCCTCTCTTGTCATATTATTTATGTTCTGTAATTTTGTTGTTGTTGTTGTGCCACCATCTAATCTTGTGTTCACAACGATTTATTGTTACTTATTTATAAATCATATATGGCTACATGTTTATAAATCATATATGATTACATGTTTATAATTTGTTAATGGGGTTTTTTTACTTTAAATTGCTTTCATTTCAGGATTTAGAAGACACCATAGCCTCTCTCAGGTCACAAGTCTTCTCCTTACAGCAAAGGTCTGCCTTGTTACAGGAGGAGTTAAACAACAGAAGCAAGGACCAATTAGATCTGTTTGCTTCTAGCACAAACCCTGCTATAAAGTCAGCCGTCTGAACAATGCCACTGCTTAGCTTTAAGCTGGTTCAAAATTTATAAATTCTTTTATCGTTGAGCTCATGGAAAGCATACAGAAATCAAGATCTATGGAGATGCATAATCACCTGCTCCATCAACATAATACCCAGTTATGATGATGACAGTGATGAAAAATCTATATGTTCATACGGAATCTAAGACTGGTTACAGATTTCTTTTAAAAAAAAGTAAATCTGTAGAGCCTATGAGAGCAGTTGTGTGAAAGATATGCTCACTATGGATTTATGCATTCATTTTGAGATGTAAAAGAATTTAATTTGCTCTAATGAACATACAAAATATCAGGAATTTTGCAAATAAAAGACAGTTAAAGCACAAAACAATATTTTGATCATTCATACTCATTTATGTAAAACATAATGATAACATGTGACTAAATGATAGTCATTATTTGCAAGACAAAAGGTTTTAAAAGATGCTGTGTTTTGTCTTGATAATACAAGTATTAGAAAACCTAAAGATTAGAATAACATGCATTTAGAATGGATGGGGATATCCAACGTCACACAGAAGGTACAAGTAAATGAATGGCTGTGAAGGAGATGAGTTTATGAAAATGAAATGGTGCGAAAAAGCATGTTATTTACAATGAGGAGCCATCAAGCCGAAGACACTGAAGAAGAATAAACAAAATTTTGTGAGCATGAACATTAGCCATTTTTATTGTTGGCAGTGGCCATATTTACATTGCACTTGGAAAAGATAAAGAAATAAGACTGGCAGTGGAATGCATTATGAGAACAAGACAAGACATGCTGGAACTACTTAATATGTGAACCAAGTTAAGAAGTTTAGACTATAGATTAGTCATTCTTTGAGAAGACCAGTATACCCTGAAACAGAATACTCAAGAGCTGTTGCAAACAAAGAAATATTTGGAAAAGATCAACAGAATTTAAAGAAATTAAACTGGCTGTTCCTAAGGGGCATCTGTGTGTGTGGCATTCCAAGATTAGAGAAATTTGGCAAATTCTCCAGGAGTGTGGAAGAATGCTGGTGGCATCCAACAAAAGTCAGTCTGTGGAGGTCATTTGTTTCGTCTTATTCTTTTATTAATTTGTTAACAAAATTAATGTTTGGTGGTGACATCTTGTGAAAGCCACTTAGTATTATCTGATTTTATTCACTTCACTTTTAGTGGTACCATTCCTCAAAAGCCACTTTAGTTATTTACATTTTATTCACTTTAATTTTTGGGTTCTTAGTTTCTTATCGTGTGTCCTAGACCTCCAACATCTTCCTGAGAACTGTGTAGGATCTAATTACTGCCTGAAGCAAATATCAGTGCCTGGCTAATTTGTGTTATTAGCCTTGTTCATGTGCCCTGTTTATTTTATAACATTGTACAGTACCATTCAGCCATTACCATTGACTTTTCAAGAGGAAAGGAATTGTCTCTACCTCAGTTATGAAAATATGTCCTTGACACATATGGCACTTAAAAACCAAAAAATGTATCTCCAAGGTGAATCACATCAGAATATAATGAACATATGGCCACCAGTAAATGATAAATAAAAAAAAAAGTGTGTTATTCTGAAAATCAGCAGTATGTAGTAGAGAGTACATGAATTGAAAGCGGGTAATTGGAAAAAAGTTGCAGAATAGTCAAATAGTAATTCCCATCCTACATGTTATATTTGTTCACTGTCTGATGTAATGGTATATGTATGAACAAGTGTTTTTTTCCCATCCTTGACTGTATTTGTGTCCTTCTGATGACTGATAGACGTGTAAATATTATAAATATAACTCTGTACAAGCACCGTTAAGGATTCATGAGGTTGAACGGTTTAGAAAAGGCATGGTAAGAAAAGTGTTACTTACCCCTGATTAGCAAGCATGTGTAAAAGTATCCCTAGTATACATGTATTTTGTACTTTTGCTGATTATATGTGTTTGTATATTAATGCTGTGCTCAAATAAACTGTGTATATATTCCTACTGCCCTTATTTTGTTACATCGGTTATGTTTTTCAGAGTTCTGTGGGGACTGATGATCCGCTCTTTAGTTGTTCCATTGGGGGGATGATGACATTAGCTGACTGTCATAACTTCCTTTACATATCTGAGAAGATGGAAACATGCTTACCCAATAAGCTGCTCTGACAGGCTTCTAAGTAAGCTCCATTCTTTTAGGGGAACTATATCAATCTCTACTTCACCAGCTGTGGTGGTGCAGCCAGATTTCAGGGAGTAGTTCTGAGAAGTGTGATGGGTTTTGACCAGCTGTGGCATCAAGATCTTTTACTGGACTTTTTCATTTTTATAATCACACATCAGAAGACCCCTCTCTTCTTCCCTTTCTCTTCTTCCCCTTCTCTCACATTGTTATTTTATAATCAGTCACCTTGATGCTCTGTTTTACTTACATTTTTAATCGGGTGTCTGGATGTCTCTACATCATTTGTTATTTTATAATAGGTGTCATCATGCCTCTACTCCCCTTGTTATTTTATAATTATGATGCCTCTACTCCCATTGTTATTTTATAATCATGATGCCTCTACCCCCCCCCCCCTGTTATTTTATAATTAGGCATCATTTGTTATTTTTGTAAAAAGCATCAGGTTGCCTCTCTTTCCTATCATTTTTGTACCGTAGATTTTCTGTATGTCTTTGTTATATGGTGTTTCTAAAAGGCTGCTCATTGTTATTTTATAATCAGTCACCTTGATGCTCTGTTTTACTTACATTTTTAATTATACATCATGATAATTTAGAAAAGACCATATTGGAAGGATGCATAATGGGAACAAGAAAAAGAGGAAGACCAAAACGAAGATGGCTGCAGGAAATCGTTGACAATCTGCAAATGGACGCAGCAGCAGCAGGCCATCTTGCTCACAACCGAGAGGCCTACAGGAGTGCTGTTTGGGAGGCAAAGTTCCGCAAGGGACATGCAAATGAATGAATGAATGAATGAATGAATGAAATGGCTGCTCATCCTACTAGAGTCCATGGTTCAAGTCCCAGTTAGTTCTTGTCATATTTCTTTCTCTTATGTCTAAAAGTGCTTTGTTAATTTTTTTTTTAAGTCTAACCATTCAGTACTGTGCTCTGTTACTTTATGCTTACCTTGTAACTTTGTATGAACATTGATACTGCCTTTCAATTCCCCCACATTTTATATTTATGTTATCTGTCCTGTGTATTTATTCACATAAATCCTTTGAATGTAAATGCTACAGAAGAGTTCTTCAAATATCATGGACACAAAAAAGAACAAATATATCCATACTACAAGAACTTAATATTGAAGATGGCTGGCTAATAAAGAAGATTAAAGAGTGAACACTTAAATATTTTGGACACATTAAATGTCATGATAATCTAGAGAAAACCGTCTTGGAAGAGTACATAATGGGAAAAAGAAAGAGAGGAAGACCAAGGCAAAGATGGCTGCAAGACATCGTTGATGATCTGCAGATGGATGCATCAGCAGCAGGCCATCTTGTTCAGAACTGAGAGGCCTACAAGAGTGCTGTTAGGGACATGCAAGAGACATGCAAATGAATGATTGAATGTCCTGTGTGATACTACACTGTTTTCTAAACCAAACATTTTAACTATTTTAGTCATGTTGGGTTACAGTATCTGCTGCCTGTCCTGTTAAATCATCAAACTCAATCAGTCACATTTTAACACCAAACTGTGGAACAAAAATCTGGCTAATATACATACAAGCCTCAAATCCAATCTGTTGGAAGGTTCTGCAGATATAGTTACAAAATTGGTGCAATTTAATTCATTTTGTACAAGATTCATCACAAAAATCACAATCGCATTATTATTAATGGCCTGTTTTTGTTCTGTAACTGCAGTACTTTTGGATCATAAAGTTATGAAATAAGTTTTGATTGGTGGTTCGATGATCTAGAGCTTTGATCAAGTACAATAATGTACAGGGGCTTAAGTCTTTTAAATATGGACTCTCTGTACTAAATACGGATGCAAGGTAATCTAAAGTGCTTCCAGCTTTCTATATTTTCTATAATAATTTTTTTTTTAATTTGGAACTGGATAAGTGTACTCATTTGAAGCTGTACGGGCAACTTAATGGTTAGAATTGAAAGGAAAAAGTTGAAATAGATAGTTTAAAATGGTATAAATAACATCAGTTCTAAGCTTTTTTTTAAGCGCCAAAGCTAATGCTAAACTAACTTGTATAAATCTAGGTCATCCCGCGTCCCCCCACCCCCACCAAATCCGTTGTATCAATAATTCCCAATAGATTTGGCCAAGGGTTCACGGGTATGCCGTGGAAATGAGGGGAAAGGATCGAAAATAAATGATTTTTTCTCTTTAATGAAATCTATACTTTAAAAAGTGATGGTGTGTCGTGACAACTGTTTATGGTTTGGATCTTCACCACTGCACTCAGGAGATGCCCATAAGTGTTCAGATCCCCCCCCCCACCCTCACCCCCAAAATATCCACCAGAGTCCTGTGGCTGATAGTACCCATTCTGTGTTGGTTTACAAGTCCTCTCACGCGCTCCATATGCCATTCATTCCTGGCCGTGCCAATCTGTACTCCCAACTCTCTCAGTCTAAGCAGCTATGTAGATTCGTTTCTCTCGAAGTCCTCCACTCTGCTTATCTCCCATTGATAATATCGGCTCGATCCAGTAGTTGTCCATCTGCGATGACGGTAGAGTCATCCAACCTATCAGCTCTCTCATTTCCCTGGATGCCCGTATGCCCGTGGACATATATCGTTGATTTCTGCACTGACTCAAGCCACTGCCTGCGTATAGACCTCGACCTTCCGAATCACACTCATTGAATCACTTAGAATGCAGACATGGGCGTAGTCTTGTGTCTCCTGACACCAGACTCCAGACAATGCTTTCGTTACTGCAATCACCCACATCGTCACACTGCTTATGGTCATAGCGAAGGCACCGTTAGCTTCCTGTATTGTTCTGCCTGCTGAGCGTGCTGCTCCCTGCTCTTCTTGTCAAACCTGACAATGCAAGCGAAGGTGACCTTGAACACTGGAGGCACAGGTATCCATTCCTCGCAGGGGTTGATGTTGTTAAGTTCACAGACCTGCTTGATAACATCTTCTGCGCGACCCATCCATGATTTGCTCCTCTATAGCCTGTCATCCCTTTCTTAGATGAACTCTTGATGCCATGGGTGTTTCTTATCTGTGCTTATCTTGAGGTATGATCTTGATCCTGTGATTCATTCTGTCGTGACAATTTTCTCAGCTTAATATCCTGTGTGCTGTAAGGTGAATAAAGTTAACAGTCGCCGCACAATACATATATGTTTCAAGACTGCCATGGTGTTGGGAACAACAACAACAACAGCAGCAGCAACAACAACAACAACACGGCACTTCGCGGGCAAACCAAAAGGGAATGATAGAATAAAAAAATTGCAACACTCGGACGTTGTTGCACCTCGTCAGACTATCCTGAACGTCAAGTGACGTCATTGCAACAAAACGGGAAGAGGTCGCCATTGCAGGCGGGTGATTTACACAAAAGTAATTAACGTCTGGAAATCGAGGTCTATACGTTGTGGTAATGATTTGTTGACATGTTTTTATATAAGTTATTTTTTAATGTTTATTATTATGGAGATAATGATATTGCGGAAAAGGCAGCACGTTAACTCCTTATTATTTTCATCATAGTTACAAAACGAAATATAAATGATTTGGTGAAGTACTGCATGGCGTCTTTGATAAAGAACTTGTAACATAAATGAAGATTTCTTACAAGTAGTAGACTGTTCATTATCCTGAACACTTTTAAGTCTATAGGGCTCATATCAAGGAAAAAAAAACCCTGCAAATACAGATTATTGCATCGCGTGACGATCGTTTATAACTTATTGCTTACTCCATGTCGCGTTATGCGAGATATTGTATTTCTTCTGTGTAATACCAGATGATCAAACAACGACCTGTCTCATGGGTGATCACAAAAAGAAGATGGACATATGTAGGGCATGTGATGAGAAGAAATAATCAGAGAATACCAAAACAGGCTATCAAGTGGAGCAACACAGGCCGAAGAAAAAGAGGTGGACCACATGAAACTAAAGAGGACATTGTTAAGAGAAGTCAGTTTAATTGGCATAACATCCCTTGATGAAGTTGAAAAACTGACCGAAAACAGGAAAACTTGGCACGGGAAGAATGTAAGATGTAAGTAAGAATACCAAGGCATATAGAGATCACAGCTGGAGGGAATCAGGCTATGTATCAATAGATGGATGGTCTAGGTAGAAGGTGGCCCGTACTAAATGTAGTCTAACGGTTGTGGTTAATATATAAATATTTCTTACACTGGGGGATTAAAGGGTTAATAACTCCTCAATGCATTTGTTCTTTCGCTTGCTTCCGTTTCTGTAGCAGTCTGATAGTTTTTTACCAGATAGGGTTGCTGGCCCTATGCAATAATAATATCTTATTGTTATTATCTAATAACATCTTATTGGCAGAAATGCAGATGAAGCCACTGACAACAATTATTATACATGTGCTCCGAATGACTGACAACTCACTACCAAAAATAGCACTAAGATGGACACCACAGGGGAACAGAAGTAAGGGTAGACCAAAAGAGACATGGAGAAGAACAACAGAAAGGATGTTGAGCAATAGAGGGCTCACCTGGGCAAGAGCAGAAAAAAAAGACGAAGAACAGGCATTTGTGGAAAACCCTTGCCGAAGCCCCATATGCCCTGGGCACTTAATGTTCAGAGAGAGAGAGAGACCTCCTCAATGGAGGTCAGACACGAAAAATGCCTTTGAGTACAAACTGAATAGATCATCTGAGTCTTTAAAAGGAAGTGTAGTATTTGTTGATCATGGTTATGCATCTAAAAATGGCATCCTACGAAGACTGAAAATGTTTGTTTTGCAGTTTGACTACATTTTGGGGGAGGGGTGGAGGTGAGGAGGAGGGAGAAGTACTGAAGAATGTGGGAAAGAAGCATAAACTTTGGCTTGGAGGAGTGTTAGTGTGTGACTCTATAGATCTGCTGAGTTTCATTTTCCAGACTACAGTTCTCTCTCTCGCTCGCACGCACGCACGCGCGCGCACACACACATTAATTTAAAGTGTTCTGCAACTTCTGTAAGAATTTCATTGCTTCTTTTTTTTTCCCTGACTAACAATAGTATACACTCCTTCTTTCTCCAGAGTTACACATAAACACATATCTCTAAGCACACATATCTCTAAGCACACATATCTCTAAGCACACATCCCTAAGTACACATATCTCTAAGCACACATATCTCTAAGCACACATATCCCTAAGCACACTTATCTCTAAGCACACATATCTCTAAGCACACATATCCCTAAGCACACATATCTCTAAGCACACATATCCCTAAGCACACATATCTCTAAGCACACATATCCCTAAGCACACATATCCCTTAGCACACATACCCCTAAGCACACATATCTCTAAGCACACATATCTCTAAGCACACATATCTCTAAGCACACATATCCCTTAGCACACATACCCCTAAGCACACATATCTCTAAGCACACATATCTCTAAGCACACATATCCCTAAGCACACTTATCTCTAAGCACACATATCTCTAAGCACACATATCTCTAAGCACACATATCCCTAAGCACACATATCTCTAAGCACACATATCCCTAAGCACACACAAAACAGTAATAAAAATAACACAAGAGCTTATATGACACTGTAAAAGAATAGCTTACAAACTTTAGATGCCAGAATGATATTAACTGAACAAAATAGGAGGAAATGAAAAAAATCGTAGAGAATAACAGTTGTATTGCAATGTAAAACTGTTTATTTTAATGTTGGTTAATGTATAACTGAAATAGTTTTTTTAATTTTGTAATAATTCTTCTTTTTTTCAATAGTTGATGTGAGATGACAAATTTTGTTTGTTAGTTTAGTCAGGTACATCATAAAGAAATTAATTCTCTGTAGACAAGAAAAGAAATATTGGCAGTGGTCTACAGACCACATTTGAGTACCAGTTATTAGATAATCACAAAATTTGTAAATGGAGGGTCACATCATCTTGTGCCATCTTGCAAAGGAAGGTTGATTACAGTGGATCTCCAGTTTGTTGTGTCTTGCTTTCTTGGTACACTTAGCCAAGCTGACTTCCATCCATCTCTTGATGTTGTCCTCTAATATCTCTTTATTATCTCTAATATCATTTATTATTTCCCTTTCAGTCTTATTTTGTCTTGTATTAGGGCATTGTTTCCTGTCATGATAGTTTGACTATCTAAAGTGCATGATGTGGCTCACATGATTTCCCTTCAAGATTTCATGCACTTTCCTAGTCAGTCCTCTTCTGAGATGTATCCTTTGTCTGATTCCTTGCATATTTAGGTGTTCTGCCTGAGATGATTCATGCCTAGGGTTCTTTCTCAGAATTTGTAGAATGCCTGGAACAGTGAAAGTTGTATGATAAAGGGCAGAATGTCAGATGGACCTGCATGCCAAATTCTTAACCCTTTCGAAATAAATATCAATCAGTCTTATCAGATGGCCAGATCAGTTCATCTTTTCTCTTTCAGTGTACTGTGGCACAGCTGTTGTTCAAATGGTTGATTTGATATCACTGTTTCCCACTCTGTCTCTCCTTGTCTTATTTACTGCATTTTCAAACATATCATTTCTAAGGGGACTATTTCCTTTCTAAATTTTGAATAGCCTCCAAGTCTGGCATTGGTAACAGAGAAGATTCTTCCTCTTCATCTTTATTATTTTCAGTAAGTCAGATGTTATTTTTTAGTACTTTACTAGGCCTTTTGGTGTGGCTAAAATATATTAATTTCCTTATTCTTATGTTTATGCTTATTTCTTGTTCTGTTTTGAATTGTTCCAGTATATCTTTATGGTGCTCATATTTTTATGAGCCCTCTTCTTTGGTGCAAGCTCAGTTTTCTTATTTAATGTTCATATTTCTGCACCATAGAAACTACATGTACCCACTGTTGCAGAAACTATGGAAGGTCACATGGACTCTCTAAAATATCCAGTTATTAATTCACATCCATACCTCTTTCTCAGAGATCCCAAATTCGTGTAGCACATTCTTGGCAGTGCCTGTGGGTAGGCAAGAATGGCCAACAAGAAATCCATCATAGACCTGCTTCCAGCTGTTGGTACTGACAAAGACTCGTCAGACTTTCCATTTCGTTTCAACAGACACGCCCCTGGAGACTATCTGGATACAGAACAACAAAGGGAACTAAAAGACCAAGAAAACCAAGAAGATCTACGGCAAAAGCTTGAAAAAGTCGAGAAGCCGTAAGCCAAGTTTTGCGATTTGATATAGGCTCATTCAAAGCTACAAAAGTATTCTCATTGTGATAGTGAAAACTATAACTTACTGTATAGCAGATATTACCAGTGCATGTCCCTTGTGGAACTTTGCCTTCCTAACAGCTCTCCTGTAGACCTCTCAGTTGTAAGAAAGATGCCCTGCTGCTGATCCGCCCATTCACAGATCATCAGCGATGTCTTGCAGCCATCTTTGCCTTGATCTTCCTCTCTTTCTTTTTCCCATTATGTATCCTTCCAAGACTGTCTTCTCTAGATTTTCATGACATTTAATGTGTCCAAAATATTTAAGTTTTCTCTGTTTAATCCTCTTCACTAGCCAGCCTTCTTCAGTATTTTCTTGTAGTATGGATATATTTGTTCTTTTTTTGTGTCCATGATATTTGAAGAACTCTTCTGTACCATTTACATTCAAAGGCATTTATGTGTTTCTCAGCTGTTTTGTTAAGTGTCTGGGTCTGACAGGCATATGTTGTGATGGGAAAGATCTTATATCTTATCTTATATCCTTCCCGTGCCGTTAAACGTCACATAGGGCTCGTAAAGTAGTTCGCCAATTTTTCCTGTCTTCGGCGAGTCTTTCAACCTCATCAAAGGATCTTATGCCTGTTAACTTGGCCTCTCTTAATAATGTCCTCTTCAGAGTTTCACGCGGTCTGCCCCTTTTTCTTCGGCCTGTTGTGTTCCACTTGATAGCTTGTTTTGGGATTCTCTGATCATTTCTTCTCATCAAGTGACCAACATATGTCCATCTCCTTTTCCTGATCACCCATGAGACTGGTTGTTGTTCAGTCATCTGTCTTATCTCTGCATTGTTCGTGAATTCATTCCACTTGATGCCGAGTATTTTCCTTAGGCATTTGTTTTCAAAAGAGTCTAATTTCTTTTCTATATTTGTTTTCCAGCTTTCGCATGCATAAATGCGGGTGGATATTACATTTGAATTGAATAGTCTTAACTTGGTTTTTGTGCTTATAACTTTTGAATTCCATATGTTCTCAAGATTCTTGAAGATTGATGCTGCTTTTGCAATTCTGATCCTAACTTCCTTTCTAGTGTCACCATCCTGGTCTATGTAGCTGCCAAGGTATGCAAATTGATTGACTTCTTCAATATCTGTCCCTTCTATGTGTATTTTTCCATTTTGATTGATGGGAATTTTCATTATTTTTGTTTTGTCCTTGTTAATTTCAAGTCCTATTTTGCTAGCCAGTGAAGACAGGCTATCTGTTTTTTCTTGCATGGAATTCACATTATTACTGATAAGAGTTATGTCATCAGCAAAATCAAGATCTTCTAGTTGGGTCCCATGTACCCAGTCAATACCTGTGTTACCTGTGCAGCATTTTTTCATTATGAAGTCTACTGTAATCCCAAAAAGTAAAGGAGACAGTATACATCCTTGTTTCACGCCTGTTTCAATCTGGAACCATTCACTCATCCCTTCTTCTGTCTTGACTGCACAACCATATCCATTGTATAAGTCCTTAATGATGTTGACAATTTTAGATGGTATTCCATATAGACATAAAATTCTCCATAATGAATCTCTGTGTATGCTATCAAATGCCTTTTTAAAATCTATGAAGTTCAGTATTAATGGTTTCTGCTTTTCAATATGTTCTTCAAGTATTATTCTGAGAGTAAAGATCTGGTCGAGACAGCTTCTCCCTTTTCGAAATCCTGCTTGTTCTTCTCTCATTGCAGTATCCACTATATCTTTGAGTCTATTCAAAATGACCTTGCAAAATACTTTTGACACAACTGATATTAAGGTTACTCCTCTCCAGTTGTTACAGTCACTAAGGTTGCCCTTTTTTGGTATTTTAACAATGGGAAAGATGCATGCCTTTAAAAATCTTATTTTTGTAGTTCTGTCTGTTCCTCTCCACAGCTTCTTTAGTTTTATTTTTTGAAGAGCGATAGATGTCCTCCTTTTAATTTCCCTCATTTTCCCTCCATTATTAGTAATGATCCAAGATATTCAAAACTCTCCACCTCTTCAAATTTTTCCTCATTGATACATATTTCAGCTGCCTTATTGTTTTTTTTATCCGTTGTCATCAATTAGTTTTCTTTGCATTAAGATAGAGGTTTTGCTCTTCACCATTCTTATGGTCTGACATAATTAGTTTTCCATTCCTTTTTGTGTTGTGGACAGTAAAGCTGTGTCATCAGCGTATCTAATCTCTGATATATCATAACCTCCAATTGTTATGGCATCATAATATTCTTTGTTTACATCTTCTCTAACATTCCTCATTATATTTTCAGTATACAAGTTAAATAAGTAAGGCAACAATATGCAACCCTGATGGACCTCTTGTTTTATGTCAAACCAAGTTAGTTGTTTCACCATTTATTCTTACTACTGCCTGTTGGTTTAGATACAACAGTGATATTAATTGTGTCACATATGTTGGAAATCCCATTTTTTTCCATTATTTCCCAAAGTTTCTGGTGTTGTACACAATCAAATGCTTTTGAATAGTCTATAAAAAGATAAATACAGATTCACATTAAATTCTCTGGATGTCTCTATTATATATACACATACATATCTTATATACATATCTTATGTTGAACATATGATCTCTTGTTCTTCTTCCTTGTCTAAAACCAGCTTGGATCATATTGATTTCTCCTATTTTCTTTTAAAGTTTACCCATTATGATTTTTAATAGAATTTTACTGACATGACTAATCAAGGCAACAGTTCTGTATTTTGTGTATAATTTCAAGTTACCCTTTTTCACCAGTGGTATGAATCCAGTTCTTTTCCATTTCCATTCTTTTGGCCAAATACCTGAATGCCATATCTTTTTACATGGTGCATGATATATTGTAGCACATTCCTTTCCTCCTGCCCTTATGAGTTCAGTTTCACTCTTTATTGCCCATAAAACTTGAATTGGTGGTTCAGGTTCTTTCTCCTTCAATAATAATTCACGCTGTTGGTTTCTGCTTTCACAGTCAGTTGTTTCATACATTCCTCTGCAATATTCCTTCCATATTTCTAAAATTTCCTCTGTCCCTGTCAAGGTCTTCCCCATATCATCACTAATTACATTTAGTTACCAGTGTAGATAAATGAAGTAACAAAAGAAATTTAAAACTTATAGAAATTTTTCAGAAAGATAAAGGTAAAATTCCTGTTTCCATGCCATTAAGGCACATTTAGAGATATATTGTTAGGCCTGTATTTCCATGACCTTCGGCACATGAAAGTGTGGTGTGGTCAGTATCATGCCTGGCCGCATTTACCTTTCTAGATTTCTCTGGTACCCATTTTTAGAGGCTGAATGAACCTTGGGGGCTTTTTGGTGTGTACCAAAAAAAAATCCTACCACTTTGAATCCATACCACTGGGTTAGTAGACCAAGAACCTAACTAGGCTGATAACAGAAGTGTTTTTAATTTATAAAAGCACCACCATCATCATATGTGCAGCTATTTTTATGTATTATTTATGTTTTAGCCTTTTAAATTTGGTGTTTTTTACTGTTTTGTTTATTAGTAGGTTATTATCCTGGATGTCTTAGTTTGTAATTTTACAAATTTCATTCAGTTATTTAGAAGTTTTATAATTAAGTGTTTCTCTAGCATTTATGTTAAAATCTACTGCTACTTTTAACCTACTAACTACTTTTTTTTTTAATCTGAGTTAAAGAATGTGAGGATGATGAAAAAATATTAAATGTTTATAGTCCTTCCAAAAGCTTTACAGCATTGAACATAGAAAGCTGAGCTTAAGCAAAAAATTTGCATAATTTCACTGCACTGATATGTATATATGTACGTATTTTGAGCATATACATGTATAAATGTCAGGCGACAGCTCATTCCTCCAGCTGGAATACCACCTCCAACAGCTGAGGAAGTGCTGAAGCTGAGGAAAAGCCAGTCCAACACTTCAGTTGATTTCTGTATGCCCGTGGAGTACCAGTCAGAGGAGCAAGAGTCTCATTCAGAACCACTGTAGGTTGCTGTTATTTTTTTTTTTTTTGCATTGTTTATTTAAACAAATGTAAAATAGGTAAAGGTAAAATCCCCCTTTCCATGGTATTAAGGCATATTGGGGATACAGTGTTAGGGCCGTATTTTCAAGACCTTCAGCACATGAAAGTGTGATGTGGTTCATATCATGCCTGGCTGCATTTACCCTCCCAGATTTTTCTGGTACCCATTTTTAGAGGCTGGGTGGACCCCGGGGTCTTTTTAGCATGTACTAGGAAAAATCCCACTGTTGGGACTTGAACCTGGTATCACCAGATTAGTAAACCGAGCGAAATGTACAATAGGGGTCATTTATTCTGTAACGGAAGTAGAAATACTGATACAAGCCAATCGTTTAGTAATGTTTAGATTGAAAAATTCTTACAAAGGCAGGTCAGATCTCATATTATTTCAGTAACCCTTATTCTTTAGAAAAACTGTTTGGATATTTTTGTTTTTTTAAATGTGATTGTTGATATGACATCAGCTACAGTTTTTTATTAGAAAAGTTTGTGCAGATCAAATACTAAGATACATTTTTGTGATAGTATTTGTAATAATTCATTCATGGTGTGCAGACAGGTGGAAATCTGCAGAATTAGAAAACTCTGGACCATTTCAGATATTCATAATAATAATAAAAGCACTAGAAATTGCTGGTTTTTTTAAAATCCCTACACAGAATAACTTGATTTGCAGAAAATATCATTAGTGATTTTTGTTAAAACTGTTTTTACAGACCAGATACTCATAATAATATTGAGACATTGATAGAACCCCAAGAATCTTCACCTCAGCTTTTATTGCAAGATTCACAGCAAATTCTGTTTGATGCTTCTGAGCCAAATCCAGCGGAGGAAAAAGTCATCGCTCCGGAGGAAGCTGCAGACAGCCATCATTCAGTGAAAGATGTTCAGGATGCCATATCTTCAAGCTACTGAAGTCAGATTTTAATAGCTACCTGGTGAGAAAATTAAATAAATTTACCTGTTTATTTGAGTTTTTCTTGGTCTCTTATCAGTGATAGGATCTGAGAAAAAGATTAATCTTTAATTAGTTGTTGTAATAACCATCCCTGTTTGTTAAGAGCATTCCCAGTCATCTGAACAGTACTGATATTGTAACTAATTGTAAACATGACATCAGAATAATTTGTTTTAATCCTTGTAGCTTAAGGTCTTGTCAAAATAGGCCCATCATACTGATGTCAACAACATAGTCTGTTTTAGTAGTGTTAGTAGCAGATTATATCATTAGTCTGTTTTTTGGATTATAATTGTTGGTTTGATGTCTGTTTTAGAGCATGGGAGGAGTACAGTTTGTAGATAACTTTTCTCTCATGTGAGGCCAGTGGTTTGGAGATTTGTTACCATTTTACTCTAGTGATTCCAGCTGTAAAAATGCATGCACTTTTAATAGGAGAGCATCCTCTTTAATGAGATAATGTCTGCCTTCAGGACAGAGAGCATCAGAGTATAATGTACAGATATTTTCCAGCGCATAAAGAGATATGCAGATGTTACGTACAAATCTGCTGCTTATACATGAAGTTGTGCCCTTGCTGAAAGTGGGTAATGTGGAGCAGTGCTCTTTTGTCATCATTACGGTAGTTAACCTTACAAATGCTTGTCAGTTCTGGTAGGTGATTATGTATGTGATGTGAGTGATGTGCTTCAGTGATCAAAATACTAGCTTACACTGCCCCCAGTTATTAGAATTTGCTTTTTATTTAGAAGATCTCAGAGGATTGTTTTGACATAGAAGATCTCAGTGGGTTGTTTGCATAAAGATTGACCCAGAACATTTCAGAGAGTTATTTACATAAAGTTTAATCTGAACCTACAATATCTCTGAGGTGTGTACATAAAATTTAACTGAGAATTTCTCAGAGGCTTGTTTACACAAAGTTTGATATAGATCTCAGTGGGTTTCTTAATGAAGATTGATGTAGAGGATCTCAGTTATTTTCATAAAGCAGGTGGCAAAGACTTGTAAGAGCCACTTCAGATAGTTTAGAGCTACAAAATACGAACAAATATCACATGTATGTTTTTATTGTTATGAGATGGGGTGTGGTGATGGTGTGGCTGTATGTGAGAGGATCTTTGTGTAGTATGTGACTACGGTATATTATTGGCTGTCTTAGCTCAGTGGGTGCCCTGCAGCTGTTGTGCTGTGTAACAGGAGCCTCACCCTCAAGCCGCTTTACTCACACCAGTAAAAAAAACAAAACATGCAGGATCTTACTGCGTAATCTAGATGACCCAGATAGTGAGTGGTTCCCAAAATGTTGACAGGTGATGACAATATACCATACAAAGCGGCAAGTGGAGAAACAATCATACAACAAGGGCGTGCACCAATGGAGGAGCAAAATTATTATTCAGTGATGACATGCAGATCAAATGAGCAGCAAATTAACAAAGGACAAACAACATGTATGAAGATGAAGAAACATCTTATTTGAAACAGAATAAAAAGACAAAGGTCTTATTTAACACAGTCGCTAATGTCATTACATAACTATAAGAACTCACTCTCACTCATTCCCATACCAACATCATACTTCACACTTCTTTATACTATAGCCATTCCTTCCCACTGATCATTAGCAGACAAAACACTTCAGACTTAAGTAACTGTACTGCAATGAAAGATTACTTCTTCCCTCCGTTGGGACTGCATCCAATTATAAAACATTGGTCATAGGGACTAAGTTGGCTACGGTCATGCAGGTATTTAACCTCGTGTATGACTAAGTAAAATAGTACACCCGGACCCACTATCACAACATTCATACTATATCACACTTTCATACGCCATGACATGAAACACAAACTCTCCCTTGGTGGTATGACTTCCGCGCTTCAGTTACGCAAATACTGACTCTACAGTTTCATAGAAAATACGAAATACAACGGTATTTTCTTGAAAATACAACAGTATAATCGATAATGAAAACTTAACGTAAGGGTCAGCTCACTAGGAACATTAACTCTAGTGACTCTCATAATCTTAGCATGAATAAAACCATACACTTAAAAAAAAAAAGAGAGAGAGAGAGAGAGAAAACTACAGTTACAGATACAATCTCCAGTTAACCTGTCATACACATCACACTAACACATGATGCTAGCCCTGAAATAAATCTTTTGCACTTAGCCCAAAGCAGCGAATTCTAGAGGTGAGAAAAGGTTCTACTAACTGGAAACATCTTGGGAGGATGCTGTACCGTGCCAGTGGCATCTTCTATTCCCAAGAAGAAGGTGCAATTTCTTGGTTTGAATTTCTCCCCAGTCACCTGCCCCTATGCTAAGAACATCTGAGACCTTGTATAAAATAATGTGTAATATGTGACCTTTTGTTACCACTAAGACCTTGACCAAGTAAACTTAGACTTTGAGAAAATATTATGAGCCTTGGGACTCCTCATTTTCTGGTCACCTGCTCAACTGAGACCTTGACTTAGTGAAATTAGACTTTAATTGACAGGTGTTCGACCCATTCTTTGAACATCCAAAACTAGACATTTCCCCACACCTCTAACCTCGGTTATATTCTAACTGTAACCACGGGCATATTCTTACTTACACCATCACAGTTAAATATACAGAAAGTTTAAATAATTTGTAAAGATATATGGACATAATATTTATTCGTTGTCAGTACTGATGTGCAAAATTGATTGTCTAACACAGTTCCTACATAGTTCTTACTGATCCAAAATTTCTTTAACCTCTGCCTTAAATCTAGTATTACAACTAGCATTTAAATTCTTAAGTATATTTGTTCATTATAAACATCAAAGTTATGTTTTGCTTGATTGATTAATCTCAGGAGGTAGCATCACTGTAGTCAAACATTCCCATATAAGTCTGCTACCTGTTCCAGTAACCAGTGTAAGGTCTTTGTGCTGACTGCCCCCTTTGCATGTTGACTTAGGGTTTGTCACTTCTTTCCTCACTCAGTTTGTCACTTTTTTCCTCACCCCTCGTTCCTTCATTCAGCAAATGTAAGGGTTATTCTACCATGTTGCCTTCTCATCCTTACAGAATTTGTCCATAACAGCCTTCAACTGTCTTGTCTCATCACATCTTGTGTAGGAGTCTTTCCAGCCTATTGGTTGACCCACTAATTACCATGAACTCCATGTCCAGGATGGTAATTCCATGTGAAGCCTGCAAATTGAGAGCTTGCAAGTATGTTGGCTAATTCTCTGCAAAGCATACCCCTCTTGATCTTAAGAAGCATGCTTTGTGAGTCCATCACCGTGACTGCACTGCGTATTTGCTTTTCAACCAGTCAAGTGACTACAGTAGTGACCACTTCAGTTTTCATCCTTATGTTGCAATTTGTGATATCACATGCACCTACTCTTTCCTCAGCTGTCTCTGCAGCAGGATATGCAGCAAAACCCCAACCACTTCAGTGCCCTCTGATGCTGAAACCATCAGCAAAGATGATGTAGTCCTGTGGCTGGAAGTGGCGCTGAATAACTTCATGTATCTTAGTCTGTGGAGCTGTAAGCCCAGTTGTGACATTTTCTGCCTGGTTGTATGATGCCTTTAGTGAAATCTCTCATCAGACACTGTCACTTACTTTTCTGTCATGTTGTCACATGTTGTCCACAAGGTTTCTTCTATCTTAGTCATCACTTGATGTGCCTCCCTTTATCTACATGGAAGGATGAAATGAAGGGATGTTAGCAGCACTGAGATAGGTCTTAACTTACACATGCTTGTATCATACTCTGAAGCTGGATAGTTCCAGTAAGTACATCATAGTCATGATAGGTGAATCCCTGGTGCATCCCAGGACTACTTTCATGACCTCATTCTCACCACTTGCATTTTAATCCAGTGGACTCATTTTATACCTGTGTGTAATTTTTAAGATAAAGGTAATCCTGTCATGCCTTAGAGGCATATAGGGATATGGTGTTAGTGCCCATATTTTACTTGACCTGTCAGTACACTTAACAAAACAGCCGAGAAACTCACGAAAAAAGAACAAATATATCCATACTACAAGAACTTAATATTGAGGAAGGCTGGCTAGTAAAGAGGATTAAAGAGAGAAAACTTAAATATTTTGGACACATTAAACGTCATGATAATCTAGAGAAGACCGTCTTGGAAGGGTACATAATGGGAAAAAGAAAGAGAGGAAGACCAAGGCGAAGATGGCTGCAAGACATCGTTGATGATCTGCAAATGGATGCACCAGCAGCAGGCCATCTTGCTCACAACCGAGAGGCCTACAGGAGTGCTGTTTGGTACGCAAAGTTCCGCAAGGGACGTGCAAATGAATGAATGTCAGTACACTAGAGGGTGATATGGTCAGTATCACGCCTGGCCGCCTTTCCTTCCCCAACTCCAGAATAAGTCAGGTACCCATTTCTACAGCTGGGTGACTGGGGTGCCTCCAGCCAGATTTGAACCCCCAACCTTCACCACGAGAGACCAGTGCACTAACACTTTGCCATGAAAATATTTTATTTATCTTTTTCACTAATTGTGATTTAAAAAAGAACTTGCTAACATACCTCCATGAGCCACACTTTATGTGTGGCTTGTGAACTGTGGTTTGGCCACCCCTGACATAAAGTTTGACTTCCAATATCTCAGAGGCTTCTTGATATGAACAGCACTAGAAGTGTACACATTTTTGGTTTGACCAACAAATCTCTCAGGTTTGTTTTACACAAAGTCTGAACTAGGAAATGCGAAAGAGAGTGTTAATATGATTATGAATCTTGGCCCATCAAATTAAAAGCTACAGGAACATTTATCCACAGGTATCAAGTCCAGCAGTCTCACAATGCCTAATCTGAAGGGAATGTATGCCCCAGGTAATGATTGTGCTCACATCTTGGCACCTGCAGGCTTCAGTCTTTTCTTGCCACCTGATGTGTTCCGTTTTAACAGAGTAGCACCCATGTACCCACCAGATCCATGCATCAGACCAAATGAAGGAGATTTAGTGTGTCCACCAGAACGTCCACCATGTCCTGTGTAAGCATTCTTTTTTAAACTCATTTTTTAAAATGTATTTTTTAAAACGTATTTTTTAAAACTTATTTTTTAAAACTTTGATATCTGTATCGACTGATACACGTTTTTTTCTTTCTTGTGTGTATCATTTCATGAAGCACTTCACACTGTATCAATAATTATTGATACAACACAGCTGAGTGACTGCTGGTTTGTATCACATTAATGCTTTACTGTTGAGCAGTAATTTTATTTGTTGTCTTTCATTGCATTATGTTAACTTTTTTTAAAAATCTGATTTTATTGCCTTTTTATAAAAATAACACCACAAACCATCGTCAGTACTGACTTCATAGTATCAGTTTTATCAGTTGTCATTGTACTTTTTCTAACATTATACTTTTCTCTTTACTGATGCTCAAGATGGAAAAATTTTCTGATGTTTCAAGATTTCTAACATTATACTTTTCTCTTTACTGATGCTCAAGATGGAAAAATTTTCTGATGTTTCAAGATTTTAAAGTTCCTGATGTTTCAAACTTTTAAAATTTACTTCTGTTTCTAAGATTTGAAATGTTCCCTTTGTCTAAAGCTTTTAAAATTTACCAGCGTCTCAAGATTTAAATGCTCCTGATGGAAGTATTAGAATCATTTGGAATAGAACATTTACTTGGCATCAGAGCCTTCTACCACAATAATACGTGTGCAGTTAGAACATCCACTGGTTTGATTAATTGGTTCATGGTGATATCAGGAGTTTGACAAGGATCCACGCTCCCTCTCCTACTTTTTATCTTATATGGACCACGTCACAAAAAAAATGCAAGCGTGGAGCCAGATAAATGATCTGATGTTAGCAGACGATCAAAGCTTAATACACAAAAATGATGAAGAACTACAAAATCACATCAGCTGCCTCGATAGAAGCTGCAAAGAATACAGCGTGAAAATATATATCGAGTAAACAGAAACAATGATGATAAGAAGAGCTTCAAGAAAATGTAACATTTATATAAATAACACCAAACTCAAGCAGGTTACTAAATTCAGATATCTAGGAAGCATATTTGCACAAGATGGAGAAATAGAGAAATCGAATGTAAAATTCATAAAGCAAACAATGTTACCTATCAGCTTGCACCAATCCTAAAACATCTAAATATCTCGATGGACACCAAAAAAACAGCAATATTCATCCTGATTCTGTGCTGTCAGGGCCATTTGTGGACACTCACCAGATAACTTGACAGAAAGTTGACAGCATGGAAGATGAAATGCTTAAGAAAACGGTGAACAAAACAAGAAGGGATCAAGTGCAAAATGAAATAATCTGGCAAATGTTGGGAACACCTGTCAAGGACCATATTGGAAAACAGAGTTAAGTGGTTTTGGCATTTGATACACATGAATGCAAAACAACCAGTTGCATGTGCGTACAACTTGAAGACATCTAGATATAAGGTGTGAGGACAACCAAGGAAAAAAGTGGATAGATGGGGTGGGACACTGAGGAAACCCAAGCCTCTCATCTTGCTCTGGACTGATGTCTGAAACTCCCTGCTACGCAGATGGAATAAGCAGATTGATAAGAAGATGTCTCAAGATTGTCAGTTATTTCTTTTAGTTGTAAATATCTGTAAATTTGAAAGTTTACTTTTTTTGTCTAGTAAGTTTGTTGGATGTAATCTGTAATCTATAAAATTGATTAATGTCTGTCTAGAAACTACCCAAGCATGCCAGCAGCTGGAACGGACACACGCATGCTTAGTGATGCTTTTCGATTTAACAAAGTATATCATTTTGATATCTGCAATCCCTGCAAACTGAGTGAGCAGTCTTGTTCCAGCATTTCTATGGCTCCGAAGATGTCAAAGCAGCTTTGTCCATGCACAAAAAAGTAACCATCATTTTTATCTCTTTATAAAATTAACAAACTTCTGTGTTGTATCTGCAACATAATTTTTTTTTTCTTCATATTTCAAATCATTAAATTTTGAATATTGTATATAATTATATAGGATAATTATCATATCAGAACTATCCAACTTTCTTTAACCTCCTTAGCATTATGTGTCTGGGGAAAAAACATATTGAAAACAATGTTTAAACACCATTATCCACTCATTTATATTGATTAAGGAATTCTCAAAATTGTTCACTCATTAATATTAATTAAGAAGTTCTCATAATTATTTTTAGAAGCTTGACCTCATTTCTTTCACTAGATGGCAGCACTGCCCTGAACATATTCTGGCTTAAAACTGTGTATGGGGTTGAAACCCTGGTTAGCCCATGTAACTTGTAGGGCTAATGATTTTAGCATGGAAAACCTGGCTTGTGTAACACATGGAGTTAATGTCAAGCAGGTTGATAATTTAAAATAAAGTAATTTATAACGAATTTTAATGCAAATTCTTCTTAACATTAATTTTTTTGTGAAAAAAAGAGGGTTTTGTTGTATAATATAGCTTACTTGTCACTTTTGGAAGCCAGATCATCAGTATGCAATGCCTCTCTATGTTTTCAGTCAGTCTGCAGTGACTGTTTGGTGCAACTCATTATATCCCTATTTTGTTCTCATAATTATTTTTAGAAGCTTGACCTCATTTCTTTCACTAGATGCCTCAGTCACCCAGCTGTAGAAATGGGTACCTGACAAGAAGGGAAGGAGAGGCTGTCTAGCATGATGCTGACCACATCGCCCTCTAGTGTGCTGAAAGGTAAAAGAAAATGTGGGCATTAACAGCATATCCCTATGTGCCTTTAAGGCATGACAGGGTTACCACCTTATCAGGATGTCTTATTGTCCCCTCAACACTGAAGGGTATATGAAGAAGGAAACAAGACAAGCAAAGGAGTAATTCCTTCAACCAGTGATTTTTATACCAATTTAGATTTGTGACAATGAGTAAAAGTCTGTGCCATAAAGGATGTTGTTGAATAAGCTTAATGATTGAGTGATTTATTCCTTGTAATCATGTTGAAATATCCACATTTTCTAATGTTGTAGGAATTCTATTCAGTCATTTCTGATTATGGAGTAATGTTTGCTTGAAACAAGATAATCTGTCATGTGAGTTATACCTGTAGTTTCATTGTTTATACTCCTCTGTGCCCAGTGCAGGAGTTTCTCATTTCCTTTTTTTGAGTTGATGTCTGAAGATACATTTCCACTTGGGATGGTTGGCAGTTTAGTCTCAGGATTTTTGGTCTGTCCAGCAGCATCTTATCTCATGTAGGCATATCTGTGAACTGCAGTTGTTCCAGTTGTTCCTTCACTTTCCATTCAGTGGTACTATTGTTTATTCAGCATATTTGCTTGAATTTTAGCATTTCTGCACTTGACACTCTGGTGGAGAGACAGACAGATACTAAGATTGCCAATAATGTTGAATATTTAACATATTTTGACTCTATCTCACATAGTAGGTGCCAGTAATTTTGAATGTTTAATATATCTTGACTCTGTCTCACATAACAGGTGCATGATGAAACCAAAATAACAGTGAGCAATATGAAAATCAAAAGTGATACTGCCAGCAGGGATCCTTAAATATTATGTTTTTTTCTACAATTCTTTTAGGCCTCGATACCCACCATCTAAACAAGCAAGGCACTATGACTTCCGCTATCCAGGAGGAGGAACCGAATGCAATGCATCAGTTCACAGACATGGCCATGTACCTGAAGGCTGCACTATGACTTTTCCTAGTGACGGTAAAATAGTATGTCATGATTTACCACAATCTTCAGATTGTAAGATCAGCTTGCCTAATGCACCGAGCTGTGGGGTACAGGATATGATTGCTTATGATCATTCAGCACGTGGAGGCAGTCAGATCTTTGATGATGCTTCAATGTACAACAATGCTCCCAGTACATGTTCTTATGGAGGTCCTAACGATTTCAGAAGCAGAGGTGCACCTGATCCATATGCAATCACTGGCAACCTTCACTACAAAAGCAGCGGTTATGCAACAGACAAAAGCTGTGCCTTAATTCCTGTTGAAAGAGGCGATAAAAAAGTGGACTTTGTTGCTCCTTGCCCATATTGTCCATTACCATATTACCCATCTAACTATATATGCAGGCCAGTATATAATCGCAAGTATCTACTGGATTGCCCAGAGCAGGATGGCCCACCAGCAGATACCTACACATTTTTGTAAAGAGAACTTATTTTCATCCCACAGCTCAGACTGTGGAAGCTTCAAACTGCCTGTGAAGCTGCAACAATAAAAACGATAAGAGCATCTCATGGAGGATTGAGGTAAAGTTTTACTGGAACACTGCCCAAGTCCAGAATGGTCATATCAAAAGCAGCTGAAGACTGTCACCATATTTCACATTTCCACGACTGAAGCTGTGTTGTTGAATTATCCTTTCTCGTTTGAGGACTTCTTAATAGGAGACATAATTTGATCATGTGAGAATTTTTTTTAAAAATGAGCTTTCGGACTTGAGGAAATCTAAGCATTCTCTCGAGATCTGAAATGTATCAACCAGTTGAAGGGTCCTGGGGCTTGAAAACTGCTTGCACAAAAGTTTCGTTGTAGCATTCTTTGTTCGAGCGTCACGTCTTGTCCATTCAAAGTACATGAAATGACTTCTTCTTTACTGTAGCCATGGATTGTTAAAATGGGTCAGTAATTTTTTTTTTTTTTAACTTGGTGAAGAATGCTTCTGTCATGATAAGATAAAACAGAATCTGTTAGTAACTTATTGTAAATTTAAATTGTAAATTTAGCCTCACAGCTTTACTTCATCCTGTTTATATGTGTACCATCTGGAAAAAGCATATTTACAAAATACAATCATTGAATAAAATCTTCATATTCAACAGATTGAAGAGAAATATTGTCTTACTTTTTTGTGCAAGTAACAATGATTATGAAATAGTTTTGTTTGTTTTTGCGATTTGTGCCCGTGCAAGTCTAATACATTTCAAATTTGATGTCATTCTTTAATTTTTAACTTCCTAAATTCTCATTTTATAATAGAATATTTTCAGATATTTTGAGATTCATAAAATGTTTATGTAGGTGACTGATGGTGGTGAAGATAAACAAAGAGCAGCAGTTTTTTCATTGCAAAGATCTTTAATTTGTCACTACTTTTTTGTTTTAAGCATAATTTCTTTTTTTTCTTCAAAATTGCTGTGAACACTTCATCTTTATCTTTTTCTTCAACAACTGACAGAAAATGTTATGATCACTAAGTTGTCTTCCCACTCTGCAGGGCAGGATTGGTGTATCTGTGTCTCACTCGAACATCCGCCCATATGCCTATGAATAAACACAGTGATTAAAGATAAAAGAAAAAATACAACCTCAAAGAATTACTGGTGATATTATTTTTGGCAATGAAATTATATGAACTGTAAGTCTCACTATATTTACTTTCCTTTGTGTCAGGTGGCAAAAACTCTTTTTTTTTTTGTTCACGCACCTCCTAGCAGGGCACAAAAAAGTAACAAATATATCCATAAAGAACTTAATATTGAAGAAGGCTGGCTAGTAATGAGGATTAAACAGAGAAAACTTAAATATTTTGGACAAATTAAATGTCATAATTTAGAGAATACAGTCTTGGAATGGTACATAATGGGAAAAAGAAAGATAGGAAGACCAAGGCGAAGATAGCTGCAAGACATCGTTGATAATCTGCAAATGGATGCATCAGCAGCAGGGCATCTTGCTTACAACCGAGAAGCCTACAGGAGAGCTGTTAGAGAGGCAAAGTTCCGCAAGGGACATGCAAATGACTGACTGACCTAGCAGAGCGAAGTAATGGTATAAGCAGCACTCTGGGGTTTGAGCTGAAGTTGAGGGCAAGGTAATATTTATGGAGTCAAGAGTCCAACAAATGAGAACCTTAAGAGTCAGATTTGAAAGTTTAGTCTTTTTTGATGATGTATCTTTACAGTCTCTCTGTCTTGATGATGCACCTGAACAGTTTCTGTCTCTTGATGACATGCCTGAACATGATGAAACACCTGAACAAACTGCCTCTCTGTCCTGATGATACACCTGAACAAACTGTCCCTTTGTCCTGATGATACACCTGAACAAACTGTCCCTCTGTCCTGGTGAAACACCTGAACAAACTGTCTCTGTTCTGATGATACACCTGAACAAACTGTCTCTTTGATACACTTGAACAAACTATCTCTCTCTCTTGATGATACACTTGAACACACTCTCTCAGTCTTGATGAACAAACTGTTCTCCATCTTGATGATATGCCTGAACCATCTCCTGACCATCTAGATACTGTCAGCTGTCTGTGCCATTGCTTTTTTAAAAAATGTTGCTTGTTAATGAACCATTCCATCCTCCATTTATCATTTAATCATTACACCTACAATATTTATAATGGATCTGGCTACATTGATTTAGCTATTTTGTTCTAAAGGTGCAGGGCACTAATTCTCTTCCGTTAAGTGTCTCAGGCATGTGAGGCGTAACTTTTTTTGTGATCATTAGTAGTTATTCGAGCGTAAGGCCATTATGTATATTTATGCGTGGGTCCATGTGATAGATATTCTACTCTGCCCTTCATTCATCGCCAGAAGTAAATGCCGTGTAATCCGGGGTGCTTCGCTGTATAAACAGATTTTCTGTCTTCAGAAACAATTTGCTCTCAGTTCAGCTTGCCAGGTACCGGGTGGCCCGAACAGTTCCGGGAAAGATTCGATCTCTCGCTTCCAGTCCCAGAAACGTTGAAACCCTCACACAGCCACCTTTGACTTGTATCAAATGTAAATTCTGCTCACGAGGATGACTAATGTCACTGTGTTGTTACTTACTAATCCAGTCCGATTTTCTCCTGTAGTCTTCAAACAAGAGGGTCGGCGGGGCAGATATCGGAGCCACATACCCCCTGTTGTATGGTGCAAACAGTGGCTCTGGCTTCCTTCTGAAAGTGAGAAGTTTAACAAATACACATACACTGTAAATTCTCTACACAGAATAACTTCGGTTAATTAAGGCAATAATATGCTGTCATAAACTTCAAGTCAAATGGAAATCTACTTCAGTTTATTAAAGGCAATAATATACTGTCATAAAATTCAAGTCAAATGGAAATCTTCATTCATCTTGCAGAACTTTGCCTCCCTAACAGCTCTCCTGTAGGCCTCTCGGTTGTGAGCAAGATGGCCTGCTGCTGATGCATCCATTTGCAGATCATCAATGATGTCTTGCAGCCATCTTCGTCTTGGTCTTCTTCTCTTTCTTTGTCCCATTATGTACCATTCCAAGACAGTCTTCTCTAGATTATCATGAGGTTTAATTTGTCCAAAATATTTAAGTTTTCTTTGTTTAATCCTCTTTACTAGCCAGCCTTCTTCAATATTAAGTTCTTGTAGTATGGATATATTTGTTCTTTTTTGTGTCCATGTTATATGAAGAACCCTTCTGTAGCATTTACATTCAAAGGCATTTATGTGTTTCTCATCTGTTTTGTTAAGTGTTCAGGTCTCACAGGCATATGTTGCAATGGGAAAGATGCATTTCCTTAAAAATCTTAATTTTGTAGTTCTGTCTGTTCCTCTCGACAGATTCTTTAGTTGCTTTAGTTTCTGAAAAGCGATTGATGTCCTCCTTTTAATTTCCCTCATTGTATCTCAAGGGAAATCTACTTTGGTTAATTAAGGCAATAATATGCTGTAATAAACTTCAAGTCAAATGGAAATCTACTTTGGTTAATTAAGGTAATAATATGCTGTCATAAACTTCAAGTCAAATGGAAATCTACTTTGGTTAATTAAGGCAATAATATGCTGTCATAAACTTCAAGTCAAATGGAAATCTACTTTGGTTAACTAATGAAACAAAACGTGAATCACTATAGCGACGCAAGGCACTCAAGTCAGAAACCGGAATGGGGCTTAAGCCAACAGGGAAAGAAAACAATTTTTTTTTTGGGGGGGGGGGAGGCCTGAACAAAGTAAATAGACTTCTATGTGACTTGAAGTTTATGACAGCATTTTATTGCCTTAAGATAGTCTACTGAACCATTTTATGATAATCTGATAGAAATTGCTGATGGTGATTCAGTGGACAAAAATGGTATGACATGAAACATTTGCCCGTAAAGTCAGAGATTCCATTTTTTTTATGGTGTCTTGGTGTGTGACACTATGTTTTAGATTCAGTTAATGTGGCTAGTAAACTTATTTA
Organism: Achatina immaculata; assembly: GCA_009760885.1. Lineage (NCBI taxonomy): Eukaryota > Metazoa > Mollusca > Gastropoda > Stylommatophora > Achatinidae > Lissachatina > Lissachatina immaculata. The sequence continues at coordinate 44,348,707 of CM019719.1, read as the reverse complement.
CGCTGAACAGTGACTGAAACTCGATTGGAAGAACGTGCCATCATTTCATTTGAGTACGAAATAGGTTTTAAAAAAAAAAAGGAAAAAAGTTGACCATACCGATCTTTTTCTGATTTGATAGTAAGGAAACTTTCTTTTTAAATATTGTATATTTACTTGAGACGATAAAAGAGTAATTAGCGCGAAGGTGGGTGCTCAAAGCTAAAATATATACAAACCATTGTTTGTGGTTTCAAAGCTCTTCGTTCTACATGTGACGAGCATTATGATAAGTAATATACCTACATTCATTAAATTTTTTTCTCATTCTGTAATAAATTTATAGTTAATCTTACGATTTTCCCCATTAATTAATCGTTGACAATCTGCGAATGGATGCATCAGCACCAAGGCATCTTGTATACAAAGGAGAGGCCTACATGAGAGTGTTAGGGAGACAAGGTTCCACAAGGGACATGCAAATGCCTGACTGCTGTTGTTAATGCTACTTAAAATCAATGTCCGGACATGATAAAGCTTACTCAGCATAATCGGTTTTAAAATATTAAATGTTAATTTGAGAATTGGGTGGCGCGGCAGTGTATGCTACTGCACGGGGAGGCAAAATTCCTACGGTCGATCCCGTTTGTAACCCGTGAAAATTACGGGAGAAAAAACATTTTTTGACTTAAACTATGCACAGAACATCACCACTGTGGGCGATTGAACACGTGAACAAAATAGGAGAGAACTTATGATAGTTCTCTGTTTCAAATCAGAGACATCGTTTACGATGCAAATTCCGAACCCGTGTAAAGTGTAAAAATAATTGTCTTCTCTCTAACGAAGTTATCTGGGGTAAAGAAGTGGTAAAGAGTGATAGATTTTACGAGCAATATCTACAAATGTGTGAAGTTAACTTCCGACTAGATCATAATAATCTTTGTAAAATCTCGTTAGTTACGTGCCTGGTATGTGAGGACACACACTCTTGGGGTTCGAATATCTATTACAAAATTCACCAAGAAAAATGATCATGATAACTTAAAACTTTACTATTTGTTGGTGACATTTTTTTGTCAGTAGGTTTATCCGAGAAGTACCGACACATATTCTATGTTCCGGCATATTTTATATACAGCACTTTTTTGCTTGGTTTTTTTTTTTAATTTTTATTTTTGCAGTAGAATTACACTGATTATATCTAAATATTTCAATTGCTGAAAAATATTTAGAATCAGAAAATTTATTTAAAAGTTAGCAGCCTATAGCTATAGTTCTTATACAAATAAATTAGTAATAATCTTAAAGTTATGCAAACCATTATACAAAATTTGACGCAATATTTATCTGCGCACTTCAACGGGCTTAATAAAAGAGCGATTACTCTTATAAAGCTGTTCTCTCTGAACATAATCAAACCAAAGGGACTGAATCGAAGAAATATGTTCTAGTGCTCGCGATATGACTTCAGAAATAAGCGGGGTGAACATATGAGACAGTGATGTCCGTGCTAGAACTGTACCTACAGCATTGCAGCTCTCCTGAAGTCGTACAAGTTTGGGTAGTGATGTTCCATTTCTGAATCCTTGTAATAGGACTGATGAGCGTCCAGGGGAATTGTCAAGGGAAAGAAATAATCATCCCGATCGGTGTTCCAACTATAGTAGGCCATACTTAGTGGTAAATAATTATATCCACAAGGTGATCAATAATTTTTAATCCAGGGGCATCATTCTTTGGAATTATTTTATGAGATGTCCCGGTAAACACATGGAAGGCGAACCACATCAGGACAAAAACCATCTTATTCAAGGTGTCTGTGGTTTTGGCCCGTCCCGCGTTCAATGTTTGTTTGCTCATATTCGGTGCTCCAGAAGTTCCCAGTTTTTAAAATGTAAAATGACGTGAAAATATCGAATATCGCTCTAGGACCGTGTATCTGTCATGATAATTAGAGAAGACCGTCTTGGAAGGGTATATAATGAGAAAAAGAAAGAGAGGAAAACCAAAGCGAAGATGGGTGCAAGACATCGTTGATAATCTACAAATGGATGCATCAGCAGCAGGGCATCTTGCTTACAACCGAGATGCCTACAGAAAAGCTGTTGGGGTGGCAAAGTTCCGCAAGGGACATGCAAATGACTGACTGACTGACTGACTGACTGACTGACTGACTGACTGACTGACTGACCGTGTATCTGTACACTTGAGATCTTCGCCATCATAGCTTCACGACAGTTAATATGGTTTACTAGATTCTCCGGGGGCGTATCCAAGAGCCAAGCTTCTAAATTATCTCCTCCAACATGGAGAGCTATTTAAGTTCTGTCATTTAGCCAGGCTAAAGGAGAACAAGACCGCCGGAACAGTTGAATCAATATCGACGCGGTTTCTCGTTCTGAGGGCAGTGGAGTCTGGTCCCACTATCGTCGTCCCTCGCATTCGCAAATGTTTTTGCCAGAGCTACGTAGTAAGTGCACAGTATTAAGATCCTGAAACGCCTGTGGTCTTGTCCTGAAAGCATTCATGACAACACTTTGTAGTTTATTTTATTCATTTACTTCTTCTTCTTCGTTCGCCTCTACCACCACGACCGCCCCGTGATCCTATGAATTTACTCCAGTGGTCCTTGATAGGACCCCAAGAGGTCATGTGGTCCTCCTGAGATCCCCGAGAGGACCACAAGAGGTTCAGAGTATCGCACGGCTTGGGCCTGTATTCTCGGTGGGTCACAGAAGCGGGATTGCACCAGTTTAATCTAGAGTTGGACTTTTTCACCGGAAAACCTCGACGTGTTTTGGATATCAATATATCCCCGCCGGATGAGAGGTAGCTGGCCATCCAGTCCAGCGTTGGACTTTCTCACCGGAAAACCTCAGCGTGATTAGAATATGCATATATCCCTGTCGAGTGAGAGGTGGTTGCCTATCTAGACTGCACTGGTCCAGTGTCTCCGATTTCAGCATTTTGTGGTCGTGGCCGTTATCTTTCCTAGTTGTGACCAGGACGGAGCTTTTGTCCAGGAGGACAATCCTCGCCATTAATAAGTTTCACCCCTGGGTTAAGCCGATTTAGGCGTATTATCCCAGTATGGGCGTACTTAGAACGTGACCGACCTCTAGAGTGGAGGTACCGTGACATGAGTAGTCATTAAGTTTCACCTTGGGTTAAGCCAGCTTAGGCATATTTCACCAGTGTGGGCGTATATAGAACGTGGCCTGCCTCTAGAGCAGAGATGCCGGGGTATGAGTAGCTCTCGCCGCGAGACTACTGGACATACCGATTAAACTTCACTTTATCATTTCCCTCTCTTTTTCACCGCGGCGCCGCATGGCAACCCTAATCGCATTTTCTTCATTACCGGGAGAAGTTTCACTCCACGCGCGGCAGACGAAGAATCTCGCCAGCAGTGTTTATTCATTTATGAGAACAAAGCCTGTGCGTGGAGAACCACGAAGAAGGATATGGTCTCCCGTCCGTGGTTTGATGACTCTGACAACTACTCTGTACTTCTTGACTGTCATTCTTTAATTCCTGAAAGTTGTAATAGAGCTCTTCTGCGTTTGCTTTTTAGTTATACAGGATGATCATAAAGTCTTTCCCTAGTTTCATACATTTAATACACAAAAACTGTGCTAGGTACAGACATATGTTTTTTTAAAATCTGTACCTCAATGGAGTTTTTTGTTTGTTTTGTTTTATATATTTTACGAGCGCTTTAGCACGTGCTCAGTTTGTTGCCCAGAAAACGTCGATTTCTTTTCTAGTTCTCCAACATCTCTTTAGTCCCTACAGCATCCATTATCTTTGCCTTCAACGTTCTTCATGCTTGAACGATCTGTACTTTGTACGCATATAAACTAAAACTTTTGTGAAAAATTATCACCACGGTGTTCTGAGGTATGTGAAGTTCACCTGAGGCAGGAGTTGATTTCCAAGGACTGCTTTGAATATCATTATGCAAGGATACACATAGGCCTACCAGTTCTTTTAAGGTCGCAAACACTGCCATGCTTTTTAAACTTCGATACCAACATTTGAAGATTTTAACATATGGTGGACCTCGTTCATACTCATTTTTGAATCTTTTTTAACTGGCGAATTTGTTTTGTGATATCACAAAACATACAGGGCTTTCTCATACACAGACGCCATTTTGATACTGGTGATTGCAGCGCTACTTGTAACAACAACAAATCTAACAATCAACTTACGTAGCACAACAGCATTCATGTTTCTATGAAGCTTAGTTTTAAGATATGATTTTTCTTAATCAGGGAAGGATTTAGAACACCTTGTATTAACAGTTATGTTTTGTTCTGTCTGTGATGCTGACGCCTTAAAACACGATAATGTTAAGTTTCAATTTTAAAAAGCCACATTTTGTTTTCTGCAGAAGACGGAGATGTATCCATCAACAGAAATATTAACAATACAGTTTAGATCAGTGTTGAGTTTCAGATATCCTGCTAATTAAAGCAATATAAGGTCTCTCAGGGATCCAGAAATGGGTAATATGAATTTCTATGGTGGTTTATTTCCACAGAACTAACAAAATCTGCGTTCCTGTTCTTCATCGCTGATTTTGTATTCTTCGATGTGCTCTTGTATCTTCATGACATATGTTTAAAAATAAAAAATATATATTGCTTATAAAATGTAAAGGTAGCTCAGTTATGTCATACAGGCACCAAAGGGGTATGGCGTTAGTGTCCATATTTTCTTTAACCTGTTCGCACATTAGAGGGTGATGTGGTCGGCATGCTGGAGGGGAAATGTGGTCAGCATGGTAGAGGGTGATGTGGTAAGCATGGTAGAGGGTGATGTGGTCAGCATACTAGAGGGTGATGTGGTCGGCATGCTAGAGGGTGATGTGGTCGACATGGTAGAGGGTGATGTGGTAAGCATGGTAGAGGGTGATGTGGTCAGCATGATAGAGGGTGATGTGGTCAGCATGGTAGAGGGTGATGTGGTCGGCATGCTGGAGGGGAAATGTGGTCAGCATGGTAGAGGGTGATGTGGTAAGCATGGTAGAGGGTGATGTGGTAAGCATGGTAGAGGGTGATGTGGTCGGCATGCTAGAGGGAGATGTGGTCGACATGGTAGAGGGTGATATGGTCAGCATGGTAGGGTGATGTGGTCAGCATGGTAGAGGGTGATGTGGTTGGCATGCTGGAGGGGAATGTGGTCAGCATGGTAGAGGGTGATGTGGTCGGCATGCTGGAGGGGATGTGGTCGCATGGTAGAGGGTGATGTGGTAAGCATGGTAGAGGGTGATGTGGTCAGCATACTAGAGGGTGATGTGGTCGGCATGGTAGAGGGTGATGTGGTCGACATGGTAGAGGGTGATGTGGTCGACATGGTAGAGGGTGATGTGGTCGGCATGGTAGAGGGGAAATGTGGTCAGCATGGTAGAGGGTGATGTGGTAAGCATGGTAGAGGGTGATGTGGTCAGCATGATAGAGGGTGATGTGGTAAGCATGGTAGAGGGTGATGTGGTCAGCAGGGTAGAGGGTGATGTGGTAAGCATGGTAGAGGGTGATGTGGTCGGCATGCTGGAGGGGAAATGTGGTCAGCATGGTAGAGGGTGATGTGGTAAGCATGGTAGAGGGTGATGTGGTCAGCATGGTAGAGGGTGATGTGGTCAGCATACTAGAGGGTGATGTGGTAAGCATGCTAGAGGGTGATGTGGTCAGCATGGTAAAGGGTGATGTGGTAAGCATGGTAGAGGGTGATGTGGTCGGCATGGTAGAGGGGAAATGTGGTCAGCATGGTAGAGGGTGATGTGGTCGACATGGTAGAGGGTGATGTGGTCAGCATGGTAGAGGGTGATGTGGTCAGCATGGTAGAGGGTGATGTGGTAAGCATGCTAGATGGTGATGTGGTAAGCATGGTAGAGGGTGATGTGGTCAGCATGGCAGAGGGTGATGTGGTCAGCATGCTGGAGGGTGATGTGGTCAGCATGCTGGAGGGTGATGTGGTCAGCATAGAGGAGGGTGATGTGGTCAACATGGTAGAGGGTGATGTGGTCAGCATGGTGGAGGGTGATGTGGTCAGCATGGCGGAGGGTGATGTGGTCAGCATGGCAGAGGGTGATGTGGTCAGCATGCTGGAGGGTGATGTGGTCAGCATGGCGGAGGGTGATGTGGTCAGCATGCTGGAGGGTGATGTGGTCAGCATACTAGAGGGTGATGTGGTCAGCATGAGGCCTGGCCATCTTTCCTTCCCCAGCTCCAGAAGCCAGGTACCTATTTCTATGACTGGGTGGTTTGAGCTGCATCCAGCCAGATTCAAACCACCAATTTTTGCCATGAGAAACTATTGCACTAACCACTTCACTATTCAGACACCCTAAAGACGCAAGGAGAACAATAAATGGAGAATTGATGCCATCAACTGTCATACAATGAGATTTATCAAGGAAGAGGGGGTGAAGATGCTTGTCTGATGAGGCAATCAGTGACCCATAGCTGATATGCCAGCGTTAGAGAACCATAGCTAACCAAGACCCTGTTCCACCTCTCCATGGTACCCCCAGTAACAGGCCTAGCCTGGTTAATGGGGCAGGGATAGCCACAGTCCCCATGGCATGGAGTCTGCTAAAGAAGCATTGCATACCCCCTACTTTTTAGCTGTAGTCTGGGACTGAAAAAGTTAGCTGCCATAACCTGCTCCCATGCTGATACAATGCTGTGCCTCAGCACCTCTACAGCACTGGTTGCAAAGAATAACTGCTCACACTTACAGGGAGTTCGTACAAGTACAAGTTATCAAGGAGGAGAATGGAGCAGCTATGGATTCATCCAATGCAAGGACTAGTTGAAAACTAACACTGCTAGCTTCCACTTATGATAAAAATTTTGGTAAAGGAAATTGACTGATTCATGTTTATAGCAGTATTCAACATCCAAGAATTTGTAATTCAGTCTTTTGTGCAGATACAAATTTTACAAATAGGAAACAATGAAGGTTTCATACAGTAAAGAAATAGAACACAGTATTGTATGATCAGACCTCGCAGTGTTGTATGATCAGATCTCAAAATTGGGGGTGCTGGATAGCAAAGTTTGTTTATATGCTGTTCTCTCATGGATATATGTCTGCTTGTCCTAACGGAGTCCATGGTTCACGCCCAGGTAATTTTCTTGTGATTTTTCTTTCTCTCACGTCTAAAAGCGCTTTGTCTATGATTATTTTGAGGTCTAGTCATAAAACACTGTGTTCTGTTATTTTACTAGTCTTATGTGCAGGATTTGTGACTAATTTCACACCAAAACAAATGTACACCGTCAAAATAACAACTGCTTTAGTTCTACAAGAGACTTTTAATGTCTACAACATAATCTACACAAAAAAAGAAGCTGAGAACATCTCACACAATAGATACGTTTGTAAAAACAGCTTAAAAATATTTTGATAACAATGTTCGCAAATTCTGTTTTTTTATTTCAGAAAAGATCACCTAAATTAAAAAATTTGAAAAACACTTTTTTAAAAACTGCGGAAGGATGGCAAGAAATAACTAAGTTAATTTGGTCATTTGCACTTCTCCCCCCACCCCCCTCTTTCTTAAAACTAAATATCACGTTATTAACACATGAGTATTCTGTACATTTAATATTGTCTGGAATAAAGCATCCACTATGTCGAAGACTACAATAATTTGCTCATCTTTGTTCTACAGTTCTCTCCCATTGATCTTTCCATGCAACTGATTTTGTACCTGAATTTACCTTTCAAGAATTTACCCTTGACAATTTTGTATGACTTATTTTTGTTTACAAGTGACGGAATTATGACTGAAGTGCCAGAAATTCATCTATGATGACATAATAAACATGATAAAAATTGTCTTTATTTCTTCAAATTACAAGTTTTACACCGACACTGTAAACTATTTCATATGTCAGAAGCTGTATTGGCAATGCTTACTTGTGTTCTTCCAAGACTGAGCTAAGTGTTAATTAATTTTATTTATTTATTATTTCTTTAACATAGGATTCATCTGATTCTATACTTTATCTCATCTCTCTATTTCTTCATCCTGTTTATGTTTTCATGATTAAGGCTAACGCCGAAACGTCACAGCTCTGTGTTCGTTAAGTAATAAAGCTGTTCCTACTTTTTTTCGTAGTTTACACATTTTGGTATCACAGCTTTACTGCAGGTGCTTCGTGTATGGGTGTATACTTATACACTGATTACTGTGTGTTCCAAAATATTTGTACTCTTCAAGTCTATTTCCTGAGGAGATATTTCTTGAAGCTGTTTTCAATGAGCTTTAATGATACACATCGTTGCTGTCTTGTGCTTCACTTCACTGGTTCTGAATAAGCTTACCTCCATCTGTACCGAGCTTGATCATTTAAAATATGAAGAACTGTGATGGAGTTATATCATTTTACAAATGAAAGATTGTTGCTTTTCTGACAAAAGCTAGAAAATAAATTAAGTCAAACTTTTAAGCTCATGACAGGGACAAGATGAAGCTGTGGGACACTGTCCCAATTTAAGAGCAGAAGGGGGGGGGGGAAGGTTTATTCACAAGAAATGGAGAAACTGACCACAAACACCCACTGGCCAAAACTGGCTAACACAGGATCTCAAGCTAAATAGAATATATAAGTTATGATCTGCCTCCACTAATTAGCAACTACTGCAGTATTCAAACACTGTATGTACACAAACAGAACTTGTGTTAAGTTATGATTTGTCATTAAATTTATTTCATAAAACAGTGAAAATAATACACAGTAAAATGAGTGAAATTGTTTTCCTACTTTAACTCTTCCACTCCTGTATTAAGCTCCATGCTCTGACAGAATAAATCCCCCCGCCCCAGTAGTTCCATGCTCTGACAGAATAAATCCCCCCGCCCCAGTAGCTCCATGCTCTGACAGAATAAATCCCCCCGCCCCAGTAGCTCCATGCTCTGACGGAATAAATCCCCCCGCCCCAGTAGCTCCATGCTCTGACAGAATAAATCCCCCCCCCACCCCGTAGTTCCATGCTCTGACAGAATAAATTCCCTGCAAGTAGTTCCATGCTCTGACAGAATAAATTCCCTGCAAGTAGTTCCATGCTCTGACAGAATAAATTCCCTGCAAGTAGTTCCATGCTCTGACAGAATAAATTCCCTGCAAGTAGTTCCATGCTATGACAGAATAAATTCCCTGCAAGTAGTTCCATGCTCTGACAGAATAAATTCCCTGCAAGTAGTTCCATGCTCTGACAGAATAAATTCCCTGCAAGTAGTTCCATGCTATGACAGAATAAATTCCCTGCAAGTAGTTCCATGCTATGACAGAATAAATTCCCTGCAAGTAGTTCCATGCCCTGACAGAATAAATTCCCTGCAAGTAGTTCCATGCTATGACAGAATAAATTTTGATAAGAAATTCTGGTAAAAAGAAACTGGAAGAGAATTACTCTACAGGCTAAAAAATATGGACTGGGTTAGATATGTTCGACTTTTCATTTTGTATACACTCTGCCTAAATATGAACATGAGTATTTATTCGCACAAGTGTTTGCAAGATTTACCAACAATGCCAGTGTTGTTCGGAGTGAAAGAGTTACACATTCTTTTTTTTTGTATTTAAGAACAATGACATTTGTTCTTATAGTTGCTGATGTTTAACAGTGGTAAATAAAAATCATCTAAACATTGCCCCCAACATCGCTCATGGTGCGGGCTGAAAGAATGTATCACTCTGCCTTACCAAAAGGCCATGATTAAATAAAATCCTGAGTTTAGCCTAAAAAATTTATATTTTAAAAAGTCTGTGGAAAGAAGTGACTTTAAAAAAAAAAGCCTGCACTTTTCTTTCATACAAATATCATACTCAACCAAATATATAAACTATACATACAAGGATTCTTCATATATAATGTTTACAAATATCAATCAACTGAGATTGTTTAAAACATTGTGAGACTGAGATCATGTCATGTTGTCTCTGTTGTGAATGGATATTAAAATATGAGAACTAGTTGAGATTCAGTGTGAGATTCTTTCCTTGAGATTTCTGTTTTTGGACTGTTTTAACTCTTAACCTACCAAACATTATCCAAGACCCACAGACATTTTTTGTAATAAAAAATCTTGACCATGATTTTATACTGAGAAATGGCATCATGCAGATTTTTATTATTTACAGTAATTTAAAATTATGAACTTCTATGACTATGGAACAAAACCTAGACTGTAGTTATTTTCTTAAAAGGTTATTTAAACAATTCATGGTAGGTTAAGAGCCAAAAAAAGAAAAGCAAAAATCTGTTTAAAAAAGCTATTAAAAAATTTAGTACAATAAATTATACTTCAGAAGATCATTAAAAAAAAAAAAATATTGTGGTGGCATTATCCAGTTTCTTGTGTTTAACACAAGTGTATAGTATACTGTTACGTGCAATGCCATATGTTGTAAATTTCTGAGGGTACAATATCAAAGTAATGTAACGTCTAAAGAATCTAAGATTGCAGAAAATGAATCATTTACCATTTTGACTTCTACTACATTACTCTCTCTTTTTGTATAAGAAAGTAGTGCTCTCTTATATGAGGAATGACAAGCTGCTTTGGATATTTGCTTCAATCTTCCTCTCAAACACTCCGCAATGTGCCTATTTTCATCTGCAACAACCTCCCAAGCTGAAAATGTGAACTTGCTAATTTTGTTTTTGAACATCTGTGAAATTCAGTTATAAAATTACTCTATTTGAATTAACAATTTAAAAATATAAAACGGCAAGAAAAAACCCATCAACTTTACTGGACGAGAAACGTTAAGATTGTTAGCAAAGTCATTATTAATACATCATTTCTTGGTGAATGTGGATAAATAACAATGTAAGATATGTAGAAATTTTGTACATACATATAGTGCTAAATCTCCTCTAGTTATTTCAAACATCTGCACAACACCCGAGGATCTCGTACATGGTGAAAATTAGTGTCCAAATTGTAGGAAAAAAAAAAAAAAAAGAGAAAAAACCTGTTCAAAAGTTCAGGGCTTTTATAAAAGTTAGCAATTTGTACATAATAAGCTCATATGTAATAAGCTAAGTGTGTATCAGTTTCTAATGTCCTATATTCTATTCCACATACAATGTACAAAATTCAGTGAAATGAACTTTTTTTTCTTTTTTAACATATAAAACATGAATTTTTTTTTATGTAAAGAAAGCTTCAAAAATATCTACATCTCTTGCACAAGTTTCAAAAACAACTATGACAACACCACATCAGGAATGTGCAAGACTTTTGAGAGCTCTAAGCAAAGTAAATGGGTTATGTATCATGCCCCTCATCTATACCCTCATTTATACGCTCTCATGAGCGTGTGGTTTGTCTGTAATATGTTTATGTTAATATTACTGTAAAGACATTTTTAATTTATCAAGCCAGGCAGTTCTGACCTGTCTCAAACAGATCTGAAAAACATATTCAAGAAAATATTTTACATTTTCATCTTTACATGCTCTCTCAACCACCTGAATATAAAGTACTGGGGACAAAATTAACCACCTATGAGGGGTGCTGCCATGTTCTAAGCTTCTATCCATGATGACAACAACGCTCCTGCAGCAGAATAATGAAACTGCCTGGGCATTTTGCAAGAACAGATAACAACTGCATCCTCAAGTAAATATTACATGGGGAAACTTCTGAAAGAAAGAAGGCCATGAGGTACATCTAAACAGAGATACAAGAATATCTGCAAGATTTTCCCGTCGGCCACAAGACTCGGAAAGAAGTGACAAAATGCTGTGCCATATGGGCAACGATTGCACAAGGTGCAAAGGGACACTCAATTACTTCAAGAGAAAATGAAGACACAATGTGTGAGCAGAGATAGGGTCTTGTAATACCCACATAATTTGCTGTTATTGTAACAGTTATATTTGCTGTTATTGTGGCAGCTATGTTTGCTGTTATTGCTGCATTTATGTCAAGTCTTGACAGAATCTGCCATGAAAAAAAGCTGCTCAGAAAAATTATGCCTGGCAATCTTCCAGATCTGCATGCTCCAAAAATATCTTCTAACGCAAATAAAACAAAAAACTGTCAACATTGCATCAACAACGGAAAAGGCTGGACCACCTGTACTGATTTGTTTCAATGCTGCCATACCGGATTATCACATTACTACAAGAGTGCTGCAAGGTCTTAATTTTGCAAAGAGTCAGACAGTTCTTGGCTAGTGTGATATTCTGTGAATTATACAAGCAAATTATTTTGTAATTTGAACATAATGTTAGGACATTTCATCCTTTATCAGTCGTTTTTTAAAAAAAGTCAAATCTGCACTATCAACATGATAATATTCCCCTATCATCATGAATTTTACAGTAAAAAACATACGTTATGTATAACTTATATGTGTCCTCAATGGTTATGTATCTTAAACAACTGCCTAGTTCACCTGATGATGGTGTCGGCCCCGCATTTCACTGCTCAGGAATATCATGCTGTTTTTCTGAAGATGGCACATTTATTATTGGCAGGCATATCCACCTGTTCAAAAGAGTAAAAAGTGCTTGGGGTCTTGTACACTGCACACTTTTGAGAATGGGACAATTACAGAAACCTGAGATAAAACAGCTTATAAGAGTTACCACTGCAGGGTTACCATTACTGAGATAGGCATGTCTCAGGGTTAAGTTTGCGTTTGGTGTTAATGGAGTCAGTTAGGTCTATCTTTATGTCTGGTGTTAATGGAGTTAGGTTTATGTTTGATGTTAATGGAGTCAGTTAAGTGTATGTTTGATGTTAATGGAGTCAGTTAAGTGTATGTTTGATGTTAATGGAGTCAGGTTTATGTTTGATGTTAATGGAGTCAGTTAAGTGTATGTTTGATGTTAATGGAGTCAGTTAAGTGTATGTTTGATGTTAATGGAGTCAGTTAAGTGTATATTTGGTGTTACAGGGCCACCTTTCCCTGTCGAAATCCTCTCAATGTCACGAAGTTCAGATGTGTGTTTTTTCTTTTATTTATTATTTTCTGTTTTCTCCCTGAATAATGATCATGCCACATACTATCTTTCTTGCACTTGAAGTCCTTCTCACGCATCTCATAAACTGAAGTTGGTTATACTGCTCAAATAACGAAAAGACACTGAACGTTCTCCGAGGACTCGGTCAAAACATCATTCTGAATCCACCACCCTGGGTGCCTTGTGTGCTTCACTAGGAAGCCAGCGTCTCTGATCTGTCAACTGACTATTCAGCCCTAAAAAAGTCAAACTGGTTTTGTGAAGTTTTATCCCGCTATTTAAGTATGTCCAAGGAGCAAACACTGGAGAACACGTGCAAAAAGAAATGACATTTGTGTGATAAAATATGGAACCCCACATACCAAGTTTTCCAGCTTTAATCCATTTTGTTTGGCAAGTTGCTCCAAATCTGAAATATCTCTAACACCCCATGAAGGATTTCTGAAAAGTAATATCAAATTTGATATAAAATTATAAAAAAAAAAACAAAAACAAAAACAAAAACAAAAAACCAGCTTCATGAAATGGTAAGGCACACATCAGCCAAATAAAGCTGATCATATACGAATTGTTTTTTTGTTTGTTTGATTTTGGACTTTAAATATATTTTAATAAAAATAGTACAGTGCATACACAGTTATAAATATGAACAAAACTGCTTGCTTTTAGAATATGATAAAACTTGACAGTGAGAACTAGCACAGAACTGTCTAAGAGTTTATCAAACACGGGCACTCTTCATCTGTGTCTGACTAAAATAAAATAAAAAAAGGAAGGTGGCATAGCTTATTTCTGCACTTACTCATGTCGCAAACTTGCATCAAAACGTACATTACTTTCTGGTGTAAGGATGCCATTTATTCTGAAAGGCTGCAGATGACATTATGGGCAAAGTCATTAACAGAATAACAGGAAAAAAAAAATTTGTTATTCACCTATCAAATGTAGGACACAACTGTAGGGAAAGTAAACCTGAGTAACAACACTATATCTTTAATGTCACCTAATGTTTTATTTGTATCTATATTATACAGATTGTAACAAGTTAAAGGTAGACCTATCATGCTATGGATGAACTATGGGGACATGGTGTTAGCAACTGTCCTGTCCCTGACCTGTAAGCATATAAAATGTGGTCAGTATCATGCCTGAGTGCCCTTTCATATCTTTCTGACTGTCCATGGTATGTGAAGCACCCCTCTTATGAGCCACATTTCACCGGTCTTTTATTCTTCACTCTGTTTATTCATAGTCCATGTTTCACTTGCATAAAATTACCATTCTAAATTAATTAGGAACAACTTTTCTAAATATAAATTTCCTTCTTATAATTAAACTAATTTAATTCTGCAGAAAACCTTCAGTTAATACAGATGGTTCCCAACTTATGTAGTTAATACATTCAATTACTTTTTTTTTTCAAATTTAGTTTTTAACATATGTAGAATTTATATATTACTAACTACAGTCTTATAAGATTTCGCATGGGCAATTTTGGCAAACTGTGTCTGTCTGGAGTTTTTAGTGCAAGCACAGAATAAGGTATCTCTGTTTTCCATATGCTGAGAGCTGATTAGGTATCTGTTTTCCATATGCTGAGAGCTGATTAGGTATCTGTTTAACATATGCTGAGAGCTGATTAGGTATCTGTTTTCCATATGCTAAAAGGTGATTAGGTATCTGTTTTCCATATACTGAGAGCTGATTAGGTATCTCTGTTTTCCATATGCTGAGAGCTGATTAGGTATCTTTGTTTTCCATATGCTGAGAGCTGATTAGGTATCTCTGTTTTCCATATACTGAGAGCTGATTAGGTATCTCTGTTTTCCATATGCTGAGAGCTGATTAGGTATCTCTGTTTTCCATATACTGAGAGCTGATTAGGTATCTCTGTTTTCCATATGCTGAGAGCTGATTAGGTATCTTTGTTTTCCATATGCTGAGAGTTGATTGTACTTACTAGCGTTTTATGAGTAATACTCACCGGGTTGAATCTTTCACTCCAGAATCAATTTCCCTGCTCTGTCTGAATAAATTTTATAAGAAATTCTGGTAGAAAGAAACTGGAAGGAAGTTACTCTACAATTCGAAAAAAATACATTAGGTTAGAAATCCGTTACTTTTCATTTTATTTCATCATCATCATCGCCTTTCACTCCCTTGAGAGCACAGGCCACGGATAAAGGCTTTCCAGTCATCCCTGTTCTTGGAATTATTCTCTGTTTCCTTCCATGTGTATACCCCTGTCTCTGAGCACCGTCATAATTTCTCTTATCCAAGTAAGTCTAGGTCTTCCTCATCTTCTATTTCAACATGCAATGGTAAAAGGTGTCCTGGTACTCAGTTGGGATCACCTTTTAGCATATGGAAAACAGATACCTAATCAGCTCTCAGCATATGTTAAACAGATACCTAATTAGCTCTCAGCATATGGAAAACAGAGATATCTAATCAGCTCTCAGCATATGGAAAACAGAGATACCTAATCAGCTCTCAGCATATGGAAAACAGATACCTTATTCTGTGCTTGCACTAAAAACTCCAGACAGACACAGTTTGCCAAAATTGCCCATGCGAAATCTTATAAGACTGTAGTTAGTAATATATATATTCTACATATGTTAAAAACTAAGTTTGAAAAAAAAAAGTAATTGAATGTATTAACTACATAAGTTGGGAGCCATCTGTATTAACTGAAGGTTTTCTGCAGAATTAAATTAGTTTAATTATAAGAAGGAAATTTATATTTGCAGCTTCCTTTCGGCTTTGACTGCATGATGTCATGCGCTCTGTTATCAGAGTCCCTTCTTTTTCCAAGACAAAGTTTCCTGGTTTTCCTCTCCGTATTTCTGTAACGCTCCAGTTTTTTTTTTTTTACAGAGAACAGGTCATTGGCCTATCCCCCAACCTCCTTAGTTGCCTCTTATGGCATACGTGGAAGGTGGCAGTGGTCCTACTCTTTTCTCCCCAGATCTGGGCATTTCATTTTATTTAGACTTTGCCTAATACCACTATGAGTACTGAATGGCATAAATGCGCAAGATCTACCAACACTGCCTATGTTGTTTTGTAGTGAAAGAGTATTTATGACAAAGAGTAGAAAAACTTACACCATACATGAACAACACACCCTCAGCTTTTAGCAAGCAGCCAGCAGCTTTAAACAAACCCTGAAGAAAAGAAAGATCACTGATCTGTTAACTCAAAGTGCGTTTTAGAAATTTTTACTGTTTGTTAAGAAACAGAAGAAAACAAATTTTCAGACATCTATATTCAACTTAACAACTATATAAATGTGGTCTCAGTTTATATTAATAAATTTAATGCATAATTCTGACACTTCAGTCAGAAAGTTACTTCTGTCAGAGTGCAATAAAAATAAAATGTTAAGATTTCTAAATGAATTAATTTTTAAATAAAAACAATTTTAAACACTTATTTAGAAAAAAAAATAGAATACATTTCTTTTACAACTACAAGAATATTAAGTCAAAAGTTTTTAAAATTTAAATTAATTCAAAATTTAATGAAAAACTTAAAGAACCACAATATGCATACGTTCAGAAAGCAGTCTAATGCTATAATTTTCTAAGTCTGTTAGACTGTAGCCATCACAGTTCACAGAGTGAGAAGAGGGAGGACGTGTTGATATGCGTATATAGGCATGCAGTGTTTTTCTTTCTTGTCACGTTTAAGCAGACAGTGAGATGTCAGTCGCAGTGAACAGAAATGTCTGAGAATTTTGGTGGCAATCACAACATGGGTGGTGTAATTTTTTTTGGTCAGTGAGAAAACTGTGATGCCTGATGCTGTTCACAGGTGGAAAGTACAATTTAATTATGAAATGCAACTATTCAAGATAAAATAATACAGGGTGTTCCATAAGTAGCTGTGCACTAACCCAGTATTGATTCCGGTATCGTAGTGACATCTTAATGTCTGCTGTGGCTGGAGTCGCCAATTACACGTGCTGATTAAAAAATTGTTACATATTATAAGCTAATCAGACACTAACTGTTTCGCTGCTTAACAACTGAATACACAAAGACAGACTGAATACAGTGAATGTTACACAACAGCGGATTCAACACACTAACGATTGTTAACTATGTTACTGGAATCATTTCTGGGTTAGTGCACAGCCACTTATGGAACGCCCTGTATTTTCATTTCCTATCCCACTATTATTTGATGGGTCAGAGTTGCAAATAAATAACAGTACTCAGCCCGCTTCAAAATGAACACAGAGAATCAGACTTCATTAAAAAAAAATTATAAGAAAAACAAAACATGATATACATTTTACGTAAGTCTGAAGCTGCATTTTTCCATAACAAATATGAAGAAGCAAAGGACGTTTTATCTGTGAAAGCAAACGTAAAGTACACAAATTTATGAACCTAAAGTATGGCGGTTCATGAAACAAAAACTCTGGTATGAATCATCAACTTTAACATATCGCTATATCCCATCTGTAAGCTGAATGGAAAGCTAATGATGCTGTTTAACTTTTAAGGTGTTAGAATAACACAGCAAAAAAAAAAAATGAAGTGTTTGTGTGGCAGAGCATTTTTAGAACATGAAAACACTCTGCCGAGTTAGTTAACTAGGTGATTCTTGCAGCCAGATAAACATAAGAAAACTCACAAATAGTGAAGAACACTAACGAACTCATGTATGGGTACCCGCAAAAATTTCATCTGAGTCATAATATATTACCAATGAAGTCTCCCATGGTGATATGTGGACCATATTTGAATTCAGGACTAGATCACATGACTTTGGCCTGATGTACTGGTTGATCCATTCCTCCACAGGCCTTGTAATGTCTATGATGACTGGCTGAAGTACATTTTTCAGCTTTTTACTTTCTATGAAAGCTGAGATACTGAAGAAGAAAATATAAATAACTAAAGAAATATTTAAAATATTTACATAAAATTACATCTGTTTAACCTAGTCACCCCTTTCCTGATATAAAAGTTACAAACATTTCCTGGAAAACACATGGCAGGACAGTGTTTACCTGTGGTAAGAATTAAACAACAAGGCTTTTTAATGAACTATGATAATTATAAGCAAGGAATATATGACTCATGGAGAAAAACAGGAACAACTGATATTACCTCACTTAGAACTTTACTGGACAAAATTACTCAGTAAGATTGAATTTTCACAAAAAAAGTCTGATGTATTTGAAAACTGTTGTGTATCATATAGCTTCATTAAAAATAAAAAGAAAGATTTTGTTTCATTCAATAACTACTAGAAATTTTTAAAAAATGTTCTCTGTTAAAGAATGAAAGATAAAAATGATGACAGATCTGCCAGAAAAATGTCAGAGGATACAGGTTGTTAAAATGTGAAAGACTTGTGTAATGGCATTGTATACAAAACATCAAGAAGATGCATAACCTTCTTATATATCCTTCCCGTGCCATTTAACATCACATACGGCTCGCAAGGTAGTTCACCAATTTTTCCCACTTTCAGCAAGCTTGTCAACCTCATCAAGAGATTTTATGCCTATTAATTTAGCCTCTCTTAACAATGTCAACTTTAGAGTTTCATGTGGTCTGCCTCTTTTTCTTCAGCCTGTTGTGTTCCGCTTGATAGCTTGTTTTGGGATTCTCTGATCGTTTCTTCCCATCACGTGACCAACATATGTCCATCTCCTTTTCCTGATCACCCTTGTGACTGGTTGTTGTTCGCTCATCTGTCTTATCTCTGCATTGTTCGTGAAGTCATTCCACTCAATGGCAAGTATTTTCTTTAGGCATTTGTTTTCAAAAGAGTCTAATTTATTGTCTGTTTCTTTAGTTGTTTTCCAGCTTTCACATGCATAAATGTGGGTGGATATTACATTTGAAGTGAATAGTCTTAGCTTGGTTTTTAACAACCAACTGTAACATAAAGCATGACACCAAGCAAACTTGTAATTCATTAACACCAGTCTTTCTGGAACATGGCACCGATTGTTGACGATGTCCCTCGCAAACAGCGAGATAATAAGTGACAAATAAGACTATAACAGATGATAAGTGACTGACAAATAAGATTATCTATAATAACAAGGGTACTAATAAACTTTTTCTAACCTTCTGAGATATGAAGGCTCCACATCACTTGGTTGCCATGTTATGTGAGGAAGGTGGCCGGCAAAATGAGTTATATGCTGCCCTGTGCCTGAGCCAATCTCCAGTACCAGTCCTTTACTGCTGCTAGGTGGGACATACTTTTGCAAAACATCTTGACGAAAAATTCCAACACAGATGTTAAATTAGTGAAGTGAATTGAAATAATGGGTTTCAAGGAAAATTTCTGTTGCATCTAATTACTGCACTTAATTATTTTTTTAACCACATCTATTTCGAAGTTCACAAACTTGTTTACATGTAAAAGGCTTTTATTTTTGTTCTTTTATTTTTAACCTTTATTCAATGAAAATATATGTGTGTATGTCTGTATAAACAAGTATGCATGTGTGCGTGTGTGTGTGTATATATATATATAATGATACCTTGGAATCTTCTTCTTCTTCTTCGTTCACTTCTACCACCAAAAACCACACTGTGAACCTACTGAATTCACGCCTGTGGTCCTCGTTAGGTCCAGTGTGGTCCAAAACAGACCACACGAGATCCACAAGAGGACCACAAGGGGTTCAGAGTATCACAGTGCTTTAGCCTGTATTCCTGGTGGGTCTCGGAAGCGGGATTGCGTGACACCGTGGTTTTCATTGCACTAGTTTAGTCTAGGGTTGGACTTTCTCACCGGAAGACCTCGACGTGTTTAGGATATCAGTGCATCCCCGCTGGGTGAGAGGCGGTAGCCCACCCAGGCCAGAGTTGGACTTTCTCACTGGAAAACCTCGACGTGTTTTGAGATACCCGTGTATCACCGACGGGTGAGAGGTGGTTGCCCATCCAGTCCAGGGTTGGACTTTCTCACCGGAAAACCTCAGTGTGATTAGGATACGCAAACATCCCCGCTGGGTGAGAGGTGGTTGCCTATCTAGACTTCCCTGGTCCAGTGTCTCCGACTTCAGCATTTTGTAGTCGTGGCCGCTACCCTTCCTAGTTGTGACCAGGATGGAGCTTTTGTCCAGGAGGACGAATCCTCGTCACTAGTGACTTCTACCCCTGGGTTGAGCCGGTTTAGGCATTATCCCAGTATGGGCGTGTTTGGGACGGGACCGACCTCTAGGGCAGAGGTACTGTGACATGCATAGCCTTCAAGATTCACCCCTGGTATGAGCCGGTTTAGGCAAAATTCACCAGTATGGGTGTTTATCAGGCGTTACCGACCTCTAGAGCGGAGGTGGCATGACATGTTTAGCCATCAAGTTCCACCCCTGGTGTGTGCCGGTTTAGCATATTTCACCAGTGTAGGTGTATTTCGGACGTGGGCGGCCTCTAGAGCAGAGGTGCCGTGGTATAGCTCTTGTAGCGATACTACTGGACATACCGGTTAAACTTCACTTTCCACCACCTTTTCCCATCGGCTCCGCACAACAACCTTTATTTCTTTTCCGCATTTACTTCCTTAACCGGGAGGAGCTTCACTCCACGCGCGGCATTTGAAGAGTCTCGCCAGCAGTGTCTTAACCTCTGGGACAAGCCGGTTCATGCATTTCACCCGATATGACTGCACTCAGGACGTGGTCGACCTCCAGACCAGAGGTGCCGTGATTTGACTGTTTGCTTCGCTTTATCCTTTCTACCACCTTTTCCGCAGTGATGCTGCGCGGCAACCTCATTTGCAAATTTCTTCATTGGCCGGGAGGATCACCGCTCCACGCACGGCAGCTGAAGATCTCGCCAACAGCGGCAGATGAGCTACCAAACGTGCCACTCATCTACCCTAAGTAACTGGTTTTCAGGCGCCAGATATTCGCCCTCGCCCCTTCTCCTGTCAGTTTAAACAGTTCTGCCACGGGAAGGCCAGGAGCTGGACTTGACTGCCAGAGGCTGTTTGTGGCGCGTTTGCAGTCCTTAGAACCACCTTGGAATCTGAATTTAGTCCGTTCCAGAACACATGTGTGCGTGCGTGCGTGTGTAGAGAGAGGTAAATACAGGTTTTTATATTTTTAATTTGATTAATTTAGACTTTTATTCAAATATTATTATTATTTGTTAATATTTTATCTTAAAATCCAGTGTATTTACTATTAAAATCATTTTAAAAATTTGAGTTCGTGGGACCCAGGAACAGATTAATCCAGTTTCTATCATTTTAAAGGGGAAAAATTGTCTCAGAACTCGTATGGGGTTCTGGAACAGACTAAATTCAGATTCCAAGGTATCATTGTATATATATATATACCCCGTACGAGTTCCAAGACAATTTTTCCCCTTTAAAATGATAGAAACTGGATTAATCTGTTCCTGGGTCCCACAAATTCAAATTTTTGAAATGATTTTAATAGTAAATACACTGGATTTTAAGATAAAATATTAACAAATAATAATAATATTTGAATAAAAGTCTAAATTAATCAAATTAAAAATATAAAAACCTGTATTTACCTTAAAAAGGAATGATGATGGTGCATGTGGAAGCTGGAGAAGGAGAGAGATTATTGCTTGGAAGGCGAGTCACCTTCCATGATAACATCAGGTAACTGCATTTCTGGTGGTTCTGGTGTCTGCATTCTTTGCTAAGGTGCAATTTTATATTGATGAAGCTATATTCACCAACCAAATCAAGGAGGGGTATTTGGGCGGCAAATATTTTATCTTGATGAAGCTATATTCACCAACCAAATCAAGGAGTGGTATTTGGGCGGCAAATATTTATCTTGATGAAGCTATATTCACCCACCAAATAAAGGAGTGGTATGGGGGGCAAATATTTTATCTTGATGAAGCTATATTCACCCACCAAATAAAGGAGTGGTATGGGGGGCAAATATTTTATCTTGATGAAGCTATATTCACCCACCAAATAAAGGAGTGGTATGGGGGGCAAATATTTTATCTTGATGAAGCTATATTCACCCACCAAATAAAGGAGTGGTATGAGGGGCAAATATTTTATCTTGATGAAGCTATATTCACCCACCAAATAAAGGAGTGGTATGGGGGGCAAATATTTTATCTTGATGAAGCTATATTCACCCACCAAATCATCTTCTAAGCCTGGAGGACGCGCAGGAGCATTGTCCAAGATAAACCTTTACTAAAGGAGCAAACTCCTGGTGTATCCATTCAGTGAAGAACTGCCTGGTAACCCAGACTTTCACATTCCATCTCCACATAACATTAAGTGTGCTGATGTTGTTCTTCTTAAAGACTCTTGGATTCTCTGAATGGTACACAAGAAGAGGTCTGATCTTGCAGCCCCCACTAGCACTACCATAAACAAGAGAGTAAGGCGGTCTTTCACTGGCTTATAGCCTGGTACAGACTTTTCTTCCTTTGAGATGTATGTTCGCCTGGGCATCTTTTTCCAACAGGGGCCTGTTTCGTCACAATTGAACACTTGGTTTGAAACATACCCCTCACTGTTCACAAACTCCTTAACAAACTTTTCTGCTGTTCCAAATTAGAACTGGCAGCCTCTCCGTGCATAACAACACTGTGGATCCCAGTCCTTTTCTTAAAGTTCTCGAGCCACCCCTTACAGGCTTTAAACTCCTCCTTTTGAACACTAGTATCAGGCATGCCTTTCACTAAATCATCGTGGAGGACCTTGACTTTCTCACAAATTGTCATCTCAGAAATCACATCACCAGCCAGCTGTTTTTCATTAATCCAAACTAAGAGGAGTTTTTCCATTGCTTCCATACTTTTCGATCTCCTAGAGGTCAGTGTCGTAAACACTTTCACCACATCAGCTGTTATGATAGCTTCTTTATATTTCAAAATCGTACAAACAGTCGATTTAGGCATCCCGAACATAGTAGCGAGATCAGCCACACGTGTACCACTTTCATGTTTAGTGATAAGATCTTTCTTAACTTCAATTGTAGCTCTAACAGCTTTCCTCTTACTCTTATTTTCCTCACTACACTTTTTAGGACCCATGGCGAATACACTAAGTTATTATTATATTAAAAAAATGACAACACAAAACAGGCACAAAAGCATAAAATTAGCAGCAAAATCCCACGAGATGGTTTCACTACTACTTCCGACAACGGGCTGAACAACAAAGCTTATGGGCGGACAGAACGCTGGGGAAACGTACACACAAACACACGTGAAAAAAGTGCTGGCCGTTTGGATTCCAAAGCAGCGTTTGGATTCCAAGGCAAAATTTGCTCTAAACTTTTGTTCAGATTCCAAGTTGTTCGAGTTCTGGGGCATTCGGATTCCGAGGTATCACTGTATATGGAATAAAGTTTGTGGTCTAGAACACTCCTATTAAGTTCTAGCTTTTCCTGGCCTGTAACTTATATTCCAGAACCCCCTCACTGGATTAGACTAGAAACCCTCTACCTCAACTATATTCATCTACTCCACTCACCCTTTTCTTGGCTAGATTACCATTGTAGGAGTGTAAGTCTTTCTCTCTTTTCCATTTTCCCCATTCCCTCTTTGCTACCAACCTAATACATTTTCCAAGTCTCATTTAAACATTCAAAATACTTTACCATGCACACTCTGGACGCAGCTTCTTACAAATCACAGCTACATGCTCCTTTTTTTCTAATTTTTCCACTCCTATTTGTTGTATAGCATTCATGTGAATTTACATTTGTTCCTCTTTCTCTATTTCTTTATCCATATATGTTTTTATATGATTAAGGCATAAACCAAAATGTCACAACTATGTGCTTGTTAATTAATAAAGCTGTTCCTACATTTGTTTTAAATAGTTCTAACATTTTGTTATCACAGCTTTACTGCAGTGGTTTTGTGTACATTTATATATTTAGTTTTATATAAACATATACCCAAATTGTTAATGTGCTATCTGAGATGGTGTGATACGATATGCAGCAACATTTTATGTTAAGTCATTCAAATCTGATGGCATATTATTTATTATCGGTCTTTTGTACCACCTAATATCGGTTGTTTGTTTCTCTCTGCAGCACTGGCCACCAACATCGCACACGTCTCTCTTGTGATTTTACCTGCAGAAATTACATACAGAAATTTTTCAAATCTCCAGATTTACTTAAGAAAAAAAAAGTCTCAGTGTAAGACATACTGCAACTGTAAACTGTAAAAAAAAAAAAAAGGCCTAGCTCTGCTGCTGGTGTGGCTTCACTACACTTTGGGCATTTCCACATGTTCAGCCTTTGACATCAGGGTTTCCTTCAGTGTTTTTAGGGAGATGACTCCAATGTTGTGTTGATCATGTGTTTCCCCCGATCTAGCATTTAGATGGGATTTGCAACCACTGCCCTTGGCTACAGGTAATGCATTTAATCACATGTGATAGGTACTTTGGAGGAAGCTGCCTTGCATTTGTTCGCTGAGGTGGTGCTTGATGGATCTGTATAGGTCCAATTTGTCTATTGTGATGAGGCCCCCTGGTTGGGGCCTTGCAGCTAGGTGGTCAGCTTTGTTATTTCCGTCAACTCCGGCATGGCCTGGACAGTATATCCATGTGATGTGTTTGATGTGGGATATATTAATTATTTCTTGCCATTCATTTCTAATGGCTTTTTGTTTAATTTTAAAGCTTGTATGGCTAAAAAGCAGCATTATAAATATTCAATTCAGTTCATACATCATATTCAATTCAGTGTACACATCATATCATATTCTGTGTTTCGTCATGCTACTTTTATTATCTGAATGTTTATTTTCACTCTTATGTTTCTAGATTTTAAAAATGATTGAAGAACTGGTCTCTGAAAAGTAATTCATCACAGAATGTGGTTACAGAAGCTTACTTTTTTTCAAAAGACCTCATCAGTTTCTGGTTGATCTGTTAACAAGGGATGTGTAACAGACCTAAATAGTTTGTGGCTGATTTTGAGGGATACACAATAGACCTAATCAGTTTCTGACAGAGTACAGGGATCTGTTGCAGATCTAATCCACTTCCTAGTTGAGGTATTTTGTATTTTACACCATCTTGCTCCATTTTGCCATGTTTTGGATGTTTCTAATTATTTCCATATGCTCATATACTGATTATATCAAAAGTTTTATTGAACTGTCTCATCAAAATTTCTTCTTGTGGCTCTACTCCAATATCAGTTTGTCTCCTGGCCTAAGGAGAATGCAGCCTATCAACTTTAATTTTCTTTTGCCAGTCTAACTGTAGATGCTTTCCTACATAATAGGTCTTATATACTTGTGAAGTCCATTAATGAATGCATTATTTTAAAAAATAAATCTAAGAGTACCACACTGATGTCCTTTTTTTTTTAAAGAGAGAGACAAGTTCCATGTTAAGAGTGCTTTTACAATCACTTTACTGCTCTGTGAAAATTCAAAGAATCCTTGTACACTACACACAAGACAACAATCTTTATCTTTTAATGTGTGATGTGGTAAACAACTGGATGTATCTCAAGCACTGTGTTGGTAAAAATGATGGATTAAACACCACTCAGGCCCCTAGATAAACTTAGTGAGGGCCCCTATCTTCTCTGACTGCTTACAGCTCCCATATGTCACACACAGTACATTTAGCTAAAAGTTTAAGCACCAGGAAAAGTTGTTGGGAACAAAAAAAGTAAAAAAATAGATTATGGTGTACTTACATAATTGTGTCATCTAGTGTGGCATGAATAATTACTGAACTGTTAATGAAAACATAATAAGAGGGAGAATTTTTTTAAAAAAAGTAAAGGCAACCTGAAAATTGTGTGGTAACCACAGTGGACAGAAGCTGACACAATACAGCAAATTTGCAATGATTGATAGGTAGTTCAAACCCACACAGTGCAGTGTTCTGCTTTTAGTCTAATTGAAGATAAGGTCAAATAAACATGGATGCATCGATATGGGATCGCATTGTTGTTGAACAATGTGCTGTAGTGAGATTTCTTTAGGCAGAGAGAGAGTGAGTGAAACCTGCTAAAATTCACCACAAGATGCTGCCTCAGTATGGAAGTGGAAACAGCACGACTCAACAAAATGTTTATGACTGGGTAGAAAGATCTAAAATGAAAAGAATAGGTGTAGTGATGACAATGCACGTCCCCAGGCAAGGATGGAGGTATTGCAATAACTGTGGCTTGAATCTACTCTTCATTTCCCATATAGCACTGATCTGTATGTCGTATGCTGAGACTTTTTTTGTCTTTTCGCCTGGAGTTGGAGAAGGAAAGGCGGCCAGGCGTGATACTGACATATCACCCTCTAGTGTGCTGACAGGTCAAGGAGAATATGGGCACTAACACCATATCCCTATGTGCCTCTAAGACATGACAGGATTACCTTTACCTTACTGATCTGGCACTATGTGATTATCATGTCTTCGGTCCTCTTAAAGAGGTACTATGCTGTCGCAGGTTCACCTCTGATGATGAGGCTAAGGAAGCAGTGCTCATCTGCATTCGGATGCAGCCGAAAAGCTTTTCAAAAGGAGCGATGAAGCTAGCGGAACGATAGAAGAGCTGCAGCGACCGAATGTGAAAAAATTATTTAATCGTTACCTCACGATTACCGGCTTTAAAGAGTTACTTTTTGTTAGTCTCTCTCATAAATGGAAATTTTTAAAGAACAGTGAAAAAAGGAAATAAAAAGTGTATATATCAACACATAAATATGTAAAGCAAATCTTACAAACTGAACTTATGAAATACCAAAACACGGCACTCCTTTATACACCATGAAGTAGAAAAAACGACATTTCAATAACGTTACTGGATGTATCTGCAGTTTGAGCTTTGCTGAAATCGGCAGAATGTAAATCATAATTCAGTTTACGCAACCGGTTCAAGAAACCTTCTTGGGTAAATTCTTACCTTTTAGTTTATTTTTGCTACAACGATTCTTCCGGCAAAAGTGGGTACCCGGTTCCTACAAACCGATTCCTGATACTGAGTAGTACCAACTAGAAACCAAACTGGTTTCCAAATACTAGCAACACACAATAATTAGTGTATAAGTATTCAACTATACACGAAGCACTGGAGTAAAGCTGTGACACCAAAATGTATAAACTAGGGAAAAAAGTAAGAACAGCTTTATTACTTAACGACTACAAAGTTGTGACGTTTCAGCGTGAGCCTTAATCACACAAACACACACAGGACGAAAAATTAGAGAGAGAGGAGATAAAGCACAGTTCACATGAATCCTATGTTTTTTTAAAAAAAATGAATAGAGCACTTAGCTATGACTTGAAAGAATATGTAGCTTTTCTTTTCCGGCGCTCGTTCAGAAATGCGCCCGTTCAAAATGTGCTACGTTCAAAATGTGCTCGTTCAGAAATGTACAGAAATGCGCATGATAGAGCGTAGAGAATGTTTAAATAGAGAATTATGATGTGTGATAGGTGGATCGTAACTGAGGGTGGTGGGTTGGGAAACTGTTGAGGGATATATATTATATATAATGGTAACCTAGCCAGGAGAATGTGAAATAAATGATTATGGTTGGGGTAGAGGGGTTGTAATGCGATGATGTGAGGAGGTTCTGAACTATGTGTAACAAGTGAGAAGAGAATGGAGCTTAGTGGAGAGGTGTTATGATTTTGGAAGAGGAGAATGTTATATGTAGCTGAATAATGAGTTCAAACCGTATGGTTCCAGAGTCCCATATTCCGGAATGTAGCCATTTTCAAACACTAGGCGGCTTGTGTCATCTGCGTGACATTGTTTGATGAGGACCTCTACAAGCAAAACAAACAACATTACTGCTCCCATTGCATCACAAAAGTTTACAAGCAAACAGACGACATCACTGCTCTAATTACATCACAAAAGTTTACAAGCAAACAGACGACATCACTGCTCCCAGTACATCACAAAAGTCTACAAGCAAATAGACGACGTCAGTGTCTCTGTGCACATTTCATAAAATTCTGAAGCTTAGGATTCCCTTCACCCTCTACCTTCAGACACTGAACAAAGGCTACTGTACTACTACCTTCAAGAATCTTGAGAATATACGGCACTCAAAAGTTATAAGCACAAAAACCAAGCTAAGATTATTCAATTCAAATATAATATCATGCCCTCATTTATGCATGCAAAAGCTGGAAAACAACTAAAGAAATAGAAAAGAAATTAGACTCTTTTGAAAACAAATGCGTAAGGAAAATCTTATCTTATCTTATCTTATCTTATATCCTTCCCGTGCCGTTAAACGTCACATAGGGCTCGCAAAGTGGTTCGCCAATTTTTCCTGTCTTCGGCGAGTCTTTCAACCTCATCAAAGGATTTTATGCCTGTTAACTTGGCCTCTCTTAATAATGTCCTCTTCAGAGTTTCACGCGGTCTGTCTCTTTTTCTTCGGCCTGTTGTGTTCCACTTCATAGCTTGTTTTGGGATTCTCTGATCATTTCTTCTCATCAAGTGACCAACATATGTCCATCTCCTTTTCCTGATCACCCATGAGACTGGTTGTTGTTCAGTCATCTGTCTTATCTCTGCATTGTTCTTGAATTCATTCCACTTGATGCCAAGTATTTTCCTTAGGCATTTGTTTTCAAAAGAGTCTAATTTCTTTTCTATTTCTTTAGTTGTTTTCCAGCTTTCGCATGCATAAATGAGGGTGGATATTAC